>JAQMRL010000002.1:817024-984524 GCA_035578175.1 Catonia carolina | reverse complement strand
AACGTTTTATAATAAAAGTTGTAGAGAATGTAAAATTCTACAACTTTTATTACAAACATTTTTTTGTATAACGCTTAGTTTAGCGGTAATTTGCGATTTTCTGATTTTTTTTCTCACGAAAACGTGAGAAAAATCGATTTTTTTAAAATTTCGGTCTTAGTATGCATTTTACGACAAAAGTGTATATAATTAAATTTATAGAAAATTAAAAGATCTACAACTTTTGTTTAGAACATTTTTCTCTACAGAGCTTAGGTTAGCGTGAAAGCGTGATTTTCCGTATTTTTAAGCCAAACTGAGTTCGATTGTCATTTTGCGTCATTCACTCATGATTAAAATAAGGTTATGTTTTTGAGGTCAGTTTTTGTTTATTTCTAATATTTTATTAATAATGTTAGGTTTATTATTAATTATTTGCATTGGCAAGAGAAAGTTGTGTGAGTGTTTCACACCAGATTATTATAATTATATAATACTAAACAATAAACAGGTGCGCATGCGCACATTAGGCCTATATTTATTTGTATGTTGTATCTTTGGGTATTTAACAACGTCACATTAAATCTACTTAAAACTCAATATACATTTGGAAATTTGGGAAGTGTTTAACTTAAGGGGAGACTGTAGTTTGTATCCCGCCAATATTAAGTTTGCTATTTTTAGGTAGGCTACATTTTTCATAGAATTGGTAAAGATAGGGGAATAAAACTTTACACACTATAGGTGTCGGGTTTCTTCTCAAGCTACTGACATTTTTTTAATTTAATCTTTGGACCGTACCATTTTTTAAAAACATTACGAATAACATAAAATTTTTACAAATTGTTTTCCACGTGTTTTGCGTATTACTAATTTTTTGAGCACCTGAGGAAGTCATAAAAATGTCGGTATATGTGGCTATTCAAGATAATTAACTGGTAAAAATTTCAGCCTGGTATGTTTATTGGTTTTTAAGAAAAATGTACCTTAGTGTTAAAAATCTAAATTTACGGGAAAAGGTGAGAAACAAGAAGGAACAAATCAAAAACAAGTAAATTTCCCATCAACAGTTGTTTAGAAAGCTGAACCAACAGCTGAGAATATTAAAAACCGTGATGTAGATATTTTAAAAACTAAAATTCTCTTTGCACTAAAACAAGCAGTATATAATTATGAAAAAATATTCGTTCTTCGTAACATGATAATTTTTCTGTGTAAACCTTTTAAAAACTTAAAAGTTTTCATAAAAAACAATTTTTTTCACTTACTTTAATGTTTTTCTAGGCGTAGGTAGATCTAGGCGTAAACTATTGAAAAACAAAAAAACCGAAAATGGAAATTTTCAGTGAAAACCATCCGCAATCTCCCCTTAATTTTTGTACCGTTTTACCTTCCCTTGCCCTATTCAATTTTCATAACCAATTTGATAATTTATTTTTCATCCCTAATGTGTATAGGTTGCAATCTGTTTATCAATTGGGCAACCCCAATAAGCAACCCCATCAGATGACCCAATCAGATGAGGATGATGTGTATAAGGGAGGTGTAAATGAGGTGGTGTAGTCTTCTACAGACACACTCACTGAGTATGGTTACCATCTAACTACACCCACAACCACTGGCCACTATTCAAATCTGTATAAAAGAGAGGCCCGGCATGGTGATAAGCGTACTTTTCCACTGAGTGAGTGGTGGCAATGGTAAACCACCTCACTCCTCGTTTCACTTAGTAAAACCTCTCTTTGGTTCAAACCAGCCTACTACAGGGTGATCACCTAAACAACACATATTCATATAGGCAAGAGAAAGTAAAAATATAGGAGCTATTTGATAGAAGCAATTTATTCAAATTGAACTAACTAATTATTTATTTAAAATGTTGTCTTTTAAATGTAGTAATATGAGCGAGACATAATGAATAATAGTATTTAAAAGGTAAGTTTTAGCTACGTATTTACCTAGTCATAAATTATGTATATAAACGGACGGCGGTAGTTTTGGCTCGTAGCTAATTTATAGCTGTGTCCATTCCTAATTAAATTAAATGTCAGCGCAATCATAAATAACATTGTTCATTTTTATCGTAGCCTACCTTACATACTGCAATCACTAGTGTTCAGTTTTCAAACCGTTCACTTTGTAACGTTTTAACAATTATTTTTATTAATTAACTAGCATCATGCCCCGTCGCGGCTTTCCATCCGGAAATGGTCTTATCACTTTTATTTTATTTTAAATAATGTAGCAGACCTTCGGGCCACCCCAGTCAGTTAGCTAGTAGAAATTCGCTATTATTTGTTAAGTAACACCGGTTGGCCAAGCGACTTTGTATGGTGACCAGTTGATGACAGCCATCCATGAACAAATTCTACTGGGGGTCCCTGTTCAAACTCATGTCTAATCCACGTCAAAAAAACAAAAAAATACAGCAAAAAGCAGCAGCGATCAAATTGGGTAGTTGTCAACAATGTACAGTTCCCGATAACAATTAATAAAAGATAAAAAAAAATATGTAGGAGAAGCTGAGATTCTGGTTGTTCCTCCGTTTCAGCAGTTTGATTTTCGAAGGTTTTTTACTTTTGACGATTTTCTTCCTAGTTTTTTTTTTCAATTCCTAATATGTGTACGTTGCAATCTGTTCAATTGAGAACAATAAGCAACCCCATCACCCAATCAGATAAGGATGATGTGTATGACGTGTAAATGAGACTGTGTAGTCTTATACAGACCCAGGCCGACCATTCCTGAGAGAGTATAGTTAATTGAACCCCAACCATCAAAGTACACCAACAACCACTGTCTAGTATTCAAATCCGTATAAAAGTAACTATCTCTACTAAGATTTGAACCAGGAACCTTCGTCTCCGAAAATCAGCTGTTAAACAGCTGATTCTGGTGACGACTTTACCTCTAGACCAACCCGGTGGATTCTTTCCTAGTGATTGTTTTTGTGATGGCATTATCGAAAAAGAAAATCGCTAATTACCGCTAAACTAAGCGTTATACAAAAAAATGTTTGAAATAAAAGTTGTAGGACTTTAAATTCTTTGCAACTTTTATTATATAAATTGTTGCGCTAAAATGCATATTAAAGCCGTACTCTTAAAAAAAACAACCTTGTTACGTGAAAACAGGCTCACCAAGAATTTCAGCAAACATGGCGTCTACCCTACCTTGTAGAAAATAAAAAATTTAGTAAACCAGGTGATTTAAAAAAAATAGTATGAACAGTTTTTAAGAAAATTGCAAAAAGTGAAAAACTACACGAATAAACTACTACTTCCGGTAGATTGATTTTGATGAAAATGTTCGTGTCGGGTCCGGTAGTTGTATGTAGGCCTATTTAACTTTAAGTCACATATTAAGTTTTTGTAACTTTAAGTTTCAAGTTTGAACGATGTTCCGTTCTTGAGATATTCTTTACAAACACACAGACACACAGACCAATCGCTGAAAACATGTGTGTGTGGGTGTGAGGGGGTCTGTTTAGGTGTATATTCGGGTGAAGAGTGTATTTGTTAACAATACTTTCCTTCCTATATATTCATATAGGCAAGAGAAAGTAAAAATTTCTACATAGTGTATTATTTTAGCTAATACTGTAGTTTAGATGCGATACAATCGGGTATGTGAGCATGGTTGTTATTTTGTAATGCAAGGAAAAGGTGGACTCTTATTTATTATTCTCAGTGGCATGTTAGTACTGGACGGGTCCTCCTCCTGTCCTTTACCGCAGTCCCTTATCGGCGGTCGTTCCTTCCCCTTCCATTTTCCCTTCACTTTGGATTTTGTAAAGGGTGTAGTACCCACTCGACAGGTGCAACTACCTTCACCTCCATCACTCCGATCTCTAAAACATTTGTTTATTATTTAACGCTTCACCCCCTCAATGTTGTCAATTGTATTTATTTATTCATCGAACGTTCTTTCCACGTGTCCTTCCTTCCACCTTCACATATGTACTATCAGTAGGCCTATATCCTGGTGTCTTATATAAATTAAATTGCACTAGGCCTACCAAAATTACGAGATTAATTTTTATCAACGGCTTTTTCCTATCTCTTGTCTATATGAATATAGCGTATAGGAAGGAAAGTATTGTTTTCATGTCCCACTCTTCACCCACCATATACACGCAAACCGACACCCTCACACCCACACAACAACATGTTTTTACGGATTCATGTGTGTGTGTGTGTGTGTGTGTGTGTGTGTGCGCGCGCGCGCGCGTGTGTGTGTGTGTGTGTGTGTGTGTGCGTGTGTGCGTGTGTGTGTGTGTGTGTGTGAAAAAGAATATCTCGTGAACGGAGCATCGTACGAACTTGAAACTTAAGTTACATATTACTACTGGACTTGACACGAATATTTTCATAAAAATCGGTCAACCGGAAGTAGTAGTTTATTTGTGTAATTTTTCACTTTTTTACAATTTTCTCAAAAACTGGCCCAACGATTTTTTTTAAAAATCGCCTGATTTACTAAATGTTTTATGTTCTACAAGATAGGGTAGGCGCCATGTTTGCTGAAATTCTTGGTGAGGCTGTTCCCGTATTAAAAAATAATTTTTTTAAGATTGCGGCTTCAATATGTTTACAAGCGCAAAAATATATATAAAAAAATGTATAGAATTTCAAAACTCACGAAATCGAGTAAAACAATTGATTTTTTAAAGATTTCAGCCTTATTATGCATTTTACGACAAAAATGTATAATGAAATTTATAAGAAATTAATAGATCTACTTTTATTTAGAGCATTTTTCTCTACGGAGCCTAGTTTAGTGTGTTACAGTGATTTTCCGTATTTTTAAGCTAAACTGCGGTTGATTTTCATTTTGTGTCTTTTACTCATGATTATAATAAGGTTATGTTTTTTGAGGTTAGGTTTCTGTTCATTTATTTATTTATTCTATTTATTTATCAAAACTGGAAGTCAAGAAATTAAAGTCGGAATTTGTAAACAAAAATAATATTTGATTCCTCTTAAAGGATAGGGTATATTCAGAAATCATTACGTTTGAAGTTCCGGTTTCGACCAGAAGTGACCCAAACCGGAATTCAAGAAATCACGGTCGGAATTTGGAAACAAAAATTGTCATTCGATTCGTCTTAAAGAGTAGAAACAGAAATCAGTAGCCTAATGGTTTTTGGCACAAGTCAAAGGAAAGCCTTTTTGAAATTTCCCACCAGTCATGAGACCCGTCGGTTCATAAAAGGGATTTGTGTAAATAACTTTTGCTAAAAACAGATACAAAAATCTGGTGTGAAACACTCACACAACTTTCTCTTGCCAATGATAATAATTAACAATAATCCTAACATTAGTAATAAAACATTAGAAATAAACACACAAAGTAATCTCTACAAATATAACCTTATTTTAATAATGACTGGAAGACGCAAAATGAAAATCAACATCAGTTTGGCTTAAAAATACAGAAAATCACTCTTTCACGCTAAACTACGCTCTGTTGAGAAAAATTCTCAAAATAAAAGTTGTAGATCTTTTAATTTCTATAAATTTAATTATGTACACTTTTGTCGTAAAATGCATACTAAGGCCTAAATCTTAGAAAAATCGATTTTTCACACGTTTTCGTGAGAAAAAAACAGAAAATCGCTAATTACCGCTAAACTAAGCGTTATACAAAAATATGTTTGAAACAAAAGTTGTAGAATTTTAAATTCTCTACAATTTTTATTATATACATTTTTGCGCTATAGTACATATTAAAGCCGTAATCTTAAAAAAACACTTTTTTTACGTAAAAATACCCTCGCCAAGAATTTCAGCAAACATGGCGCCTACCCTATCTTGTAGAGAATAAAAAAATTGAGTAAACCAGGCGATTTTTAAAAAAATCGTAGGACCAGTTTTTGAGAAAATCACAAGAAAGTGAAAAATTACACGAATAAACTACTACTTCCGGTTGACCGATTTTGATGAAAATGTTCGTGTTGGGTCCGGTAGTGGTATGTAACTTAAGTTTCAAGTTTCAAGTTTGTACGTTGTTCCGTTCTTGAGATATTTTGTATACACACACACAGACCAATCGCTAAAAACATGTTTTTTGGGTTCAGGGGGTCTAAAAACGTATAGATCCGGTGAAGAGTGTATTTGTTAAAATGGACATGAAAACAATACTTTCCTTCTTATATAGCCTATTCATATAGGCAAGAGAAAGTAAAAATATAAAAGTTGGAGTCCAGGAAAGAAGGAAATTCGGTGTAGAATGTTTTCTTGTGCTGTCAGATAAAATATTTAAACAACGAATGCTAAATTATTCACTGTGCTAAGAGAACGCTCACTTTCATTTTTTGTCCGTCCAACGAAAATGTCAGACATTTTTCAAACACAAACTTACCCTGCAATAAATGTTTACTTTCTTTCTTACCCATTTATTTATTAGATTAAAAGAGTAACAAATTTGCATTGTATTATTTCACTACATTCCACCAAATCGTACTATATTTTATCACCATTATATAATCATTCCTGCCCATAACAGACAGGTGGAGTGTCAAATTATTTACACTCAAGCTGTTAGTTGCAGGGCTAAAATAAATAGTTGTGTTTCTTATCACATGGTCACCCAATTAAATGAGTGAATCATTTAATAAGAGAAGAGGTAGAGGTGTGTTAGGTGACACTAATCAGAGTTATCTCCTCTGAAAGTAATGAATTTCATAATACAGTTGGACCCTATGGTGAATGAAGTGAAGGTGTCATTTGCAGAGTAGAAAATGTGTGTTTTTCAGAGGGCCCGGCATGCTGATAAGCGTACTTTTCCACTCAGTGAGTTGTGGCAATGGTAAACCACCTGACTCCTCGTTTTACTTAGTAAAACCTCTACAGGTTCAAACCAGCCTACAGGCTGATCACCTAAACAACAACAAGGAGTGATTAGGAAGAGTGGGAA
The DNA here is from genome assembly GCA_035578175.1 of Catonia carolina. Lineage (NCBI taxonomy): Eukaryota > Metazoa > Arthropoda > Insecta > Hemiptera > Achilidae > Catonia > Catonia carolina. The sequence goes on along the minus strand of JAQMRL010000002.1, from coordinate 977,627 downwards.
AAAACGGCTATTTCTAAATGTTTACTTTCTTTCTTACCCATTTATTTATTAGATTAAAAGAGTAACAAATTTGCATTGTATTATTTCACTACATTCCACCAAATCGTACTATATCGTCAGTATATGGTATTAATTTTGTTATACTGTGGCGTTTTTTTTTCTACTAGAGGAAAATTGGGATTATACTATGAAAGGAAGTGTAATTTAGTTAGGGGGTTTATGCTTTATGTAAGGGACGGAAATCGATTTACTTGGAGGAAATGTTTGTGTGTGGGGGTATTGTAATACTAGGGGAAGTCGTGGAACGGTAGCTTGAAGCGTTCTTCAGGCGGGTGTGGGGTAGTATAGATCGCCGTGACGATGTCGTGGTTCGAGGTCCTGCCGGCGTCGTGCAGTCTTCTGGACGTTGCATAGATATTCTTCCAGGGAGGGAAAGAGTAGGTGTTCGTGGATCATGACGCTTCCGGTTTAGAACACCTGTTTATAAGCCCCCCGGCGAGTAGTCCACTTCACGTTAGAAGGGATGCACTGTTTGTGTTTGTTGCGCGTCGGAACCGCTCGCTGCGGAAGGTCCTCGTTTAATTTTCTTAAGATATTTTGTTCACACATTCACACACAAACACAAAAATAGTGTTGTTGTTGTTATTGTTGTTTAGGTGATGAGCCTGTAGGCTGATTTGAACCTGTAGAGGTTTTACTAAGTAAAACGAGGAGTGAGGTGGTTTACCATTGCCACAACTCACTCAATGGAAAAGTACACTTATCAGGATGCCGGGCCCTCTGAAAAGCACATATTTTCCACTCTGCAAATGACAACTTCACTTCATTCACCACAGGGTCCAACTGTATTATGAAATTCATTACTTTCAGAGGAGATAACTCTGATTAGTGTCTAATCTGATTTTGTCTAATGACAAAAATAGTATTATATGTTAATTTTATATTGTGACAATATGTAAAAGGGAAGAGTGTTGGAGAATTCTCGAGAAGGACCAAGATTTAAACGGTATTAATGTAAATAATAAATAGAAATATAACGCAAAATTGCCCATAACAGACAGGTGGAGTGTTAAATTATTTACACTCAATCTGTTCGTTGCAGAGCTAAAGTAAATAGTTCTGTTTCATAGGATTTGGTAAGAAAATTAAATGACTGAATCATTAAAGAACAGATGAGGTAAAGGTGTAAAAGAACTAATCACAGTTATCTTCTGTGAAAGTAATGAATTTCATTATACAGGTAGACCCTGTGGTGAATGAAGTGAAGGTGTCATTTGCAGAGTGGAAAATATGTGCTTTTCAGAGGGCCCGGCATGGTGATAAGCGTACTTTTCCACTGAGTGAGTTTTGGTAATGGTAAACCACCTCATTTCACGTTGTTACTTAGTAAAACCTCTACACGTTCAAACCAGCCTTTTGGCTGATGACCTAAACAACAACAACATGGACAAATGGTTATCTATAGTAAAGGTGGGCCTATTGTTGTACGCCGGCCGCTTACTATTGCCACAATTCACAGAATTGAAAGAGTGTGCTTACCAGCATGCCAAGCCCTCCGAAAAGCATCCACTTTTCAACCTGCAAATGACACCTTCACTTTATTCACCACATGGTCTGGCTGTATAGTGAAATTCATTACTCTCAGAGGAGAAAACTCTGACTAGTGTCTCGCCGGCCGCATTAGCGTAGTTGGTAACGTGCTCGCCTCTCATCATGCGGTCTTGGGTGCGAACCCATTCAGGCACGGCATATTTTCATATGCTGCAAAAAATCATTTTCATCCTTCACCGTTTGCATTAGCAGTAGGCCTAATAGTAAAACAGTCGGGACGTTAAACCCGAAAAAAAATATTTAATTCTCCGGATTCCGAACGGACCTTAGAAGTAATTGTCACAATATTTTTTCCCTACATACAAGTACTTATATAGGGCCAAGAGAAATTAAAACAGAACGGTAAATACGGTGTGTAGCTTATGTATTCTGAAAATATTGTAACAAGATCGAAGGAAAGATGAGATTGTTCACGAAGGTTCCAGAATTCCATTCATAAAAATAATAAAGACATAATAAAAATAACAATACACAATAAGATCAGTTTTGTAAATGACAGTTGTAACCATAAAAGTGTGTCTATTCATTCATAAGGGTTGTAAGAACTATCATAAAGTTTAGGTATTATGAGGGAGGCAGGTTGTTTACGTTTTCTATTTACAAAAGACCTTTTGTTGACCTATTTACAACGGATTTTTCTAGCATTCATTAATAAAGAGTTATTTTTGTACTTTATGATTTCTCTACTTTGTTCTGGAACAATCTTTGTGAATGATTATAAAAGGAGACCCCCGAGCGCGGTCCAGTCAGTAATCGTTTGATCTTCGACGAATGTCTATGGGACGTAGGCAGGCGCGTACCGAGCATTGTGTCAGTAAACGATTGTAACACTGTCTTTGTGTGTGTATTGTGTAAAGTCTTTTTGTGAGTGTATTGTAAAGTTAAGATCAGTCTTTGTGAATTCAGTTTCTGTGTTTTGTATGTTGTGTAATGTGTAAAAGTGATTGTAAGTTATTTATTGTTTATCAGCTATATTAAGTGAATTATTAAATCATTTATTGTACTATTTAATTATAATTAGTTTAATCATTTATTTTGTAATCTTTTAGTCTAATAAATATTTGTAATTTATAAACTTTAGTGTATTAATTATTTAATAACCTAGATCCCGAAACGGACCTTAGCAATAAGTGTCACAATATATTATATTCCGTATAAAATGAAATTGCTCAAGAGGAACAAGCTGAGTGATATGAAAATAGATTGATAAAGATTGATATCTGCCCATAAGAGACAGGTGGAGTGTGAAATTTTTTATACTCAATCTGTTCGTTGCAGGGCTAAAATAAATAGTTGTGTTTCTTAACACATGGTCAGCTAATTAAATGAGTGAATCATTTAATAAGAGAAGATGTAGAGGTGTATTGTGACACTAATCACAGTTACCTCCTCTCCAAGTAATGAATTTCATAATACTGTTGGACCCTGTGGTGAATGAAGTGAAGGTGTCATTTGCAGAGTGGAAAACATGTGCTTTTCAGAGGGCCCCCCATGTTGATAAGTGTACTTTTCCACTCGGTGAGTTGTGGCAATGGTAAACCACCTCACTCCTCGTTGTTACTTAGTAAAACCACCTCTACACATTCAAACCAGTCTACTACAGGGTGATCACCTAAACAACAACAAGGAGTGATGAGCACGCGAATGACCTTGAATACTGGAGCTGACAGAGTAACCTAGATATAGGCCTAGTAGTAGTAGTAGTAGTTTATAAGATTCTCAATAATAATAACAGATTAGATTAGATTAAAGTAGGCCTACTGTATTAGGGTAACGTTAGAGATAAGGAAACAGGTACCTGTGCTACCTAATAGGTAACACAGTGAATATTAATTAAATGTGAAACAGGTATCATAATGTAATAATAATTTATAAATGATAGGTGCGGGGGAGGAGGCATCTCTACCCTCTACCCCATTTCATAATTAATTACATTTAACAATAACCACCGAATCGATATGCGGAAGAGAGTGAGTGAGTTTGAGAGAGAGAGAGAGAGAGAGAGAGAGAGAGAGAGCAAGAGAGAGAGCAAGAGAGATAGAGAGAGCACGAGAGAGAGATAGCAAGAGAGATAGAGAGAGCAAGAGAGAGATACCAAAAGAGAGAGCAAGAGAGAGAGAGAGAGCAAGAGAGAGAGAGCGCAAAAGAGAGCGAGAGAGAGATAAAGATAGAGATAGAGAGGATATTTAAGAGTAGGTTGGTTAAGAAGCGATGTATCGAACCAACCAAATACCGCCTGCCTATTTATGACATTGCCTTCGGTTATTTAAGCAGTAATGCTCGATTCTGGTTGTTCGTGTCTCTCTCTCCCCAACCACCTACCTACCCATTTGAACGTTTGAAATTAGATGCGCAACTGATGATGACGACGACGACGGTAAGAGCAACTGTTATGGGTAACCTGGGCTAAAATACAGAATACAGGGCACAAAACCCTTTACCTCAACTTGTGGTGTTCTCGTAATAATGGATTTACTTATTCTAGGTACAGACACACACACACACATACACACACACACACAAACAAACTAATGCACACCACGTATCAAATAGAAGTAAGATTTTACTCACTCTACAGAGAGAACAAGCTAAAATTGAACCCCTACGGAGAACATAAATGTTTCAGACTCGTAACATTGTAATGAAAATAGGGTGTGAAACACTCACACGACTTTATCTTGTGTTGTTTAGATCAACAGCCGAAAGGCTGGTTTGAACCTCTGGAAGTTTTACTAAGTAAAACGAGTAGTGATGTGGTTTACCATTGCCACAACTCACTGAATACAAAAGTACCCTACGCTTATCAGCATACCAGGCCCTCCGAAAAGCATGTGACACTTATCGCTAAGGTCCGTTTCGGGATCTAGATAATTAAATAATTAATAATACACTAAAGTTTACAATTACAAGCATTTATTACAACTAAAAGATTTACAAAATAAATAATCAACTAATTATAATGAAGTAATACAATAAATAACTTAATAAATTACTTAGTACTACTTACAATCAATTATATAGAATACACATACACAATGGAACTGAATACACAAGGCACATATACAATAAGACTGAATAACAATGCCTCGGAAACCCGTTGACCTGTTCTAACGGAGTTACCTTCAATAGCACACGCGTAACAAACACTCCCTTGTCAAAGATCAAACGAATACTGGCTAACTGACCGCGCTCGGGGTTCTATTTATATGCGGGGGGTTCAAAGAGCGTTCTCGAAAAACACCGAAATTCGATACAAAAGTCCTTTCTGGAAAAGTTTTATTTAATTAATTGAATAAGAGGGTGTTACAAATAACCAACCGACTCTTTCATAAATAGTTGTACAACAAAAGACGCTACCTTGTCGTACACAATAGCGCAGTCCTTTTAAATAACCTTTATGAATAGGTATTCTTTTATAACGAGCCCTATTGTTACTTTTTCACTCTATTATCTACTCTTTACCATTTTATAAATTAAGTACTAGAAATTTCTTGAACCATATTCGTCTTTGATATTATCATAAGCTGAGTGGAATGCATTACGTCACTACTACTGTGAGAGATTGCGTTAGTAGTAGTAACGTTTTACTTGTATTATGTTTGTAGTAGTGAGGGGGTACTATCCAAACTACATATATTTGGTGTGAAAACAACATTCATCACGTATCTCACCGCACTAGGAGGCAGCCTACTGCCCAGCGAAGAGCAATGAGATGATTAGTAGAGTGTTATGACGTAACAGCAGTCTGGTACTTCATCTGTCCCCTTCATCCCGCAGCTGCACAAAGCTTGGGGACGGGCAGTACTCTGCACCCTGCAAATGACACCTTCACTTCATTCACCACAGGGTATAGCTGTTTAATGAAATTCATTACTTTCAAAGGTGATAACTCTGAATAGTGTCTTTTACACCTCTACCTCTTCTGTTCTTAAATAGTTCAGTCCTTAAATAAGGCCGTAATGTTTAAAAAAAAACTATTTTTACAATGAGAGCACAGCTCCGAAGAATTTCAGCAGAAATTGCGTTTACCCTGTTTTGTAGTAGAAAACAAAAAATGATGTCAAAAGGTGATTTTAAACAAAGTTTTAGAAGTTTTTGGGAAAGTACCTTTTTTGGTTTAACGTCCGACTGTTCTGCAATTACTGCTAATGCAGACGGTGAAAGATGAAATGATTTTTTTTAACGTATGAAAATATACCATGCCTGAATGGGATTCGAACCCAAGACCGCATGATGAGAGGCGAGCACGTTACCAACTACGCCAATACGGCCGGCATAATTTTGGGAAAATTACTATTCTGGGAATAATATTATTATTATTTTAGCAGCATTTTGGGAAAATACCGACCAAAAATAAAAAATTGCACGAATAAATTACTACTATTTCCAAATGACCGATTTTGCTAAAAATGTTCATGTCACAGGTACCTTCATGGTATCTATTTTTAGCTCGGTAACTTAGAAGCTGAGAACAGAACTTCTTTTTGGATTTACCTTCCAGTATTTTGGCCATATTGAGACAGTAATACATTTTTTTTTTTTGTAATCCCTAATATGTGTACGTTGCAATTTGTTCAATTTAGAACAATAAGCAACCCCATGACCCAATCAGATGAGAATGATGTGTATGACGTGTAAATGAGGTGCAGTCTTGTACAGACTCAGGTCGACAATTCCTGAGAGAATATGGTTAATTGAACCCCGACCATCAAAGTACACCGGTAACCATTGTCTAGCATTCAAATCCGTATAAAAGTAACCACCTTTACTAGGATTTGAACCAGGAACCTTCGTCTCCGAAAGTTCCTGGTTTAAATCATAGTAAAGTTAGTTACTTTTATACGGATTTGAATGCTAGAGAGTGGTTGTGGGTGGACTTTCATGGTTGGGGTTTAATTAACCATACTCAGTGAGTGTGTCTGTAGAAGACTACACCACCTCATTTACACGTCATACACATCATCCTCATCTGATTGGGTCATCGGGTTGTCGTAATACATTTTTTTTGTAATCCCTAATATGTGTACATTGCAATCTGTTCAATTTAGAACAATAAGCAACCCCATGACCCAATCAGATGAAGATTATGCATATGACGTGTAAATGAGGTGTAGTCTTCTACAGACTGAGAGAGTATGGTTAATCAAACCCCAACCATGAAAGTCCACCCACAACCACTGTCTAGTATTCAAATCCGTATAAAAGTAACTAATTTTACATAAAATTAATAGCATTTGTAATACATAGCATACGGAAACTAAACAGAATCAATATTGGACGGCGTAAGGAGGCGAGCCTAAGCTGCCCTCATCCTATATTTTGGAGCTATGTTATGACAAGAGTGACACTCATGAAGGGGTTCAGTTTTGACTTGCGCACTGTGTACACTAAGAGTTTGAGTTTGTTTATTTGAAGCAAACATTCTTAGTATGTGTGATGAAATTTTGCAAATGTTAGTAGGTATGAGACTAGGGTGGCTTCCTATTGGTGAACATTAATTATACTGTCTTCCCCTCCCCACACCTCCCCACCAATCCTTATTAGGCAGATCTAGACGTATTTAAGATGTTATCAAAACAATTTCTCACTCAAACTCAGATTTATGTCTAACTGATCTCTTCTTCTTCTTCTTCTTCTCCTTCTTCTTCTCCTTCTTCTCCTCCTTCTTCTTCTTCTTCTCCTTCTTCTCCTTCTCCTTTCTCTTCTTCTTCTTCTTCTTCTTCTTCTTCTTCTTCTTCTTCTTCTTCTTCTCCTTCTACTTCTTCTTCTTCTTCTTCTCCTTCTTCTTCTCCTTCTCCTTCTTCTTCTTCTTCTTCTCCTTCTTCTTCTTCTTCTTCTTCTTCTTCTCCTTCTTCTTCTTCTTCTTCTTCTTCTTCTTCTTCTTCTTCTTCTCCTGTTTCTTCTTCTTCTTCTCCTTCTACTTCTTCTTCTTCTCCTTCTTCTCCTTCTACTTCTTCTTCTTCTTCTTCTTCTTCTCCTTCTTCTTCTTCTTCTCCTTCTTCTCCTTCTTCTTCTTCTTCTTCTTCTTCTTCTTCTTCTTCTCCTTCTTCTCCTTCTTCTCCTTCTTCTTCTTCTTCTTCTTCTTCTCCTTCTTCTCCTTCTCCTTTCTCTTCTTCTTCTTCTTCTTCTTCTTCTTCTTCTTCTTCTTCTTCTTCTTCTCCTTCTACTTCTTCTTCTTCTTCTTCTCCTTCTTCTTCTCCTTCTCCTTCTTCTTCTTCTTCTTCTCCTTCTTCTTCTTCTTCTTCTTCTTCTCCTTCTTCTTCTTCTTCTTCTTCTTCTTCTTCTTCTTCTTCTTCTTCTTCTTCTCCTGTTTCTTCTTCTTCTTCTCCTTCTACTTCTTCTTCTTCTTCTTCTTCTCCTTCTTCTTCTTCTTCTTCTTCTTCTTCTTCTCCTTTTTCTTCTTCTTCTCCTTCTTCTCCTTCTACTTCTTCTTCTTCTTCTTCTTCTTCTTCTCCTTCTTCTTCTTCTTCTTCTTCTTCTTCTTCTTCTTCTTCTCCTTCTTCTTCTTCTTCTCCTTCTTCTTCTTCTTCTTACCTCTTTCATTTATCTACACTAATAAAATAAAGAATAAAGAAGAAACGTCTGTCTGTTGGTTTGTTTGTTTGTTTGTTTGTATGAGGTAATCTCACAAACTACAGAACTAATTTTAAAAAATCAGGTGTGGAACACTCACACGACTTTCTCTTGCCAATGTAAATAATTTAAACAATATAACCTAACATTAGTAATAAAACATTAGAAATAAACAACAAAACTAACCTCAATTAACATAACCTAATTTTAATCATGAGTGAAGGACGCAAAATGAAAATCGAACTCAGTTTGGCTTAAAAATACGGAAAATCACTCTTTCACGCTAAACTAGGCTCTGTAGAGAAAAATGCTCTAAATAAAAGTTGGAGATCTTTTAATTTTCTATAAATTAAATTATATACACTTTTGTCATACAATGCATACTAAGGCAGATATCTTAAAAAATCGATTTTTCACACGTTTTCGTGAGAAAAAACCAGAAAATTGCTAATTACCGCTAAATTAACCGTTATACAAAAAAATATTCGAAATGAAAGTTGTAGAATTTTAAATTCTCTAAATTTTTTATTATATAAATTTTTGCGCGGTAATAGGCCTACATATTAAAGCCGTAATCTTTAAAAAAGACTTTTTTTACGTAAAAACAGCCTGACCAAGAATTTCAGCAAAAGGCGCCTATCCTATCTTGTAGAGAATAAAAAATTTAGTAAACCAGTCGATTTTTAAAAAAATCGTAGGACCAGTTTTTGAGAAAATCGCAAAAAAGTGAAAAATTATACGAATAAACTACTACTTCCAGTTGACCGATTTTGATGAAAATATTCGTGTCGGGTCCGGTAGTGGTATGTAACTTAAGTTTCAAGTTTCAAGTTCGTACAATGTTCCGTTCTTGAGATATTTTGTACACACACACACACACACACACACACACACACACACACACACACACACACACACACACACACACACACAGACACACACACAGACCAATCGCTAAAAACATGTTTTGTTGGGTTCAGGGGGTCTAAAACGTATAGACCCGGTGAAAACTCGATTTCTTAAAATCGACATGAAAACAATACTTTCCTTCCTATATACTCATATAGGCAAGAGAAAGTAAAAATCTTTCATTGTTGCATAGCTTAGAGCTTCCTGATCAATATAGGCTATTTTGCAACTTCAAATAACTTTAATTAATTAACTGTAAGTCGCTTAGTTTGTTAAATAAGTTGCTTAAAACACAAAAATTTACTGTCAGAAAACACGTTTTTTAAGTTTGAGGCGCTATAATTCCATTAAATGGCTAACAAATGCATAAAATCCATGAACAACAATTGTAGAGAATTTAATTCTGAGAAAATTGATCTAAATGAAGTCAATAGCAAACAAATTCTAAACATTTTATTTAGATCAATTTTCTCAGAATTAAATTCTCTACAATTGTTGTTCATGGATTTTATGCATTTGTTAGCCATTTAATGGAATTATAGCGCCTCAAACTTAAAAAACGTGTTTTCTGACAGTAAATTTTTGTGTTTTAAGCAAGTTATTTTACAAACTAAGAGACTTACAGTTCTGGGACCTAGTTTAATCAATTTTTCAAGTCAAAATTTATATGAAACGATCAAATGTTTGTCTTAATTACCGTTCTAATTGGTTCAATCCGGTTTCATTTAATCCTCGGAGTGGAAATCTGAGCGAAATATTTCGCTAGACTTATCTCGCTAACGAAGCATTTCCAGACATATGTTTATATGAACTTTTTGTCTTGTTTTTAGGTCTACAATCACCTGTTAAAAGGTTTTCTTTCCTCCTGGTCCACCCTGTATAACAATATTAGTGAATTTTATTTTTGAGATCTCTTATAAAGGATCGATTGAGATTTGAAGAAGCGTTAGTAGCGTATAACCGCGTCATTGCGGTGACCTGAATTGTAGATTTCCACTAAAAGAAACTAATGTTAATAGAGCCGAGTGAAATGAAAAAATCCTCAATACATTATTGAGTAGTTAATCCATTAAGAACGGTCGGTTAATGAAGCGACTATTCATTAAGCACCTAAACACACACACACACCACACGCACACATACACACACATACATATCAGTATTTTACAATTTAAGACAACGCTGTTAACTTAATGAGAAACATCGTTTATTTGAAACACTTAAATACAGGATTAAATAAACAAGTGAATAGATATCGAATCACATGTCATAATGACGAAATCGATTGACCTGACTTTCAATTACTTTGAACATCTAATACTAGTCGCCTAATGAAATGTTTCATTATTTATTTTAACATTTCTATACAAATATATTTTTAAATACATTTGTAATTAACCCACCGGGTTGGTATAGAGGTAAAGTCGTCTCCAAAATCAGCTGTTTAACAGCTGATTTTCGGAGACGAAGGTTCCTGGTTCAAATGTTAGTAAAAGTAGTTACGTTTATACGGATTTGAATGCTAGACAGTGGTTACCGGTGTACTTTGATGGTTGAAGTTCAATTAACCATACTCTCTCAGGAGTGGTCGACCTGGATCTGTACAAGACTGCACCTCATTTACTTGTCATACACATCATCCTCATCTGATTGGGTGATGGGGTTGCTTATTGTTCTGAATTGAACAGATTGCAACGTACACATATTAGGAATTAAAAAAAAAATGCATTTGTAATTAACCTACCGGGTTGGTCTAGAGGTAAAGTCGTCTCCAAAATCACTGTTTAACGGCTGATTTTCGGAGACGAAGGTTCCTGGTTGAAATCCTAGTAAAAGTAGTTACGTTTATACGGATTTGAATGCTAGACAGTGGTTGTGGGTGTACTTTCATGGTTGGGGTTCAATTAACCATACTCTCTCAGGAGTGGTCGACCTGGGTCTGTACAAGACTGCACCTCATTTACTTGTCATACTCATCATCCTCATCTCATTGGGTGATGGGGTTGCTTATTGTTCTGAATTGAACAGATTGCAACGTACACACATTAGGGATTAAAAATGAATTGTAATTTTCTTTTTTTGCCCATTACAGGCAGGTGGAGTGTTAAACTATTTGCACTCGATAGCCTACTTTGTTAGTTCCAGAGCTACGAAAAATTGTTCTGTTTCCAATAGCATGGTCACCCAATTGTATGACAAGCATATAAGAACAAAAAATCTGGTGTGAAACACTGACACAACTTTCTTTTGGCAATGCAAATAATTAAAAATATATCCTAAAATTCGTAATAAAGCATTAGAAATAACCTAACCTCAAAAACAGCCTTATTTTAATCATGAATGATAGATGCAAAATGAAAATCGACCTCGGTTTAGCTTAAAAATACGAAAAATCACTCTCACGCTAAACTAGGCTCTGTAGAGAAAAATGCTCTCAATAAAATTTGTAGATCTTTTGATTTCCTATAAATTTGACTATATACACTTTTGTCATTAAATGCATACTAAGGCCGAAATCTAAAAAAAATGGATTTTTCACACGTTTTCGTGATAAAAAAACATAAAATCGCTAATTACTGCTAAACTAAGCGTTATACAAAAACATGTTTGAAATAAAAGTTGTAGGATTTTAAATTCTCTACAACTTTTAATACATAAATTTTTGCACTCAAATCCATATTAAAGCCGTAATCTTAAAACAACAACGTTTATACGTGAAAACACCCTTACCAAGAATTTCAGCCAAGATGGCGCCTACCCTATCTTGTAGAGCATAAAAAATTTAGTAAACCAGGCGATTTTAAAAAATATCGTAGGACCAGTTTTTGAGAAAACCGCAAAAAAGTGAAAAATTACACGAATAAACTACTACTTCCGGTTGACCGATTTTGATGAAAATGTTCGTGTCGCGTCCGGTAGTGGTATGTAACTTAAGTTTAAAGTTTTAAGTTCGTACAATGTTTCGTTCTTAAGATATTATGTTCACACACAGACACACACGCACACACACAAACCAATCGCTAAAAACATGTTTTTTGGGTTCAGGAGGTCTGAAAACGTGTAGATCCGGTGAAGAGTGGATTTCTTAAAATCGACAATTAAACAATACTCTCCTTCCTATACATTCATGTAGGCAAGAGAGAGTAAAAATGGGTTAGAAAAGTATGAATTAAATAAAAGAGTATGGGGGTGATTGAAGTGAGAAGGAGATATTGGGAAGTGATAGGGGTAGGGGTAATACCTGAGGTAAGCACCTGACTTAGATTAAGCTTTCCAAACATTAGACCTATCTTTCTTCTAACCGAGCCACACTTGAACTTGAAGCCTATTAAATATTATGCAAATTAATTAGTTATAAACTTAAAGTGAGTAGGCCTACAGGCTTAGTTGGTTATTAGTAGGTTCCATTCGCCTACTTTTGCTCCCCTATAATCAACCCTTCTATAATGGCTTCTCTTTTTCATAACCCGATCAAATATAATGAAATCTGTACAAAAACTCACAACAGATGGTGTTTGTTGAAATATATTAAATTCAAATTTGACATCACTAAACTCCACTGGCTTCATTTAAAATACAAATTTCATTCAATTTACTTACCATTCATTTAAGTTACACGCAAAACTTTTCTTTATTATAAAATGAGAAAGTTTTACGATCTTGAAACATTCTATTAAAATATTTCTGCTTGCTTAACAATAAACGTTTTTTCTATGTTTGGATGTAGCCTACAGTCAACTGCCGATTATCCGCGCACGTCGGATGAATTTTTTTTCATTCATTTTTCTTAACGTTAAGTAAATTTCTTGTAATGTGATAACATTAAAGATAAAAATCTGGTGTGAAACACTCACACAACTTTCTCTAGCCAATGCAAATAATTAATAATAAACCTAACATTATTAATAAAATATTAGAAATAAAATAAAACTAACCTCAAAAACATAACCTTATTTTAATCATGAGTGAATGACGCAAAATGAAAATCGAACTCAATTTGGCTTAAAAATACGAAAAATCACACTTTCACGCTAAACTAGGCTCTATAGAGAAAAATTCTCTAAATAAAAGTTGTAGATCTCTTAATTTTCTATAAATTTTACTATATACACTTTTGTCGTAAAGTGCATACTAAGGCCGGAATCTTAAAAAAATTGATTTTTCACACGTTTTCGTGAGAAAAACAGAAAATCGCTAATTACCGCTAAACTAAGCGTTATACAAAAACATGTTTGAAATAACAGTTGTAGAATTTTAAATTCTCTACAACTTTTGTTATATAAATTTTTGCGCTAAAATGCATATTAAAGCCGTAATATTAAAAAAACAACGTTTTTACGTAAAAACAGCCTCACCCAGAATTTCAGCAAACATGGCGCCTACCCTATCTTGTAGAGAATAAAAAATTGAATAAACCAGGCTATTTTTAAAAAAATCGTAGGACTAGTTTTTGAGAAAATCGCAAAAAAGTGAAAAATGAATCGAATAAACTACTACTTCCGGTTGACCGATTTTGATGAAAATGTCCGTGTCGGGTCCGGTAGTGGTATGCAACTTAAGTTTTAAGTTTCAAGTTCGTACGATGTTCCGTTCTTGAGATATTCTGTTCACACACACACGCGCGCACACACACACACACACACAGACCATTCGCTAAAAACATGTTTTTTGGGTTCAGGGGGTCTGAAAACGTATAGATCCGGTGAAAACTCGATTTCTTTAAATCGACATGAAAACAATACTTTCCTTCCTAGTATATTCATATAGGCAAGAGAAAGTAAAAATTTGTACAGCACAGGAAGTACGCGCTTTGTAAAGTAAAGCACACGCTTAAATTGGTAAATACGCGCTTTGTAAAGTAAAGCACATGCTTAAATTTGTAAAGCACACGCTTTGTTTTGTGACAAACTTATGTTGAGAAAACTTCTGTCCCGAAACGGACCTTAGCGATTAATGTCACAATATTTTCCTTTCTATATATTCATTAAGGCAAGAGAAAGTAAAAATATATAGCTAGTATTAAATATTCAGAATTTTAAAACAATCATAAAAATTAGCCGATAATTACAAAGTAGGCAGGCTACTGTGTATAAAAATTTCTATTTGTAACATTTTTGTTGGAGTAGTTAGACTATAAATAAAACGTATCCGGTAGAAAGTGAGTTCGGTTTGCCGTCCAATTTCTTCAGAAAGTGTAAAAATATATTTAATAAGGAAACGATGTTAAGAATGCGGTATTTCTCACATTCACACGTTGCCAGCAGACGACAATAAATTAGAAAAAATAAAATAAGCGATAAAAACGGAAACACAAAATGCAAGAATGAAAAGTTGACATCTTCACATATTAATGAAAATTGTCACGTACTATACTATATTGTTTTCCTGTTTTTATTCCACTCTTAGATAAATATGTACAGGTTGATTCAAAACACCATCTAAGTTATTTATTCCATTTTTACCATCCTCAACAACAAATCATTACACTACATTTTTAAATAAACAAAAAATTTATTAATTACATTTCATTTATTCATTTTTATATCAATTATTAATTAATTATTACTTTCTCTTGCCTATATGAATATATAGGAAGGAAAGGATTGTTTTTATGTCGATCACAACAAATCCATTCTTCACCGGATCTACACGTTTTCAGACCCCCTGAACCGAAAAACATTTTTAGCGATTGGTCTGTGTGTCTGTGAGTGTGTATGTGTGAACTGAATATCTCAAGAAAACGGAACATCGTACGAACTTGAAACTTAAGTTACATACCACTACCGGAACCGACACGAACATTTTCATCAAAATCTGTCAACCGGAAGTAGTAGTTGATTCGTGTAATTTTTCACTTTTTTGAGATTTCCTCAAAAAATTGTCCTACGTTTTTTTTAAATCGTCTGATTTCCTAACTTTTTGTGCTCTAAAAGATAGGGTAGGCGCCATGTTTGCTGAAATTCTCGGTGAGGGTTTTTTCACGAAAAGAAAATGTTTTTTTAATATTACGGCTTTATTATGCATTTTACCGCAAAAATGTATATAATAAAAGTTGTAGAGACTTTAAAATCCTACAACTTTTATTTCCAACCTTTTTTTTGTATAACGCTTAGTTTAGCGGTAATTAGCGATTTTTTGTTTTTTCTCACGAGAACGTGTGAAAAATCGATTTATTTTAATATTGCGGCCTTAGTATGCATTTTACGACAAAAGTGTATATAATAAAATTTATAGGAAATTATAAGATCTAGAACTTTTATTTATAGCAATTTTTTGTACAGTGCCTAGTTTAGCGTGAAAGAGCGATTTTCCGTATTTTTAAGCCTAACAGGTTGATTTTCATTTTGCGTCTTTCACTAATGAAAATTAAAATTAAAATTAAAATTAGGGTATGTTTATTGAGGTTAGTTTTTTGTTTATTTCTAATGTTTTATTACTTATGTTAGGTTTATTGTAAATTATTTGCATTATCAAAAGAAAGTTGTGCGAGTGTTTTACGCCAAATTTTTTAATTTATAATGTTTACTTATGGTTAAACATAAAGTTGAGCCGTTGTTAGTTAGCTCCTTCCTCCTCCTAGTGTCTGTCAACAAACAAAAGCCACCTACTACAGGGTGCACGCTGCACTCCACCACTTTATGGATGTCGTATTCCTATTTAGTTAACAATCTTTTAAATTATAAGTACTTAAATTACTTAAAACATCAGTCATGATATGATGTAGGCGTAACAACTATTTCATTTATAAAAATACTTTTATAAGTATTTTCTATTTAAATACTTTTGAAAGTATTTTATTGTTACTTTTTAATCAGCATGTACTACTCATTTTTATATAATGCGCATGCTCAGTGACGTCATTATTTGTTTACATTAGGAGCAAACTAAGAAAGCCTGAACTTTAGGTTATAGTGTTAAAAATAGTTATAAATAGTAAAAGTTAATAGTTAATAATAGTTATAATAGTTAATAATAGTAAAAATAGTTATAATAGTTAATAATAGTAAAAATAGTAAATAGTTAATAGTAATAGTTTAAAATAGTAATGTTAGGTTATAGTGTTAAAATATATCATGTGAAACACTCACACGACTTTCTTTTGACAATGTAAATGATAGATTGTCAAAAGAAAGTCGTGTGAGTGTTTCACATGATATATTTTTTTGATGTCACCCTGTATACCAGTAGAACGGTAAACTGGTCCAAATAGAATGTGCGTATACGAAGCAAAGCGACCGGCGGTTCGCAGTGTATGAATTGTTGAGCGTGTTTTGTATTAGTGTCACGTCGCCGCGTGGTTCGCATAAGAAGCGGATTGATGGAGAAGGGCAGCCAGCCGCTGCAGCGGTTGCTCCTTTCCTTCCTTTCCATTCATTAACAATCTGCTTTGCTTCCATTACATTCCATTCGTATCACCACTACTAGTGCCAATTCCCTAATTAATATCACATTTTTTTCTTCCATTTATCATCGGGAACTTTCCACCGTTCACAATCGTAATATATAATTTCTTTTCTCGTTTTACTGGTCTAATCAGGCCATGTTACATTTGGTAAAATCTAGGGCTTTTCCGTTTTCTGTATGCCACTATCAAATCCGAATTCCCTGAAGGGTTACACAATTGTCCCACTCCTGCGTCAAGCACGCCAATCTGACAAGCAATATTCTTGCGTAGTGTTAACTCCACTTTCATTTCACTGTTAATTACTGCAAAGTCTGCTATGAATTTTGTAAAATTACTTATTAACATTCAAACGGAGGATGATGCTGCAGAGTTCCTTCAGGAAAAGGAGGTTATTACATAATCCCAGAAGATGTGACAACTAAAAAAGATGTGTGAAACACTGACACGACTTTCTCTACCCAATGTAAATAATTAAAAAATACAACGTAGTATAATGTATCTTAGTAATAGCAAAAAAAATTAGTTAAAAATATAACTTAATAGTAATGTAGTGATAGCAAAATAGAACAATCAAAATAAGAAATGAAACAACAGAACGTGTAACACAGTACTATATACTGGAACTGGGAAGGACGTGTGTACGCGTGCGTGAGTGCGTCTGTCTCAGTAGAGTATTTAGTATGGGAGGGAGTGGGAGAAATAAACAAGTGTCCAACCCTTCAGGGAATTTGGATTTGATAGTGGCATTCAGAAAACGGAAAGACACAAATCTAGACCCATATTGCTGCTAAAATACTTTTTTTTTCTAATTTGTGTACGTTGCAATCTGTTCAATTTAGAACAATAAGCAACCCCATCACCCAATGAGATGAAGATGATGTGTATGACGTGTAAATGAGTTGTAGTCTTGTACAGACCCAGGTCGACCATTCCTGAGAGAGTACGGTTAATTAAACCCCAACCATCAAAATACACCGGTAACTACTGTCTAGTATTCAAATCCGTATAAAAGTAACTACCTTTACTAGGATTGCAACCAGGAACCTTTGTCTCCGAAAATCAGCTGTTAAACAGCTGATTTTGGCGCCGACTTTACCTCTAGACCAACCCAATGGTGGGTTTGAAACACTATTAACTCATTCATTCTCTTACTACTATAACAACGCTCTCACTGCATTCCACAACAACTACACGGAGGGAGGGAGCTGCGACTCAAGCTATACGTTGCAATCTGTTTAAATCAGAAGAATAAGCAACCCGATGACCATATGAGATGAGGAAGATGTTGTAGAATAGCAGTCTATGATTCATTATATCGTTGATCGAAGATCAAACTTACAAATCAATTGTTGAAGAATTCAAAATAAATAATTAAATAATCATCATAATAAATAATTTCCAAATATTTTAAATCAAAAATTTAATATATTAAGTAAATTTTAAAAAGAAAATATCAGAAAAATAAATAATTACTCTAGAAGCCAAAGATTCAAATTTATTGCAAGTGGAGTCATAAAAACAAAAGAAGGTATAATTTTAAATCAATAATTTGAATAGATTAACAAATAATAAAAACGAAATTAGCAGAACATCAAGATACAATTGAATGATAAAACTGAATTAAACAACTTAATGATTTTTAAGACAAGCACATAAAATTATAATAAAAGAATCGAATAGATACTATAAAACCGATTGCAATAATGGTCAAGTCCCCCATTCGACCCTGGTCATTGGAACAAGGCACATGCACATGGTACAGCTGAGACTTCAAGAAAATCTAAAGAATCTTGACTATTCTTTAATTATTTAAATATTTTGAGCTCAATAGACTTACAAAATATAAATTCAATTTAACATTTTATGTTATAAATATAATTTAGACTCTTTTAAATTTATAATTTAATGTGGTGCAGTGGTGTTTATGGTTTTATGCAATCTAGGGGCTTCATTACACTGAATCTGTTAGTTGCAGGGCTAAAATAAATAGTTGTGTTTCTTATCACATGGTCAGCCAATTAAATGACTGAATCATTTAAGAAGAGAAGGGGTAGAGGTGTACTGTGACACTAACCAGAGTTATCTCCTCTGAAATTAATGAATTTCAATATACAACCAGACCCTGTGGTGAATGAAGTGAAGGTGTCATTTGTAGAGTGGGCCTGGCATGCTGATAAGCGTACTTTTCCACTCAATGAGGAAGGCATTGGTAAACCACCTCACTCTTCGTTTTACTTAGTAAAACCTCTAGAGGTTCAAACCAGCCTACTGCAGGGTGATCACCTAAACAACAACAGGGGCTTCATATCCAAAATATATTAACAGATGATTTTTTAAAGATTTACTAACATTTGTCAGTCTGGTTTGCACTTGATCTTTTACACAGAATAACTTTTTGACATGTAATAAAATTTTTGGTAAATGTTTCTGGATAGTTGAAACATTTATTTAGTATGAAGCCCGGAAAAGAGGTGAAGACAATTTGGTAAATATATTTCACTTACAGAAACCGATAGCGTTATCCGTCAAACGGTAGAAAGGCTAATTCATTGATTGCAAATAATCCCACGTTCTTCAGTATTACCTGAAACAACAAAAAAGTTTTTCTTGTTTACAATATTGTAAATCTATTTTAATAAAAAACTGATTAACATTAAAAAAAAGTTAAAAATTAATATTAAATTCAAAACATATTTTATAATATCTCGGAGTTCTTCCTCGATCACTTTTACTTTGTCTTGCCCTATATATAATGGGCCTGTTGTTGTTTAAGTCAACAGCCTGTAGGGTGGTTTGAACATGTAGAGGTTTTACTAAGTAAAACGAGGAGTGAGGTAGTTTTCCATTGCCACAACTCACTGAATAGAAAAGTATGCTTATCAGCATGCCGGGCCCTCTGAAAAGCACATATTTTCCACTCTGCCAATGACACCTTCACTTCATTCACCACAGGGTTTGGCTGTATAATGAAATCCATTACTTTCAGAGGCGATAACTCTGATTAGTGTCTTTTACACCTCTACCTCTTCTGTTCTTAAATGATTCACTCATTTAATTGGGTGACCATGTGATAAGAAACACAACTATTTATTTTAGCCCAGCAATGAACAGATTAAGAGTAAGACTCTCCAACTGTCTGTTATGGGCAGATAATGGGCCTATAAGAAAAGAAAGTATTGTTTTCAATCGAGTTTTTACCGGAAACAAAAGTTTTTAGGCCCTCGAACCCAAAAAACATGTTTTTACTAATTGGTGCGCGCGCGCGCGTGTGTGCGTGTGTGTGTGTGTGTGTGTGTGTGCGCGCGTGTGTGCGTGTGTGTGTGTGTATGTGTGTTTGAGCAAATACGAGTGTGTTAGGGTAGAAGGGAGGAAGAAAAAGTGAAAGGAGAAAAGGAAGGAGTAGAGAAGAAAATTAAGACGGAAAAGAAAAAAATCTGGTGTGAAATACTCACACAACTTTCTCTTGCCAATGCTAATAACTAACAATAAAGGCTAAAACTAGTAATAACACATTAAAAAAAACTAATCTCAATAACATAACGTAATTTTAATCAAGAGTGAAAGACGCAAAATGAAAATCGACCTAATTTGGCTTAAAAATACGGAAAATCACTCTTTCACGCTAAACTAGGCTTTGTAGAGAAAAATGCTCTAAATAAAAGTTGTAGATCGTTTAATTTCCTATAATTGGTTTTATACACTTTTGTCGTAGAATGCATACTAAGGCCGAAATCGTTAAAAAAATCGATTTTTCACACGTTTTCGTGCGATAAATACACAAAATCGCTAATTACCGCTAAACTAAGTGTTATACAAAAAAACTATGCAAATAAAAGTGTAGGATTTTAAATTCTCTACAACTTTTATTAACAAATTTTTGCGCTAAAATGCATATTACAGCCGTAATCTATGAAAAAAAAATTTTTACGTGAAATCAGCCTCACCAAGAATTTCAGTAAACATGGAGCCTACCCTATCTTGTAGAGCATAAAAAAATTTACTAAACCAGGCAATTTTTAAAAAAATCGTAGTACCAGTTTTTAAGAAAATCGCAAAAAAGTAAAAAATTACACGAATAAACTAATACTTCCGGTTGACCGAAATTCATGAAAATGTTTGTGTCGGGTCCAGTAGTGGTATGTAAATTAAGTTTCAAGTTTTAAGTTCGTACAATGATTCGTTCTTGAAATATTGTGTTCACACACACACAGACCAATCGCTAAAAACATGTTTTTTGGGTTCAGGGGTTTGAAAACGTGTAGATCCGGTGAAGAGTTTATTTGTTAAGATGGACATGAAAACAATACTTTCCTTCCTATATATTCATTCATATAGGCAAGAGAAAGTAAAAAGGAAGTGGATGGGGAGGAAGGAGAAAGAGATGAAGAAGAGAAAACGGAGGAGGAGGAGGAGGAGGGGGAGGAAGAGGAGGAGGAGGAGGAGCAGGAGGAGAATAAGAGGATAAGGGAGGAGAGGAGGAGATGAAGAAGTACTGAGAGTAGAGTGGTAATGACAAAAAGAAAATAAAACACGAGGTATGAGGGAGGTTGACGTGTAATTTAGTTTACTCTAATGGTTTTTTCTGTTATTCATTTGTGTTTTGTACGGTCATTTTATTTTGGGTATTTAATGAAAGTATATCAGAGGAGGAGGAGGAGGAGGAGAACTAACCTAATAACAGAGCAGAATAACAGCTGTTCTGTGTGTGGAGAGCGCGTAACAATTTAATGTTGTGTACGGTAGGTAACATTTTGTCATTTATTTTTCCACGTTGTGTGTAACGCAACACACAACGTGAACGTGCCCTACGCCACGTTAAACGGGTCGATCCAATTTGTCCAATCCTCTATCCTCTATCCTCTATCCTTTGTCCAACGTCAACCGACCCGATACATACAAAATAATCGTTGTCAAATTGTCAATTGTCTCATTTTGTCACTTTTTATTTCACTCGGTCACGCCGCACCACTCTCTCTCTCTCTCTCTTACGACACAAAACACGCTCATACCCGACACTGCTTTTTGCTAGATTCGTCCCTTTTCGATAATCCATTGTCATTGGCGTACGCTTCTCTATTTACACGTTGATATATTTTTTAGTACTGCTTTTATTTAAAGCGTTTAAAATCCCTTCTACTCATAAAGTATTTCATCAGTATTCATCAGTCTTAACAAATTTATAAACTCTATTTATTTATTTGCTCTATCCAAGTATTGCTCTATCAATAATGGAGGGTAATATTGAGGGAGTGAATTGTAGGGGGAGGCAAAGGAAAGGGGATATATAACGCAAATTACAAAAGATGTAGGGTGTTACAAGTATATAGATATCAAACGACTTGCGCAAGATAGAACAGCTTGGAGAACTGCATCAATCCAGTCAAGAGACTGATGACAAAAAAAAATATATTTATTTTACATAAATCTTCACTACACTACCTATATTTCAAGGGTGATGAGCCGTGATAGGGGGGCATTGCCCCCTACCATGGCGTTCTCTAGTTACAGGCGGGAGTAGCCTACTGGAGTGGGGTAATGACGTCAGCAGTCTTAATTACTGACGTGGCGCTGTCTACACACTGTCTTATTCGCATATTTTAGTAGGGGAGACCGGGGGAATCACGCCATCCCGGGCTATTCTGCCACCCCATGTGTAACTCAAGCCTTGAGTCGGATATTCCCGGAATAGGTGCTGCAACTTAGCAGACAACGCCATAAGCACTATCTGTTGCGTTCACAGTCGAGTGAGAACTAAGTTAGTGTTTTTTTTTCGAACTATTGAGGTATGTAAACATTGTGTTGATAATAGACTTGTAAGAGCATTATATATGTATAGTGTATTTATTTAGCCACATGTTAACGCCATTAGATCTGTTAGTTCTGTTTCCTATTCGGTGTGGGTTACCTATGTTTACCATGTTGTCAAGTCGGGGTAATGACACCACCCTAAGACGGGGTTATGCCGCCATCCTGGAAAGGTGGCGGCTTTAAAAAAATCATGTGCAAGAAAATTAACTACTTTAAAATGAATTAACAAATTTAAAATAGGTAAGGTAAGAGAAGAAACATTTTATTTTATAAACTGTAATTACGTATTTAGATCTAAATAAACAAATTTATATAAATAATTTATAGTAATCTTATTTATAATCGGTATTCAAAACAAACACACAAAAACAGAGATAGTAAGAGAGGATTCATAATATAATAATAATAATGCTTTCAAGTATTTGGGGGAATTCATTGAACCAACAGGTCTTGAAAGAATTTCCCAACAAAATCGTCTCCAAAAAATGAAAAAAGCTCTAGGATTAGTTCAAAATCTCTACAACAAAAAATCCATGTCAAGACAAACTAAAATTCGGCACTACAACACAGTTATTAAACCAATGGTCCTCTACGCAAGCGAAACACTGGCACTTAACAGAAAACACGAAATCGAAGAAATCAAAAAGGAGGAAAGAAAAATTATTAGAAAAATTCTAGGGGCTCGACTTACAGAAGATGGGTATAGGCTGCAATCCAACAAAACAACAGAGAGCTATTCAAACATTGAAATTAACATGCGTAAAAGGCGGTTGAAGTTCTTTGGACATCTTAACAGATTGCAGGAGGATAGGCTAACAAAAAGAATAATTGAATATATAACAAAACTTAAAATTTCAATACCTTGGCTGGACGAAATTCGTAAGGATCTAAAAAACGCAAATATACATCAAACTGAAATTTTTAATAAAAACTTATTCCGTCACAAGGTAGACAAGTGGAAGGTTTCAGAGCCCTCGAGAGAGAAGCAGTTTAGACCAAAGTGGTCTGAAGGCCGCAAGAAAGCTTTCTCGGAAACAATGAAGGCCTAGTGGACCAATAAGAAAAACAAATGACGAAACTGAGTCATGATGCTTAACGTCTTCTATCCAAGGAGAATTCGCCAATAATAATAATAATAATGATGCTTTATTTTTCACTTTTACAAATGTTACATCCTCCTTTTACACACATCTTACGGTTTCACCGCCGCAGCAGTCATCAGCCGGAAAATCAGAGTACACTTACAATTAATTACAATATTAAAAAACACAGTATATAACAATCAGGAATACATTAGAAAAAATAAACTATACACCAACTTTATAAAAATGACATACATACTTTTTGAAGCATAATGACATAATGAAAAATGAAATTATAACACAACAGGGAATAAATTTAAAAACCAAAACCCATCACCCTATTCATCCCTCTTCCTAGACAAGCAAGACAGAAGCACAAAACAAACAATCAAATTTTTATGCCTCAGTAATTGAATTCTGTAATCAATGCCCATCTATAACTCCAAGCATCTCTACAAAAGGACGCTAGCCCCTGCCAGTCTTTCCCATTTAAAAGTTCCAGAAAAGCTTCCTGTCCCAATTCATTCTGCCCCAACCATTTTCGGCGCCATTCCCTAAGTACTGGACATCTTCCCACAAAATGAAATGTGTCCTCTTTTTCTCCTAAATTACACATTGAACAATTAAAGTTTTTATCCACAACCCATGGTTTGTAATTTAAGTCTATCAATTCACGACGCGCTTTAATGATCCAGATTCATAATAATATACGTATTATGTACGTATAACCTAATACAATGTAATGTAATGGACTTGTGACGTCACCAGTCAGACTTCTCCCCACTCCAGTGTTCCCGCCTGTAACTAGAGAACGTCATGGCCCTACCCACTCTATAGCTAGCCAATCACTTGCTCTTGTAGCTCTTTTAAATATTTCGTCGGCCATTTTTTTGGTCTTTCAATAACAATTTATAACCTATAAACACACAATCAGCTGATTATAGCTAATATAAAGTATTGCATGTTAACGCACTCTACAGTTCAGCCGTTCTAAGTTTGCTCCTAATGTAAACAAAAAATGACGTCACTGAGCATGCGCATTATATCTAAATGTGTGCACGCTGATTAAAAAGTAACAACTAAATACTTTCAAAAGTATTTAAATACAAAATACTTTTAAAAGTATTTTTCTAAATTCAATTGTTAGGCCTACATCATATGACGACTGATGATTTTAGTACATTAAGTAGTTATAATTTAAAAAATAGATAACTTAATAGGAATACGACATCCATAAAGTGGTGGACTCTAGCGTGCACCCTGTAGTAGGTGGTTTTTGTTTGTTAACAGAAGGAGGAGCAAACAGAGCGGCTGAACTATATAATCGATGTGTTCAGTACGAGATGCAAGACGAGAGTGAACTAATGCAGCTCTTATACGCATGCGCGTGTAATGTTTATCAGGTACAATCTGGCAACGCTGGCAAACGTTCTGATTGGTCTAAACGTGAGGAACAGAGGAGCTGATCAACCGTCAATCTCTATCTTATCTCGATTCTCCATCAGCCAATTTTTGTTTCCAGTCGAGTCAGTTTTACGCTTTGTCGGAAATTGAGTGAGCGTATTCCTTAGTGCATTCCGTTTTTATGTGTATCGTTTTTTACTTTCTCTTGCCTATATTAATATATAAGAAGGAAAGTATTGTTTTCATGTCGATTTTTCACCGGATCTATACGTTTTCAGACCCCCTGAACCCAACAAAAAATATTTTTAGCGATTGGTCTCTGTGTGTTGTGTGTGTGTGTGTGTGTGTGTGTGTGTGTGTGTGCGTGCGCGCGTGTGTGTGTGTGTGTGTATGTGTGTGTGCGTGCGCGCGTGTGTGTGAGTGTGCGTGTGCAGGTGTGTGTATGTGTGTGTGTGTGTGTGTGTGTGTGTGTGTTGTGTGCGTGTGCGTGTGTGTGTGCGTGCGCGCGTGTGTGTGTGTGTGTATGTGTGTGTGCGTATGCGCGTGTGTGTGAGTGTGCGTGTGCAGGTGTGTGTATGTGTGTGTGTGTGTGTGTGTGTGTGTGTGTGTGTGTGTGTGTGTGTGTGTGTGTGTGTGTGTGTGTGTGTGTGTGCGCGCGTGTGTGCGTGCGTGTGCGTGTGTGTGTGTGTGTACAAAATATCTCAAGAACGGAACATTGTACGAAATTGAAACTTGAAACGTAAGTTACATACCTTTACCGGACCCGACACGAACATTTTCATCAAAATCGGTCAACCGGAAGTAGTAGTTTATTGGTGTAATTTTTCACTTTTTTGCGATTTTCTCAAAAACTGGTCTTACGACTTTTTTTTTAAATTGCCTCAATTACTTAATTTTTTATGCACTACATGATAGGGTAGGCGCCATGTTTGCTGAAATTCTTGGTCAGGCTGTTTTCAAGTAAAAAATTGGTTTTTTTAAGATTGCGGCTTTAATACGCAGTTTAGCGCAAAAACGTATATAATAAAAGTTGTAGAAAATTTAAAATACTATATCTTTTATTTCAAACATTCTTTTTATAACGCTTAGTTTAGCGGCAATTAGCGATTTTCTGTTTTTTCTCACAAAAACGTGTGAAAAATCTATTTTTTTAAGATTTCGGCCTGAGTATACATTTTACGACAAAAATGTATATAATTAATTTTATAGGAAATAAAAAGATGTATAACTTTAATTAAAGCACTTTTCTCTACAGAGCCTAGTTTAGTGTGAAAGAGTGATTTTCCGTATTTTTAAGCCGAACTGAGTTCGATTTTCATTTTGCGTCTTTCAGTCATGATTAAAATAAGGTTATATTTTTAGAGGTTATTTTTTTGTTTATTTCTAGTATTTTATTACTAATGTTAGGTTATATTGTTAATTATTTGCATTGGCAAAAGAAAGTTGTGTGAGTGTTTCACACCAGATTTTTGTAAGTAGTAATTAGCATTTTTTTTAAGTTTTATTGTATTTTTTAATTACAATTAGTTTGTTACTTTGGCTATTAAGGCGAGACTGTATGACGGTTTTAACTGACAATTTCAATCAGATAGAGAGTTCTCTCTTCTGTTTTTCAACAGTTCAGACCGAGATCAACCAGAAAAACATTAAATTACGTAAAAACAATTATTTTAATGAAAAAATTAAGTTTTTAGGAGGTTTACCCAGAAAAATTATCGTGTCATCAAGAACGAATATTTTTCATAATTTTATACCGATCGTTTTAGAGCAAAGGAAATTTTAGTTTTTCTGTTTAACAGCTGATTTTCGGAGACGAAGGTTCTTGGTTCAAATCCTAGTAAAGGTAGTTACTTTTATACGGATTTGAATGCTAGACAGTGGTTTACGGTGTACTTTGATGTTTGGGGTTCAATTAACCATACTTTCTCAGGAATGGTCGACCTGAGTCTGTATAAGACTACACAGTCTCATTTACATATCATACATATCATCCTCATCTGATTGGGTGATGGGGTTGCTTATTGTTCTCAATTGAACAGATTGCAACGAACACACATTAGGAATTAAAAAAATTTATATATATCTGCATTAGGCCTACTGTTTTTAATACTCGCAGCTGTTTGTTCAGCTTTCTAACCAAATGTTGATAGGAAATTTACACTTGAATTATTTTGTTTTTGATTTGTGTTTTTTCCCGTTCCAATAAATTTAGATTTTTAACATTTAGGTAGTACATTTGTTCGAAAACCATTAAACATACAAGACTGAAATTGTTACCTGTTATTTCTGTTGTAGGCTACATTCACATATTGCGGCACTTTTATCACTTCCTCAAAAGCTACAAAAATTATAATATGTAAACTACCGTAAAAAAATTTGTAGAAATTTTATTTTATTCCTTATTCTGTTTTTAACTTTATGGTTTGATTCAATTCGATATCTCGGCCTGTACATTGACCTGGAATAGACACGTTCAAATAAAACGGCAGACTCTGGATAACAGACGAAAACAACTATTTTCCTTGATATCGCCACGATCAAAACTTCCACTTCATTTAAAACTACAAGTATACAAATCTTTTCTGAAACCGATTTGGACTTACGGTGGCCAAATTTACGGCGCAGCAAAACATTCAACTCTACAACGAATTCAACTATTTCAATCCAAATTGCTTAGACAAATAACTGACGCACCCTTTTACGTTACTAATCACATATTGCACAACGACTTACATGTTCCATACATTAACGACACATTTTATCACATATATTCTCGGTTCAAACGCAAACTTGATTATCATAAAAATCATCTCATTAGAACACTGGCATCCCGAAACTTACCCGGAAATCCGCAACGCAGACTGAAACGACGATGGAGTAGAGATATGATAGCGCAGATGTAAATTCTATCATTTATTACCGAAGATTAATCCACCGTTGGAGTGGCACTATTCAGTGGCGGTCTCCTTAATGTCTTAACGCCATTTTCGTTTTTGTTAATAACATCACATTCACTGGTTGTATTTTGTACAGTTGTGAATAAATAAACTAAGTTAAAAAAACAAAAAAACTTTATGGTTTAACGAAAATGACAGTAGCTCGAGCAACCCAACAACTACAAACAAAGTTAAGTTTCATTTCCCTACCGTTTACCAATCTTGTGAAAAACGTACCTAAAAATAGCAAATTTAACATCGGCGGGATACAAAATACAGTCTTTTCTAAAGTTTAATAATTAATTAATCAAGTAATTTAATTCTAATTTACTTGTAGATTTTAGTCGCTTATTTGTTTGTAATTTTTATTTGTAATAAATAACGGGTGTTTCAAAAAGGACGTACTTCGAAGTTTAAGGGTTAATATTTTCTGCATAGGGAATATTTTTTCCCCCAAATAACAGTTGGCACTACCGTACTCATTGTTGACCCATTGTGCATTACTGACATGTACTAGTGCTATCCCAGTATTCATTTGTGTCTGTAGTGTCTGTATAAGTTCAAACATGGTTTTTTCAAAGGATGAACGTATTTTTATTATTGAAAGTTATTGCGCATATAAATCTTACGAACGAGTGAAAGACGAGTTGCAGTTAAAATTTCCCAATTCTGAAGTACCTAATAACACCACAATATCGCGTCTGATTAATAAATTTCGTGAGACTGGCAGATCTTACTCCTGCGGATTTTTTCTTTGGGGGAATTTAAAGAGTTCGGTTTTTAAAAACAATCCTCACACAATTGAAGAATTGAAGGCTAATATTGAAAGCGAGATTACAAACATTAATGAGCAAACACTACGAAAAGTGACTGCAAATGTTATGAAACGTGTCCGAACTTGCATTACAAGCGGAGGAAGTAATTTTGAACATTTATTGTGAAATTTTAAAGGTAATCTGAATGTTATAAAAGTAATAATTTCAAACCGTGTAATTTGTAATTACTTAATGTAATAAATTAGCGTTCTCAAACTTCGAAGTGCGTCCTTTTTGAAACACCCGTTACTTGTAGTTATAAACTTTAGTGTGTTAATTATTTAATTTACCCAGATCCCGAAACGGACCTTAGAGATAAATGTCACAATATTCGTATAGGGCAAGAGAAAGTAAAAATAGTATTAAGATAATTTCCGCGAAGAATTTAATACGTTTTGCCGTACTTTTTATTATTGTAGTGGAGTTGAAATTTAAGATGACATTTTAGAAACCATTCAAGTAAATAAATTTCATCAAATTTAAATTTTGTTCACTTGTCATATCAGTTAACTATTTAATATTAGAAATGTTGCCCCAACCGCAGGCCCCCCCACTTGCTCTTTATTCTATAGATAGACAATATCCCATAAAAAGAATAATAGGCTACCAGTTTATTCAAAAAGTATAATCACTGACACATTTCAACTTTCTCACAATTCAATGTATAAAAAAATAATTTTTAAGAAATTTTAAAAGCAGATAATTAATATCACAGTCTTGATCATTATCAGAGGTAATGCGATAACAGATTGCACGTGTTATGCATTTTTCGTTTGCGGTTTTAAAAAAAACAAACCCACCGGGTTGGTCTAGAGGTAAAGTCGTCGCCAAAATCTAGTATAACTGTAATAGCAGTATAGCTGCTAACTGTATAGCTGCAGTATAACTGTATAGCAGTTATAGCTGTGTTTAACAGTTGATTTTCGGAGACGAAGGTTTCTGGTTCAAATCCTAGTAAAGGTAGTTACTTTTATACGGATCTGAATTGTAGACAGTGGTTACCAGTGTACTTTGATGGTTGGGGTTCAAATAACCATACTCTCTAAAGAATGGTCGGCCTGGGTCTGTACAAGACTACACCTCATTTACACGTCATACACATCATCCTCATGTCATTGGGTGATGGGGTTGCTTATTGTTCTGAATTGAACAGATTGCAACGTACACAAATTAGGGATTACAAAAAAAAACAGTTTTTTCTATAGTCCAGCCTCTCTTAGTTTGCTCCTAATGTAAACAAATAATGACGTCATTGAGCATGCGCATTATATCAAAATGTGTACACGCTGATTAAAAAGTACAAAATACTTTTAAAAGTATTTTTATAAATGAAATTGATAGGCCTACATCATATAATGACTCATGATTTTAGTACTTTAAGTACTTATAATTTAAAAAATAGTTAACTTAATAAGAATACGACATCCGTAAAGTGTAGACTCTAGCGTGCACCCTGTAATAGGTGGCTTTTGTTTCTTAACAGTAAAAGCAAACTAACAACGGCTCAACTGTAATTTCTTGTATTGAGGGAGGCAAAGATTAGAATATACAAAGCAAATTACAAAAGATGTAGGGTGTTACATGTATGTAGATATGAAACGACTTGCACAAGATAGAACAGCTTGGAGAACTGGATCAAACCAGTCGAGAGACTGATGACAAAAAGAAAGTGCTAAATAAATATTAGTTTGTGATTGTAAACGATAGTTTGTTAATTATTTAATTTTACCCAGATCCCGAAACGAACGTTGGAGATAAGTGTCACAGTATTTTCTGACTTACCGTATAAGAAGAGCAGTGTAAATAAGAGAAGGTTGGTACTTCTTATTACAGTTATTGAAACATGAATTTAACGTGTGTTACAATTTAACACTCATAGCCTATTTTTACTTTCGCTTGCCTATATAAATATATAGGAAAGAAAAGTAGACTATTGTTTTCATGTCAATTTTAACAAATACACTCTTCACCCGAATATACACGTTTTTAGACCCCCTGAACCCAAAAAACATGTTTTACCTATTGATCTGTGTGTGTATACAAATATCTCAAGAACGGAACATCGTACAAACTTGAAACTTGAAACTTAAGCTATAGGCCTATTCCACTACCGGACCGACACGAACATTTTCATCAAAATCTGTCAACCGGAAGTAGTAGTTTATTTATACAATTTTTCACTTTTTTGCGATTTTCTCACGAACTGGTCCTACGATTTTTTTTAAAATCACCTTATTTACTTAATTTTGTATGCTCTACAAGATAGGGTAGACGCCATCTCTGCTGAAATTCTTGGTAAGGCCGGTTTTTCGTAAAAACTTTTTTTTAAGATTTATTTTAATATGCATTTTTGCGCAAAATCGTCTTTAATAAAATTTGTAGAAAATTTAAAATTCTAGGCCTACAATTCTTTTTTCAAACATTTTTTTGTGTAACGCTTAGCGGTAATTAACAACTTAACGTTTAGCGGTAATTAGCGATTTTCTGTTTTTTTTCTCACGAAAACGTGTGAAAAATCGATATTTTTAAGATTTCGGCTTTAGAATTCATTTAACGACAAAAGTAGCCTATATATAATAAAATTTGTAGAAAATTAAAAGATCTGCAACTTTTATTTCAAGCATTTTTCTCTACAGAGCCTAGTTTAGCGTGAAAGAGTAATTTTCTATAATATTTTTAAGCAAAACTGAGGTTGATTTGCGTCTTTCACTGATGATTAAAAGTAGGTTATGTTTATTGAGGTTAGTTTTTTATTTATCTCTAACGTTATATTACTAATGTTAGAATTATTGTTAATTATTTGCATTGGCAAGATAAAGTTGTGTGAGTGTTTCACACCAGATTTTTTATTACTCGTATTGTGTTATTATGATGTAATAGTGATTATAAATTTGTACAGTTGGTAAAAAGCAAAGAGGAGAAAAAAAAGAAGAATAAGAAAAAGAAGAGGCAGAGTAGGCCTAGATAAGCAGCAACAGGTGTTTAAGGCGAAGTGCATGGCTAAAATTACGCCTACGCTCTGTTTATGTAATTCTATCTTGATACGCTATGTTACTATGTTAATTCACACACTATTGTACTGCGATGAATTCACAACAAAGAATTGCTCGTAAATAATATTGTACTATTTCACCTACCAGCCGTTTTTTATATTTTCATTTTCTCTTGCCAACTATATGAAAATATAGGAAGGAAAGTATTGTTTTCATCTCGATCACAACAAATCAAGTTTTCACCGGATCTATACGTTTTCAGACCCCCTGAACCCAACAAAACATGTTTTTAGCGATTGGTCTGTGTGTGTGTGTGTGTGTGTGTGTGTGTGTGTGTGTGTGTGTGTGTGTGTGTGTGTGTGTGTGTGTGTGTGCGCGCGCGCGCGCGCGCGCGTGTGTGTGTGTGTGTGTGTGTGTGTGTGTGTGTGTGTGTGTGTGAGTGTGTGTATGTGTGTGTGTGTGGACAGAGTATCTCAAGAACGGAACATCGTACGAACTTGAAACTTAAGTTACATACCACTACCGAACCAGACACAAACATTTTCATCAAAATCAGTCAACCGGAAGTAGTAGTTTATTCGTGTAATTTTTCACTTTCTTGTGATTTTCTCAAAAACTGGTCCTACAATTTTTTTTTAAATCGCCTGGTTTACTCAATTTTTTATTCTCTACAAGATAGGGTAGGTGTCATGTTTGCTGAAATTCTGGGTGCGGCTGTTTTTACGTAAAAACATAGTTTTTTTAAGATTACGGCTTTAATATGCAGTTTAGCGCAAAAGTGTACTAGTAAAAGTTGTAGAAAATTTAAAATCCTACAACTTTTATTTCAAACATTTTTTTGTATAACGCTTAGTTTAGCAGTAATTAGCGATTTTCTGTTTTGATCTCACGAAAACGTGTGAAAAATCTATTTTTTTAAGATTTCGGCCTTAGTGTGCATTTTACGACAAAAGTGTATAGAATTAATTTTATAGGAAATAAAACGATCTACAACTTTTATTTAAAGCATTTTTCTCTACAGAGCTTAGTTTAGTGTGAAAGAGTGATTTTCCGTATTTTTAAGCCGAACTGAGTTAGATTTTCATTTTGCGCCTTTCACTCATGATTAAAATAAGGTTATGTTTTTGAGGTTAGTTTTTTGTTTATTTCTAATATTTTATTAATAATGTTAGGTTTATTGTTAATTATTTGCACTGGCAAGAGAAAGTTGTGTGAGTGTTTCACACCAGATGTTTGTATTTTTACGTTCTCTTGCCTATATGAGTATAATAATTTTTATGTTTTTGTTTAACGTCCGACTGTTCTGCAATTACTGCTAATGCAGACGGTGAAGGATGAAATGATTTTTTGTAACGTATGAAAATATGCCGTGCCTGAATGGGATTCGAACCCAAGACCTCATGATGAGAGGCGAGCACGTTACCAACTACGCCAACGCGGCCGGCATATGAGTATATAGGAAGGAAAGTACAGTATTGTTTTCATGTCGATTTTAACAAATCGAGTTTTCACCGTATCTACACTTTTCAGACCTCCTGAACCCAAAAAGAAATGTTTTTAGCGATTGGTCTGTAAGTGTGCCTGTGTGTGTGCGTGTGTGCGTGCGTGCGTGCGCGCGCGCGTGTGTGTGTAAACTGAATATCTCAAGAACGGAAGATCGTACGAACTTGAAACTTAAATCTTAAGTTACATACCACTACCGGACCCGACACTAACATTTTCATCAAAATCTGTTAACCGGAAGTAGTAAAAATAAATCTGGTGCAAAACACTCACACAACTTTCTCTTACCAATGCAAATATTGACAAATATAACCTAACATTAGTAAAAAAACATTAAAAAGAAACAAAATAACTAACCTCAATAAACATAACCTAATTTTAATCATGAGTGAAAGACGCAAAATGAAAAGCAAAACTTCAGTTTGGCTTGGAAAATCACTCTTTCACGCTAATCTAGGCTCTGTAGAAAAAAATAGTCTAATTTAAGTTGTAGATCTTTTACTTTCCTATAAATTTGATTATATAGCCTACACTTTTGTCGTAAAATGCATACTAAGGCCGAAATCTTTAAAAAATATATTTTTCACACGTTTACGTGAGCATGATATAAAATTAGACCATGATATAAGCTGCTACCAGTAAGTACCTGTTACCAATTTCTTATTACATTATAATCTGACAATATTTTTTAAGGGCACCCTAACTGCCTATATAACTAAATGTTAAGTTTTTGCAACTTTTCTTAAAAACTATAAAAAAAAACCTTAATTTTTTTTTTTTAATTAAACTTCATTTAATTAGTTCTGCACGGGAGCTTATTTATTAATAAATTTTAAATTTTATTATTAATTTTTATAAAAAGTACAAATAATTCCAAGAAAAAATAATGAAAAAAATCGTAAAATATTTTCTATGGACATTTCTTAAATAATCTTCCGTGCGGAAAACTAGCCCATATTGAGTAGAAAATGTCCTGAAAATTTCATACTGATCTTTTTATAGTTTCTAAGAAAATTTGCAACAATTAAAAAATTATGATTTTCCGCAAATTGATTTCAAATAAAATTGTAATTATACTTTTTTACTAACGCCCAGCGATGTAAGATGGTTGGTCTGGATCTTCTTCTCTCGTATTTGTTTTAAAAATTCACAAATTTTTATTTCAGCGTCTTCTATTCGTCCTGAATCGAGTCGTTCATTGCACGAAGCATGTTCTTTCCAGGTTTCAGTCCCACTTCTTCGTACAATCATATAATGTTTATATTCGTAAAAATTGCACTGCCACCATAAATAATAGATTAAAATATTGTGACACTTATTGCTAAGGTCCGTTTCGGGATCTAGGTTATTAAATAATTAACACACTAAAGTTTACAATTACAAGTATTTATTTATTACAACTAAAAGATTTACAAAATAAATGATTAAACTAATTATAATTAAATAACACAATAAACGATTTAATAATTCACTTAAACTAGATAATAAACAATAAATAACTTACAATCACTTTTATAGCTTACACAGACATACAAAACATAGAAATTGAATTCACATTAACTTTATAATACACTCACAAAAAGGCTTTACACAATAGACTCACAGACAGTGTTACAATCGTCGACTGACCCAATGTTCGGTACGCGCCTACCTACGTCCGATAGACATTCGTCAAAGATCAAACGATTACTGACTGACCGCACTCGGGGGTCTCTTTTTATACCTACTCATTCATAAAGATTGTTCCAGAATAAAGTAGTGAAATCTCCTCAAGTACAAAAATAACTCTTTATTTATGAATGCTAGAAAAATCTTGTTAATAGGTCAACAAAAAGTCTTTTGTAAATAGAAAACGTAAACAACCTGCCCCCCCCCCTCATAATAGCTGTACACAATACCTAAACTTTATGATAGTTGTTATTTCAACCCTTATGAAGGAATAGACACACTTTTATGGTTACAACTGTCATTTACAAAACTGGTCTTATTGTGTAATATTGTTATTTTATTGTCTTTATTATTTTTTCTTGTTACTATTATTATTTCTTAACTATTTCTATGAATGGATTTCTGGGGCCTTCGAGAAAAATCTTTTTAATCAATCTGTCACAATACATTGAATACTATACAGTTTTTTAAAATGAAAAAATCTGGTGTGAAACACTCACACAACTTTCTCTTGCCAATGCAAATATTTAACAATAAACCAAATATTAGAAATAAACAAAAAACTAACCTCAAAAACATAACCTTATTTTAATCATGAGTGAATGACGCAAAATGAAAATCGAACTAAGTTTGGCTTAAAAAAACGGAAAATCACACTTCACGCTAAACTAGGCTCTATAGAGAACAATTTTATAAATAAAAGTTGCAGATCTCTTAATTTTCTATAAATTTTATTATATACACTTTTGTCGTGAAATGCGTAGACTACTAAAGCCGAAATTTAAAAAAATCGATTTTTCACACGTTTTCGTGAGAAAAACAGAAAATCGCTAATTACCGCTAAACTGAGCGTTATACAAAAAAATGTTTAAAATAAAAGTTGTAGGACTTAAAATTCTCTACAACTTTTATTATGTAAATTTTTGCCATAAAATGCATATTAAAGCCGTAATCTTAAAAAAACTATTTCTTTACGTGAAAACAGCCTCACCGAGAATTTTAGTAAACATGGCGCCTACCCTATCTTGTAGAGCATAAAAAATTTAGTAAACCAGGCGACTTTTAAAAAAAATTGTAGGACCAGTTTTTTAGAAAATCGCAAAAAAGTGAAAAATTATACGAATAAACTACTACTTCCGGTTGATTGATTTTGATGAAAATGTTCGTTTCGGGTTCGGTAGTGGTATGTAACTTAAGTTTCAAGTTCGTACGATGTTCCGTTCTTGAGATATTTTGTATACACACACACACACCCAATCGCTAAAAACATGTTTTTTGGGTTCAGGGGGTCTGAAAACGTATAGATCCGGTGAATAGTGTACGTATTTGTTAAAATCAACATAAAAACAATACTTTCCTTTCTATATATTCATATAGGCAAGAGAAAGTAAAAAAAAAGAAAAGAAAATGTGAAAAAAATTATTTTTTCCAGGTTACGGTTCCCTTAATGAAACCAATCGAGATTATAATTAGCTAAGGATTAAATCAGTATAAAGTTGGAATTTTATAAGTGCTAGGTAAGGAAGAAAAGGGGAATTTGAAAAGGGGGCTGCGACTAGTAGGCTACGGTAAAGGACCCCTTACTGAACTTAAAGGGGTGGGGGTGGCAGTAAGACAGGAACCCAATTTGTTTTTTCATTATTATACGAGTGTAACGGGTGTTTATTAAGGACGCAACCATGATTATAGAAAGATAGAAGTAGAAGATAGAAATACATCGGTAAATTTTCTGTCCCCCAATCGGTATGTTGGCAACAGTGTACTGAAGGCCAACTACCTAAGACAGTTAAAATGTTCCAGTCAAGCATTAGTGTGGTGACAGCAGTCGTTTTGTTATATTGTGTCAGCAATGGTTTTTTCCAAGGAAGAAACGGCTGTTTTATGAAGGACACAACCCTGATTATATAAGAAGATAGAAGTGATACATGAGTAAATTTTCTCTCCCCCAATCGGTATGTACTCAAGGCCAACTACCTAAGACAGTTAAAATGTTCCAGTCAAGCATTAGTGTGGTGACAGCAGTCGTTTTGTTATATTGTGTCAGCAATGGTTTTTTCCAAGGAAGAAACGGCTGTTTTATGAAGGACACAACCCTGATTATATAAGAAGATAGAAGTGATACATGGGTAAATTTTCTCTCCCCCAATCGGTATGTACTCAAGGCCAACTACCTAAGACAGTTAAAATGTTCCAGTTAAGCATTAGTGTGGTGACAGCAGTCGTTTCGTTATGTTGTGTCAGCAATGGTTTGTTCCAAACGCGTGTTTATTGTACAGACTTACATAGCGAGTAAATCTTACAAATGCAATGCCAACGCGATAAGGACGCAAATGTAACTTTTTCGTAGCTCTGAAAACAGTAGTTAATGTTAGCCCGGCTTGCGATGATAATCTTCTAAGCGATATTTTAGGTGATTGAGTCAAACGATTTTTCAAATCTTTTAGAACTTCCGCGGTTAACTTTGTAGGCTGGCGAGGTGGTTTCTCATCGAGTACACTCCCAGTTCTACGGAATTTATTTATCAAACGCAATATTCGGAACGGCAGAACGGGGAAATTTCAACTGAAACTTATCTTGCACACATTTGTAAGATTTACTCGCTAGGTAAGTCTGTACAATAAACACGCGTTCTTCCTTGGAAAAAACCATTGCTGACACAATACGTATAACGAAACGACTGCTGTCACCACACTAATGCTTGGCTGGAACATTTTAACTGTGTTAGGTAGTTGGTCTTGAGTACACTGTTGCCAACATACCGATTGGGGAGAGAAAATTTACCGATGTATTACTTCTATCTTCTTATATTCGGGGTTGCTTCCTTAATAAAACACCCGTTGTATTTATAGGTACCCAACGATTTTTTTTATTATTTTTTCTCGGAATTATTTGTACTTCTCAACAATCTTTGGATGAGTGATGAAGCTCACTTCCATCTTTCGAATTTCGTAAATAAGCAGAATTTTAGATATTGGTCACACGAAAATCCACAAAAAATACACGAAAAGCCGTTTCACAGTATTAAAGTGACAGTTTGGTGTGCAATATCAACACAGGCTATCGTAGTACTACATTATTTTGAGGATGACAATGAACGTGCAGTTACAGTGAATTAACAGCGCTATGTTAACATGTTGGAGAACTGTCTTCAACCGGAAATAGTTCGTAATCCGGATTATCAAAATATATTTTTTCAACAAGACTGTGTTACCTGCCACACATCCAGGGCTTTAATTAATTTTTTGCGACGCTTGTTTCCCAATCGCGTCATTTCTATGAACGGAGACATTTCATGGCCAGCCAGATCACCAGATCTCTCTTCATGTGATTACTTTCTATGGGGACACTTAAAATCACGTGTTTTCCGATCTGTACCGCCACGAAATGTACGGGAACTTAAAGAACGGATACGTGAAGAAGTGGCACGAATTCCTACAGCCACATTAAGAAATGTGATGAATAACCTTCGTAGACGAGTTCAGGAATGTGTGCGACAAAATGGAGGACATCTTTATGATATGATTTTCAAGTAATTTATAAAAAATTGTAAATATGTAATTATTACTTGGTATATTCTAAATTATTTTATTTTTTTATTTTATTTAGTAAAATATAGCTACATTATAATTAGTACAATTCATGACTATACTAAGCTATGTACAATATTTTAAACTAAATATACTTATACGCAAAATCTCTTCTTCACAAAGAGTTCTGTCCGCGCCCAGGAGGAGTATACAGACAAATACATTAATTCACTTAAATACAGTTTATAACTACTATAAAATTACTACATTTGAATAGGTTACAAAGATTGCATTAGACAGAATTAAAAAAATACATAAAATAGATAAATTCAATTACATTTTACATAAAATATCAAATATCAATATTATATTTTAATTTTAATAACAATAGAATTTTTTTAAAAAACTTTAAATTTATGTTTGTATATTTTATAATAGAGAAAAAAAAAATATATATATATATATATATATATATTATCATTTTTATTTTATAACTATAACTACTTTACAAAAATATATTTTAACTAACACAACGTAAATATTTTAACTTTATGCGAAATTAATTCAATAAATGAGCATAAAGAGACAGTTAAACTGTCGCAAAGAGAAAATTAAAAACTAATAAGAACAGTTGTTATTTTAAGATCTGGAAAAGTTTTTTAAGTTCTGATGATACCGTTCTGTTATGCAGCAGTGAATCTCCAGAAGAAACTTCGATGAACATCCAAAATCACTTGTATGAGGTATCTACATGGCTCAAAAACTGGAGAATGAAAGTTAACCCGCTGAAATCTGTGCAAGTGACTTTTACTTTAAGAAGAAGAACTTGTCCAACTGTTTACCTGGATAACAATGAGATACCGCAAGAAAATAAAGTTCGATATCTGGGCCTCCATTTAGACCGTAGACTGACTTGGGGATATCATATCAAAACAAAACGTTTGCAACTAAATAACCGTACAAGATTACTTTCAAAATTCATCAACAGAAAATCAACTCTATCATTAAAATTTAAATTATTAACATACAAAGCCTATTTACGACCGATATGGAATTACGGTATTGAAATTTTTGGGACCGCAAAGAAAACTCACATTCAAAAAATTCAAACTCATCAGTCAAAAATACTTCGGATGATAACGAACGCCCCATATTACGTAACAAATTTAACATTGCATTCCGATTTGAAAATCCCTTTTGTAACAGAAACTGCTAAAATAAAATATTCCAAATTTAACAGAAAATTAACAGATCACATCAATCCCCTAATACAGCAAATGTCAAG
The DNA here is from genome assembly GCA_035578175.1 of Catonia carolina. Classification (NCBI taxonomy): domain Eukaryota; kingdom Metazoa; phylum Arthropoda; class Insecta; order Hemiptera; family Achilidae; genus Catonia; species Catonia carolina. Next base: position 938,108 of record JAQMRL010000002.1, on the reverse strand, counting down.
ACGAAACTTACCACACCGACGCCTACGAAGAAAATGGAGTAGAGATCTATTGATCTAATTGTTCTATATTTTTATTAACTTATTTTTTGAAATCCACTATACTTTTGAATTATCCACTGGGATGTATTCTTTAAAAAAATATTTCTGTTTATTTATCAAGTCATTTGTTTTTTTCAAAATTTAGTTAAGCTTTTGGATGGTTATACTGTACTGTATAGGTTCTAAATAAAATTAACGTTAAAAAAAAAAAAAAAAAAAGTTCTCGCTGGTAGATGGATATTATAAATGATATTTAAGTTTATGTTTTAGTAGATGTGGTGACATAATACTGTGTATATCGGGTGGAAGTACGGTAACAAAATTAAGTAAACTACATTTTTTACTTGCTCACGGGGTGTTTTCGCCCTCGCCCGATTCACTGCCTCACCCGTTACAAACAAATTGAAATCTTTTGCAAACTTTTCGGTTACGAAGGTATGTTCAGGTGTGCGCTGAAGAATGAAAATAGGCTTTTAGTGTTAAAATGAAGGAATTTCATGCCGAAATAAAGCAGCGAAGAAATTGACTTCAATAAAATAGTCAAATAAAGATTATTATTATAAATCGAATAACTTTTAAAAGACGTAAAACTGCCTGCTTTTTATTGACTATTAACCCAAAAATTCAATACTACATTACGACACAATGGCGCTGCATGCGTTAAACTGTGTTCGGACGGCCTTTACTTTAGGATTATTTATTTATTTTATTTAGTTAAACATAATACAATTATTGCTATACTAAACTATTTACAATATTTTTAACTAAATATACTTATACGCAAAAACTCTTTTTCACGAAGAGTTCTGTCCGCGCATAGGAGTAAACAAAAAAATTATTTAAACAAACTTATATATACTAATAACTACTATAAAATAATACTATTATAAAATCAAAAAAGGGTACAAGAAATACATTAAACATTTTTTGTTAAAATCATTAAAAATAAATGATAAATACCATTAAATTTATATAAAAAATAATAACAATAAATTTTTTTAAAAATTACCTTAGATTATGTACAATTGTATGAATGGAGAAAAAACTTCTTTTTTCAATTACTAAAACTACTTTACAATAATTTTAGAGAATACATGTGGATATTTTTACTTATGAGAATTAATTCAATTAATGAGCACAGAAACAAAAAAAAACTGATGCAATGAGGAAAGCAAAAAATAATCAGAGAACAGTTATTTTAACACTAGGAAAAGTTTCTCAAGTTGTTGCTCGTATATCGATAGGATAAAATATTTAAGTTTATGATTCATACGATGTGGTGATTACCACCTCGTATTGTACAAGACTACTTGAAAATTTCAAATGAAGGTTGTTGTTTAGGTGGTCATCAGCCGAATGGAGGCTGGTTTGAACCTGTAGAGGTTTCACTAAGTAAAATGAGGAGTGAGGTGGTTTACCATTGCCACAACTCACTCAGTGGAAAAGTATGCTTATCACCATGCCAGGCCCTCTTTAAAGCACAAATTTTCCACCCTGCAAATGACACCTTCACTTCATTCACCACAGGGCCCAACTGTATAATGAAATTCATTACTTTCAGAGGAAATAACTCTGATTAGTGTCACAGTACACCTCTACCTCTTCTGTTTTTAAATGATTCACTCATTTAATTGGCTGACCATGTGACAAGAAACAGAACTATTTATTTTAGCCCTGCAATTAACAGATTGAGTGTAAATAATTTAACACTCCACCTGCCTATTACTGGCAAAATGAAGGTTATAAAATGATAATATTGAAATGCATTTTGTCAAACAATTTATAATCCACCGTGTAGGCTTCTGTTTACTGACAATCTTACTTGGTCTATTGTTTCATTTGAATGCAATACGAAGGTGGGTTGTTATTCTTTCAGCCATTCTCGTTCTCTACCACAAATAAAAATAAATTCGGCAGATCGTGTTAGCTTTCTCATGGATACAACAATTGTGAATTAATTCAAAAAATCTTATTTGAAAAATCACACTCTTATATTTTGCCAATGTAAATAATTAAATTTATAATTTATATGGTTAACCATCAGTAAAAAGTGTGTTGTTTAGGTGATCAGTCGAAAAGCTCGTTTGAACCTCTACAGTTGAGCCGTCCTTAGTTTGCTCCTCCTCCTCCTCCTCCTGTCAACAAACCAAAGCCACCTACTACAGGGTGTATGCTAGGGTCCACCACTTTATGGATGTCGTAATCCTGTTAAGTTAACTATCTTTTTGAATTATAACTACTTAAATTACTCAAAATATCAGTCATGACAAAATGTAGGCCATTTATAAAACTACTTTTAAAAGTATTTTGTATTTAAATACTTTTGAAAGTATTTTGTTGTTAATTTTTAATCAGCGTATACCCATTTTTATATCATGCGCATGCTCAGTGACGTCATTATTTGCTGACAGTAGGAGCAAACTAACAAAGGCTGGACTTTAAAGCACCACACTCCTCGTTTTACTTAGAAAGCGTCAACAATTTTTTTTTTTTTAATGAGTGATGATGCCTACATAAGCCTTGGGCTTGTGCGTAGGTAATGATATGCGGTGATTTACAGATGAAAAAATGCCAGACCTGACCGAGAATCGAACCCGGAACATTGTTGCGCTGACCACTACACTACGGGCCGGCCAAATTTCAACCAGTCTTTCGGTTGATGAGCTAAACAACAGCAATATTTAAATAAATATTTCATTAATTTAATATTACTTTCTCTTGCCTATATGAATATATAGGAAGGAAAGTATTGTTTTCATGTCGATTTTCAAAATCGAGTTTTCACCGGATCTACACGTTTTCAGACCCCCTGAACCCAAAAAACATGTTTTTACCGATTGGTCTGTGTGTGTGTGTGTGTGTGTGTGTGTGTTTGTATACAAAATATCTCAAGAATGGAACATCGTACGAACTTGAAACTTCAAACTTAACTTACATACCACTACCGAACCAGACACGAACATTTTCATCAAAATCGGTCAACCGGAAGTAGTAGTTTATTCGTGTAATTTTTCACTTTTTTGCAATGTTCTCAAAAACTGGTCCTACAATTTTTTTTTAAATCGCCTGGTTTACTAAATTTGATATAAGGTAGGCGCCATGTTTGCTTAAATTCTTGGTGAGGCTGTTTTCACGAAAAAAATTTGTTTTTTTTAAGATTACGGCTTTAATATGCATTTCAGCGCAAAAATGTATATAATAAAAAATGTAGACAATTTAAAATCCTACAACTTTTATTTGTAACATTTTTTTTGTATAACGCTTAGTTTAGCAGTAATTAGCGATTTTTTGCTTTTTTTCTCACGAAAACGTGTGAAAGAACGATCTTTTTAAGATTTCGGCCTTAGAATGCATTTTACGATAAAAGTGTATGTATTTAACTTATAGGAAATAAAAAGATCTACAAATTTTATTTAAAGCATTTTTCTCTACAGAGCCTAGTTTAACGTGAAAGATTTTCAGTATTTTTAAGCCAAACTGAGGTTGATTTTTTCATTTTGCGTCTTTCACTCATGATTAAAATAAGGTTATGTTTATTGAGGTTAGTTTTTTGTTTATTTCTAATGTTTTATTATTAATGTTACGTTATATTGTTAATTATTTGCATTGGTAAGAGAAAGTTGTGTTAGTGTTTCACACCAGATTTTTTGCACTAAATTCATGTCATCTGAAAACGAATTTAATCGTTTTTGAAACAGCTTGTAGATGAGAATAATTATGTAAGCAGTAGGTTGACTAGTAATAAAGTAACAACATACTGTAGATAGTTGTGTATTCATATTCAAGTTAAATTGAATTGAACAAACAAGAGTGACGTAATGAGGTATTAACTTGAGATACGAGTCAAAGATGATAGCGAGAGAAAAAAGGTCATCATCATCATCATCATCATTATCATCATGATGAGGGAGCACGCTGCGCCACTCATACAATGGTTTACCACTACTTCTACTGATATACATTATCTTCTTCTCTAGGCTATACTGTACATCATAAACCAACAATGTGATTTTCATCTTACATATTTCTCATATTGTTACTTTATGCCCATAACAGACAGGTGGAGTGTCAAATTATTTACACTCAATCTGTTAGTTACAGAGCTAAAATAAATAGTTGTGTTTCTTATCACATGGTCACCCAATTAAATGACTGAATCATTTAAGAAGAGAAGAGGTAGAGGTGTACTGTGACACTAATCAGAGTTATCTCCTCTGAAATTAATGAATTTCAATATACAACCAGACCCTGTGGTGAATGAAGTGAAGGTCTCATTTGCAGAGTGGAAAATATGTGCTTTTCAGAGCGCCCGGCATGCTGTTAAGCGTACTTTTCCACTCAGTGAGTTGTGTCAATGGTAAACCACCTGACTCCTCGTTTTCCTTAGTAAAATCTCTACACGTTCAAACCAACCTTTCGGCTGATGACCTAAACATTGTTACTTTATTCTTGCGTAAAATGTGTTATGTTTTTTCAACCTTAATGTGTTTAGGTTCCAATCTGAAGAGATTGAGAAGAAAAAGGCAGTGCGTTGTTTCACTCACCGACACGATACCGATATATGGTCGCCGATCTCGGAATAACGGTCAACAATCTGTCACCGCAACCCCTTTTAATTAAGCATTTACTGTGTTGCCGGCTTTTGTCGGCGCGGTAGGCCCTTTCGGCTCCCCATCGACAGAGGCCTTTGTCATCAAGGTCGAGCCAGTAGCCACCTCCTACCACAGCGGTCTCGGCGATTATAAAAAGAGCGCTGCACTGAGCCGAGCGATTCATTTCCGATCAAGACACCGAGGGATTCACTTCCACCAGACAGCATCGAGAAGACGTCCACCACGGCACACGGCTGCCGGACTCCAGCAACAACTATCGCTCTAAGCCTAATGAAATAAAAACGCTTTCACTTCATTTGTTAGAAAATGTTTTATAAATCGAACATTAGTTTACCATTAATAAACTAAAATTTTCCTTTTGTTACTCTTACATTGTTATTTTTCGTTACATTATTATTTATGATTAGTAGATTTTTAGTATAGAATCAGTTTTATTTTATTTTTGGTCGCAAGTACTATAAAACTAATGCGCTTGAACTATAACAGGAGAGTAAACAATTCCAGTGATTCGTTGTTAATCATTTCAGATTGTTTATTTCATATCATTAAAATAATTAATGTCTGTGACTAGTTTAATACGACTGTTTACACTTGCCCGTGTTGAACTCATTTTTAGTTTCATTAGTTATCTTTTGGAATTGTATCGGTTCGTTTCGATTTATTTCGTAGACTGAAGTTGAAAAGTTTTGTAAGCTGTGTTTTGTTAACATGCGTGATAGTTAATATGTTTGAGTTTTTGAAACATAAAAGCGGTAAACATTAAAAAGTAGAAAAAAATAGTTTTGTTAAATGAAATGGTTAAAATAATTAATTAAGGAGTCGCTTTATGAAACTACAATAATTACAAGTAATCTGAACGGTATAATTGAAAACACTTCACAAAAGTATAATGTTTATTTTAGCTGGATGTAGATATTTTAATGATGGAATGTAGTGCAAGATAATATTGTTCGGCGGAGAGGTAGATACGCGACAACTAGTGTAAAACTTTCGTTTAAAAAAGCGTATAGGCAGGCGCTTGCCTCGCGCGGAGTACTGTTGAGACAGTAGATAGACTATAGTTTGTCGGTCCGATACAACAAGAGATGACTGTACCACCGATGTGGTAACACTGTCCATCATGTCGGACCGATATTGGCTAATCTAAAATGTACAGTTGAGCCGTTGTTAGTTTGTTCCTACTGTCAACAAACCAAAGCCACCTACTACAGGGTGAACACTAGAGTCTACGACTTTACGGATGTCGTATTCCTATTAAGTTGACTATTTTTTAAATTATAAGTACTTAAAGTACTAAAAACATCAGTCATGATATGATGTAGGCCTAACAATTTCATTTAGAAAAATACTTTTAAAAGTATTTTGTATTTAGATACTTTTGAAAGTATTTTGTAGTTACTTTTTAATCAGAGTGTACACATTTTTAAATAATGCGCATGCTCAGTGACGTCATTATTTGTTTACATTAGGAGCAAACTAAGAGAGGCTGGACTGTACTTCAATACATTCCGGGTGCCCCGTTTGTCGGATTATCGGTACGTATCGGTAAGTGAAAAACCGACCTAAGCATCCCACGAATTTAAAAGTAAGCAACGAAAATATAAAGGAAGTTGGGCTATTCTGCTATCTAGGGAGTAAAATAACAAAGGATGGTAGAAGCACAAGTGATATCAAAATTAGAATTGCTCAAACTAGGAAAGCCTTGGAAATGAAAAACAGCTTACTCACTACAAACAACATTTGATTATAACAAATTTCTTAAAACGCTGTGTTTCATTAAGGTTTCTATGTTTCATTAAGGACGCAACCCTGATTATAAGAAGATAAAAGTAATATATCGGTAAACTTTCTCTCCCCCAATAGTTATGTTGGCAACAGTGTACTCAAGGGCCAACTAACTAAGACAGTTAAAATGTTCCAGTCAAGCATTAGTGTGGTGACAGCAGTCGTTTCGTTATATTGTGTCAGCAATGGTTTTTTCCACGCAAGAACCACCGGGTGTCTATTGTAGGGACTTACATAGCCAGTAAATCTTACATAGGATACAAATGTAACTTTTTCGTAGCTCTGAAAACAGTAGTTAATGTTAGCCCAGCTTGCGATGATAATCTTCTAAGCGATATTTTAGGTGATTGAGTCAAACGATTTTTCAAATCTTCGAGAACTTCCGCGGTTAACTTTGTTGGCTGGCGAGGTGGTTTCTCATCGAGTACCTCCCAGTTCTACGGAATTTATTTATCAAACGCAATATTGACGATTTATTCCGAACTGCAGAACGGGGAAATTTCAAGTGAAACTTATCTTGCACACATTTGTAAGATTTACTCGCTATGTAAGTCTCTACAATAAACACGCATTCTTCCTTGGAAGAAACCATTGGTGACACAATTTAACGAAACGACTGCTGTCACCACACTAATGCTTGGCTGGTACATTTTAACTGAGTTAGGTAGTTGGCCTTGAGTACACTGTTGCCAACATACCGATTAGGGGAGAGAAAATTTACCGATGTATTACTTTTATTTTCTTATAATCAGTGTAGTTATATTAAAACTTAATTAAAAACCCGTTAGTACTTTTGTTCATAACGAACTGACTTATATGAATGGATTTTGACAGGAGATGAGGCACTTGGTTACTTGACTGGATATTTCAAAATTGAACACATAACAAATAAGAGTACAAATTATTATGTGCAAATAATTTACACATAACAAATAAGAGTAATTATTAATTAGTAATATTTATTTATTTATTCCCATGATATTACACATTATATAAAAAATAAATTACCATAAAACAAAATTTCCTAAATTACCTATACCTATTATTACGCTAGGGGTGGTTGGTGGAAATTATCCCCCCATCTAACTATGTAAACAACCATCTATAGGGTGATTCAAAAAGAGCGCCGGTTTTGATATATCATATTAAGAGATTTATTTTATTGAAAAACTGAAAATAAATACATCAACAAGTTCATCTTTCCTTCCGATTTTATGTATGAAAAATGATGTCATGCATGTGTCCTCCTCTACTGCGCTGGCACGCATCAACTCTGTCCATGAAATTGGATATTACTGCACGACAAGTTTCGACTTCCATTTGCCCGATAACCCGTCGAATTTCCTCCTTCAAGTCATTGATGTTTCGGGGTTTATTGGCATACACCAATGACTTCAGATGAACTCAAAGAGGAAAGTCACAAGGCGTCAAGTCACACGACCTTGGTAGCCATTGATGGTCGGAATTACGAGAAATGATGCGATCCTGGAACCGTTCACGGAGCAACAACACTGTTTCTCGTGCAGCGTGACAGGTGGCACCATCCTGCTGAAACCACAACTCGTCAATGTCCATTCCATCCAAATGACGCCACAAAAACTCCCTAATCATCGTACGGTATCGGTAACAGCCACACTGTCACGAACCAACGCAACGTTCTGTTCAGTTCGGCCAGAACGACGACGTCCAGAACTTTTAAGGTCGACTGTTGAACCCGTCTCAAAAAACTTTTTCATGAGCCTGCGAACTGTTGATTCATTCGGTGCTTCATTACGTCCTAGAGTACCGCGAAGTCGCCTGACAGTAGCCGCATAACTCTCTCCACTCTGGTAAAATGTTTTGACGATTAACACTCGTTGTGCAATAGTAAACTTCTCCATGGTTAGACACAGACTGCGAGAGTACTACACTGCGAACAAGAGAAACTACAACTGAATCGTCAATCGGAATGTTCTCCGAAATAGAAATGAGGTCTAACAATGTTGCCAACCGATAAACAAAAATTTACCAGCCGTTTAAAAACCGGCGCTCTTTTTGAATCACTCGTTACTAGGATTGGTAAACAAGAAGAAACATGAAATAAAATATTCCTTGTCAAGAAATAAAGTAGGAATAACTTGAAGTAATCATTTATTATTGCAGTAAAACAGATTGAAAAAGTTATAACAACAAAATAATAATTTTAACAACTTTCTAACATTTTTCATTCTAAACTTTATAATAAAAAAACAATTGTTTTCAGGGGTTGCGGGCCATCAGACACCAATCCTACAGACAGACAAGCTAAAATGTAAACATTTTTATAAAAGCTGTTAAGTACTGGAACAAACATCAAAACAGCCGTACATCACTTAAAGACACAATTCGGAAAAATTGGAATTGTTCATGAATAAAGAAATAAGTTTTATTCTCACGTAAAATAATATATATCATAATATATGACAAGTCAAAATTTTTGGGGTAAGACGGGAAGGTTATAACGGGTGTTTTATTAAGGACGCACCCCTGATTCTAAGATCATAGAAGTAATACATCGGTAAATTTTCTCTCCCCCAGTCGGTATGTTGGCAACAGTTTACTCAAGGTCAACTACTAAGACAGTTAAAATGTTCTAGTCAAGCATTAGTGTGGTGACAGCAGTCGTTTCGTTATATTAGGTCAGGAATGGTTTGTTCCAAGGAAGAACGCGTGTTTATTGTAGAAGACTTACACAGCGAGTAAATCTTACAAATGTGTGCAAGATAAGTTTCAGTTGAAATTTTCCTGTTCTGCCGTTCCAAATAAATCGTCAATAATGCTTTTGATAAATAAATTCCGTAGAACTGGTAGTGTACTCAATGAGAAACGACCTCACCAACCAACAAAGTTAACCGCGGAAGTTCTCGAAAATTTGAAAAATCGTTTGACTCAATCACCTAAAAAATCGCTTAGAAGATTATCATCGCAAGCTGGGCTAAAATTAACTACGGTTTTAAGAGCTACGAAAATGTTACATTTGCATCCTCATCGCGTTGGCGTAACTCATGAACTAAAAGCTACAGACCATCAGAAACGATTACAATATTGTCGGTGGTTTCGATCTTTGGTTGAAGAAAATGGTACTCAATTGTTGGATCATTTTTATTTTAGTGATGACGCTTGGTTTCTCTTAGGTGGCTTTGTGAATAGTCAGAACTATAGAATATGGAAAGCTACAAATCCTCATGCTTTCCATGAAAAAGCATTGCACTCACGTAAAATTGGTGTTTAGTGTGCAATTCATTTGAAATAAAAGTAATAGGATTTTAAATCCTCTACATTTTTTATTAAATAAATTTTGTGCTAAAATGCATATTAAAGCCGTAATTTAAAAAAAAAATTTTACGAGAAAACAGCCTCACCAAGAATTTCAACAAACATGGCGCCTATTCTATCTTGTAGAGCATAAATAATTTAGTAAACCAGGCGATTTTTAAAAAAATCGTAGGACCAGTTTTTGAGAAAATTGCAAAAAAGTGAAAAATTACACGAATAAACTACTACTTCCGGTTGACAGATTTTGATGTAAATGGTCGTGTTGGGTCCGGTAGCGGTATTTAACTTAAGTTTCAAGTTTCAAGTTCGTAAGATGTTTCGTTCTTGAGATATTCTGCTCTCACTCACACACACACACACACACGCGCGCGCGCGCGCACACACACACACACACACACACACACACAAACCAATCGCTAAAAACATGTTTTTTTGGTTTCAGGGGTTCTGAAAACATGTAGATCCGGTGAAGAGTGTATTTGTTAAAATCGACATGAAAACAATATTTTCCTTTCTACATATTCATATAGGCAAGAGAAAGTGCATCACAATGGAAGACATTTACGACCGCAAAATTTGTAGAGAAAAAATCAGAAACCAGGAAATTCAGTTCAGATCACAAGCCAAAAGAAATGGGTGAAAATGGACAGACGAAGAGAAGAAGGCGCAAAGTGAGAGGATGAAAGGTTTTTCGGAAGCTAAAAGGAGTAACAGAGCCACCACCAACAGCGCTCTCCTTAAGGGGAATATACGCTAATAATAATAATAATAATAGGCAAGAGAAAGTAATAAAGTCTTAATTTTTTCAGCGTTCCTAGTAGAATAATCGATTTTATCGAGATCAATTAATACTTGACGGTTACCACAAGCCTTTAACCCTTTATAGGGCAGTACTACGGGGAAAAATACACAAATGTTGTAAAATGTTGTTTATTAGGGACTTGAATAATGTATTTCTAGTGCAAGGACAGTACGATATTTCTTTTTTTAAAGTCAACCCCTGGTAAGTATACTTATTGATAATGTTTATTGAAATGGGAATTACATAATGTTTAGTGGTAAGAATGCTTAGACTATTAAAACAACTTGTAGTACTATATAACAGAAAAAATCTGCTGTGAAACACTCACACAACTTTCTCTTGCCAATATAAATAATTAACAATAAACCTAATATTAGTAATAAAACATTAGAAATAAACAAAAAACTAACCTCAATAAACATAACCTTATTTTAATCATGAGTGAAAGACGCAAAATGAAAATCAAACTCAGTTTGGCTTAGAAATACGGAAAATCACTTTTTCAAACATGTTTTTTGGGTTCAGGGGGTCTGAAAACGTATAGATCCGGTGAAAACTCGATTTCTTAAAATCGACATGAAAACAATACTTTCCTTCCTATATATTCATATAGGCAAGAGAAAGTAAAAAATGTGGCGAATCCAAACTTTCTATCAACACGAATGCTTGCTTTCCCGTAAAAAACGGGAATTTCTAAGGACTGTACAAAAGTAACAACAAAACAAGATGGTAGCATACGCTGGTATGAATGCTTACCACATTCGTGTAATTCATAAAGCAAATGGTAGCTGTGCGCTAATTTCAATATGTGGATAGCCTATTTACCAGAGGACATCTATTAAACCATAAAATACCAATAAGGTTCAACTGCATAGCTTATTCTTTAAAAAAATCTGGTGTGAAACACTCACACAACTTTCTCTTGCCAATGCAAATAATTAACAATAAACCTAACATTAGTAATAAAATATTAGAAATAAACACACAAACTAACCTCAAAAAACATTAGTGGAATACGCAAAATTAAAATCGACCTCAGTTTGGCTTAAAAATACGGAAAATCGCTCATTCACGCTAAACTAGGCACTGTACAAAAAAAAGCTTTAAATAAAAGTTATAGATCTTTTAATTTTCTACAAATTGTATTATACACACTTTTGTCGTAAAATGCATTCTAAGGCCGAAATCTTTAAAAAAACAATTTTCACACGTTTTCGTGAGAAAAAAACAGAAAATCGCTAATTACCGCTAAACTAAGCGTTATACAAAGAAGTGTTTGAAATAAAAGTTGTAGAATTTTACATTCTCTACAACTTTTATTATATAACGTTTTGCGCTAAAATGCATATTAAAGCCGCAATCTTAAAAAGAAAATGTTTTGTTGCAAAAACAGCCTCACCCAAAATTTCAGCAAACATGGCGCCTACCCTACCTTGTAGAAAATAAAAAATTGAGTAAACTAGGTGATTTTAAAAAAAATCGTAGGACCAGTTTTTGAGAAAATTGCAAAAAAGTGAAAAATTACACGAATAAACTACTACTTCCGGTTGACCGATTTTGATGAAAATGTTCGTGTCGGGTCAGGTAGCGGTATGTAACTTAAGTTTTAAGTTTCAAGTTCGTACGATGTTCCGTTGTTGAGATATTCTGTTCACACACACACACACGCACACACAGACAGTTGTTGTTTAGGTCAACAGCCGAAAGGCTGGTTTGAACCAAAGAGAGGTTTTACTAAGTAAAATGAGGAGTGAGGTGGTTTACCATTGCCTTCCTCACTGAGTGGAAAAGTATGCTTAACAGCATGCCGGGCCCTCTGAAAAGCACATATTTTCCAGTCTGCAAATGACACCTTCACTTCATTCACCACAGGGTCTGGCTGTATAGTGAAATTCATTACTTTCAGAGGAGGTAACTCTGACTAGTGCCGTTTACACCTCTACCTCTTCTGTTCTTAAACGATTCAGTCATTTAATTGGCTGACCATGTGATAAGAAACAGAACTATTTATTTTAGCCCTGCAACAAACAGATTGAGTGTAAATAATTTGACACTCCACCTGATTGGTCTGTCACAGACAGACCAATCGCTAAAAACATGTTTGTGTGTGTTCAGGGGGTCTGAAAACGTATAGATCCGGTGAAAACTCGATTTCTTAAAATTGACATGAAAATAATACTTTTCTTCCTATATAGCCTATTCATATAGGCAAGAGATAGTAAAAATCGACCTTATTGCCCGTGGTAAGTATGCCAATAAAGGGTTAAATGTACAGCATTTAAATTTCAAATGATAATTATTATAACATGTAGGCTAGTACATAATAAAAATATAAGTAACAATCAGTAGTTAGAATAGGGTAAGAAGTGAAGTTGTTACATGTTGCCATTGTAATCTAAAGCTAACCAAACATAGCCTACTGTCATATTACACATACGGTAGTAGCCTAGTAACAATAGTAATACCAGTATAGCCTACATGTAGCCTAGCGGTGGCACTAATGAAAAAGTAGACAAGAAAATTTGTTCACTTAAGTAACTGAAGTGAAGTTACGAAACTTTTTATCGCCTGTCTACAACAAAACAAGCGAACAAATTGAAATTCTTATCTTTTTAACAAAGTTTACAACTAAGATATATACAAACAGCAAGTAGGCCTAATATCACAACAATTTCATTTCTTTGTTTTACACTAAAATTCAATAGCAAATTATTATTATTATCACCATTACAGTGTTTTTCTTGCTTTGCTTTTACACGGTGATGAAAAAGTTATTTGACTAAATGTTAAAATAGTCTGACGTACGCTTAGATTCCCGGCTAACGTCTAGCAAACTAACGGGTGTTTTATTAAGGACGCAATCCTAATTATAAGAAGATAGAAGTAATATATCGGTAAATTTTCTGTCTGTCAATCGGTATGTTGGCAACAGTGTACTCAAGGCCAACTACCTGAGACAGTTAAAATGTTCCAGTCAAACATTAGTGTGGTAACAGCAGTCGTTTCGTTATATTGTAATTGTTTTCAAGGAAGAACTGGGTGTTTTATTAAGGACGCAACCCCGAATATAAGAAGATAGAAGTAATACATCGGTAAATTTTCTGTCCCCCAATCGGTATGTTGGCAACAATGTACTCAAGGCCAACTACCTAACACAGTTAAAATGTTCCAGTCAAGCATTAGTGTTGTGAAAGCGAGTTTATTGTAGAGACTTACATAGCGAGTAAATCTTACAAATGTGTGCAAGATAAGTTTCAGTTGAAATTTCCCCCTTTCTGCCGTTCTGAATAAATCGTCAATATTGCGTCCGATAAATAAATTCTGTAGAACTCGATGAGAAACCACCTCGCCTGCCAACAAAGTTCGAGAACTTCCGCGGTTAACTTTCTTGGCTGGCGAGGTGGTTTCTCATCGCGTTCTACAGAATTTATTTATCGGACGCAATATTGACGATTTATTCAGAACGGCAGAAAGGGGGAAATTTCAACTGAAACTTATCTTGCACACATTTGTAAGATTTACTCGCTATGTAAGTCTCTACAATAAACTCGCTTTCACAACACTAATGGTTGACTGGAACATTTTAACTGTGTTAGGTAGTTGGCCTTGAGTACACTGTTGCCAACATACCGATTGGAGGACAGAAAATTTACCGATGTATTACTTATATTATCTTCTTATAATCAGGGTTGCGTCCTTAATAAAACACCTGTTATTTTACGTTCAAACCCACCCTTCCTTAACACATTGAGTGGTAGAGACTCGCCTAGCGGGTCAAGGGTAGGTGTTACCGCCAGACTGCCCTCTCACCTAGCCACTTCTCTTTTGTTATCTATTTAAGTAATTTACCCACCGGGTTGGTCTAGAGGTAAAGTCACAGCTGATTTTTGGAGACGAAGGTTCCTAGTTCAAATCGTAGTAAAGGTAGTTACTTTTATATGGATTTGAATACTAGAGAGTGGTTACGCGTGTACTTTGATGGTTGGGGTTCAATTAACCATACTCTGTGAGTGTGTCTGTAGAAGAGTACACAGTCTCATTTACACATGTCATTCACATCATCCTCATCTCATTGGGTGATGGGGTTGCTTATTGTTCCCAATTGAACAGATTGCAACGTACACATATTAGGGATTAAAAAAAAAGAAGTAATTTCGGAGGGACACCACCTGTCGGATATCGGTTTGTTCCTGTTATATAGCCCTCAGAAACGGTTTTTCTTTGTAACCGTGCAGTTTGTTCTTGAATTTTCGTCATACGATCTTCTACCCTCGTATAGTATACTCGTTCAGTATTTTTAACATGATTTCATGGTAGTACAGTTGAAGCCGTGAATTTAGAATATTTGCACGTATCGATTGAAAATAGCTTACACTTTTAGATTTACTTTAAAAGTTTATTATTTGCAGTTTAAAATTATATACGAAATTACGTGTAAATCGTAAAGGTAAATGGAAAAAATCAAAAAATAAGTAGGCTAGATTTATTATAACAGGCGAAAATAAACCTAAAGAAACATTGAATTGTTTACTTTTATGTTATTAGCAAACATTAATCCACATATACTGTAGGTCACAAATAAAATAAATTTATAAAAACTTAGTAACATACGAGGCGTGTTCAGAAAGTAAGTACCGTTTTAAAAAAAAAACAAGTAAAACAATTTTTTTTTCAACAAAATTTTATTTCTACATTAATGCCCAAACCTTAAACTATTTTTCGACATAGGTTCCACCGATTTTCAAACACTTGTCGTAGCGGGTGATCAATTTGTCTATACCTTCTTCGTAGAAGGTTCCCGCCAACGAATGTAGCCACGACTCCACGGTAGTTTTCACTTCATCGTCGGTTTCAAAGCGTTGGCCGCCTAGCTCGCGCTTCATGTGCAGGAACAAGTGGTAGTCAGACGGTGCCAAGTCTGGGCTGTAGGGCGGGTGATCAAACTTGCTCCCAAGTTTCGGAGCAAGTACCGTTTTCTTTTAAAAACGGTACTTACTTTCTGAACACGCCTCGTAATTTGTAGGCCCTACATAAAGCAAGAGGAGAACACGCTGCTCGAGTAACCAGCCCTAAAGGGACAGATACCTCTGAATTGCTCACCATTGAATGGTTTAAGGGGAGATGGCACGATGGTTTTAACTTAAAATTTCAATTTTTGGTTTTTATGTTTTTCAATTGTTTATGTCTAGATCTACCAGAAAAACATTAAATTACGTCAAAAAAATTTTTTTATGACAAAATTAAGTTTTTTTCAGGTTTAAACAGAAAAATTATCATGTTACAAAGAACGAATATTTTTACTTTCTCTTGCCTATATGAATATATAGGAAGGAAAGTATTGTTTTCATGTCGATTTTAAGAAATCGAGATTTCACCGGATCTACACGTTTTCAGACCCCCTGAACCCAAAAAACATGTTTTTAGCGATTGGTCTGTGTGTGTGTCTGTGTGTGTGTGTGTGTGTGTGTGTCTGTGTGTGTGTGTGTGTGTCTGTGTGTGAACAGAATATCTCAAGAACGGAACGTCGTACGAACTTGAAACTTGAAACTTAAGTTACATACCACTACCGGACGCGACACGAACATTTTCATTAAAATCGGTCGACCGGAAGTAGTAGTTTATTCGTATAATTTTTCAGTTTTTTGCGATTTTCTCAAAAACTGGTCCTACGATTTTTTTTAAAATCGCCTATTTTACTCAATTTTTGATTCTCTACAAGATAGGGTAGGCGCCATGTCTGCTGAAATTCTCGGTGAGGCTCTTTTCACGTAAAAACGTTGTTTTTTTAAGATTACGGCTTTAATATAAATTTTAGCGCAAAAACTTATATAATAAAAGTTGTAGAGAATTTAAAAACCTACAACTTATGTTTCAAACATTTTTTTGTATGACGCTTAGTTTAGCGGTAATTTGCAATTTTCTGTTTTTTTTCTCACGAAAACGTGAGAAAAATCGATTTTTTTTAACATTTCGGTCTTAGTATGCATTTTACGACAAAAGTGTATATAATAAAAGTTATAGAAAATTAAAAGATCTACAACTTTTGTTTAGAGAATTTTTCTCTACAGAGCCTAGTTTAGCGTGAAAGTGTGATTTTCCGTTTTTTTAAGCCAAATTGAGTTCGATTTTCATTTTGCGTCTTCCACTCATGATTAAAATAAGGTTATGTTTTTGAGGTTAGTTTTTGTTCATTTCTTATGTTTTAATACTAATGTTAGGTTTATTGTTAATTATTTGCATTGGCAAGAGAAAGTTGTGTGAGTGTTTCACACCAGATTTTTTACTTTCTCTTGCCTATATGAATATATAGGAAGGAAAGTATTGTTTTCATGTCGATTTTTCGAAATCGAGTTTTCACCGGATCTATACGTTTTCAGACCCCCTGAACCCACACTAACATGTTTTTAGCGATTGGTCTGTGTGTGTGTCTGTGTGTGTGTCTGTGTGTGTGTGTGTGTGTGTCTGTGTGTGAACAGAATATCTCAAGAACGGAACATCGTACGAACTTGAAACTTGAAACTTAAGTTACATACCACTACCGGACGCGACACGAACATTTTCATCAAAATCGGTCAACCGGAAGTAGTAGTTTATTCGTATAATTTTTCAGTTTTTTGCGATTTTCTCAAAAACTGGTCCTACGATTTTTTTTAAAATCGCCTATTTTACTCAATTTTTTATTCTCTACAAGATAGGGTAGGCGCCATGTTTGCTGAAATTCTCGGTGAGGCTGTTTTCACGTAAAAACGTTGTTTTTTTAAGATTACGGCTTTAATATAAATTTTAGCGCAAAAACTTATATAATAAAAGTTGTAGAGAATTTAAAAACCTACAACTCTTATTGCAAACATTTTTTTGTATAACGCTTAGTTTAGCGGTAATTTGCGATTTTCTGTTTTTTTCTCACGAAAACGTGAGAAAAATCGATTTTTTTAACATTTCGGTCTTAGTATGCATTTTACGACAAAAGTGTATATAATTAAATTTATAGAAAATTAAAAGATCTACAACTTTTGTTTAGAGCATTTTTCTCTACAGAGCCTAGTTTAGCGTGAAAGCGTGATTTTCCGTATTTTTAAGCTAAACTGAGTTCGATTGTCATTTTGCGTCATTCACTCATGATTAAAATAAGGTTATGTTTTTGAGGTTAGTTTTTGTTCATTTCTAATGTTTTAATACTAATGTTAGGTTTATTGTTAATTATTTGCACTGGCAAGAGAAAGTTGTGTGAGTGTTTCACACCAGATTTTTCATAATTGTATACTGCTCGTTTTAGTGCAAAGAGAATTTTAGTTTTTAAAATATCTGCATTACTGGTTTTTTTTTATTCTGAGCTGTTAGTTCAGCTTTCTAAACAACTGTTGGTGGAAAATTGACTTGTTTGTGTACATATTGTATTTGATTTGTGCTTTCTTGTTTCTTACTATTTCCCATAAATTTAGATTTTTAAAACTAAGGTATATTTTTCTCAGAAACCAATAAACGTACCAGGCTGAAATTTTTACCAGTTAATTATCTTGTACAGTTACATATACCGACATGTTCCACATAGGTATACCAAAATTTTTATGACTTTCTCAGATGCTCCAAAGATTAGTAATACGCAAAACACGTGGAAAACAATTCGTAAAAATTTGATGTTGTTCGTAATTTAAAAAAAAATTGTATGGTCTAAAGATTATATTGAAAAAATGTCAGTAGCTTGAGAAGAAAACCGACACCTATAGTGTGCAAAGTTTAATTTCTCTATATTTTACCAATCGTATGAAAAATGTACCTAAAAATATTAAATTTAACATTGGCAGGATACAAAGTAGGCTACAGTCTCCCTCCCCTTAACCCAAAGTTAAGGGGGGATTGTAGTGCCCCCTTATACAATATGCTACCCATGTTAATTTTACCAAATTCATGTTCCTTTTTCTCAGAAACTATTCAATGGACCCTTCTGAAATTTTTACAGCACGTAGTTATAGGTTGTATTAGTTCACCGAACCACATTCATCGTGATCCCATTTTGGGGGGGGTTGGAAAAATAATTTCTGTGACAGTTAAAAAAAATTGTTTTTTTCACCGATTTTTCATAAAAAATGTTTTGTAACCGCATGAATGTTTTCGCATGAATGTGGTCCAGCATGTGTATCTCATACAGTTATAACCGCTGTAGAAATTTCAGGACTATATCTTTCATAGTTTTTCAGAAAAAGGAACATGTGTACAGAAAATATAAATTTTCGGTAAAACGTATTTAAAGTGCTCAAAATTACTATATTTTACATGTTAATATCTCAAAAATCCTACCGGGTTGGTCTAGAGGTAAGTCGTCGCCAAAATCAGCTGTTTAACAGCTGATTTTCGGAGACGAAGGTTCCTGGTTCAAATCCTAGTAAAGGTAGTTACGTACTTTTATACGGATTTGAATGCTAGGCAGTGGTTACCGGTGTAGTTTGATGGTTGGGGTTCAATTAACCATACTCAGTGAGTGTGTCTCTAGAAGACAACACAGTCTCATTTACACGTCATACACATCATCCTCATCTCATTGGGTCATACACAGGATTGCTTATTGTTCTCAATTGATGAACAGATTGCAACGTACACACATTAGAGATTACAAAAATATAAGTCAATGTTATTGTAAACAGCTGTTCATCATTGCCAACCGTCAGTTGATAAACAATAAGAAAAATACTTGTAACATGTATACAAAAGAAATAATAATTACATCTTTACTAAAATGGCGCTAAAACAGTAAAAAAATATTTTATATATCTTCAAAGCGGGGAAGTGAAATTCTAGCAAAACGTCATGTACTAAAATAATTAATAAAAAAGTTGTTGTAGAAACGTAATTTTGGTGGCGTTGGAAAGATAGAGTTTCAAACTACAGTTCAGCCGTTCTTAGTTTGCTCCTTCTGTCAACAAACAAAAGCCACCTACTACAGGGTGCACGCTATAGTATACGACTTTACGGATTTCGTATTCCTATTAAGTTAACTATGTTTTAAATTATAAGTACTTAAAGTACTTAAAACATCAGTCATGATATGATGTAGGCCTAACAATTTCATTTATAAAAATACTTTTAAAAATATTTTGTATTTAAATACTTTAGAAAGTATTTTGTTGTTACTTTTTAATCAGCGTGTACACATTTTGATATAATGTGCATGCTCAGTGACGTCATTATTTGTTTACATTAGGAGCAAACTAACAGAGGCTGGACTATACAATATGAGCCTAAAAAGTGAAAATCGATTTTTTTTTTATTTTTCCACTACAATCCCTCATAAAGTTTGTCTTTATGACAAACACTATGTTAATGCACTCGAAAATAAAACTAAGAAAAATTTATTTTAAAAGAAACTCAATATTTTGGTATCATTTTGAGACATTTTTGTTACGAGTTAATTTTTTTTATACCCTAATGTGTGTACGAGCAATCTGATAAACAATAAACAACCCCATCACCCAATTAGATAAGAAATGATGTGAATGACGTGTAGACTTTTAAAGACTCAGCCCAACCATTCCTAAGAGAGTATTGTTAATTGAATTACCTTTACTAGAATTTGAAAAATCTGTAGTGAAACACTCACACAACTTTCTCTTGCCAATGCAAATAATTAAAAATATAACCTAACATTAGCTAATCTTTTTTTTTACTCCTAATTTGTGTACGTTGCAATCTGTTGAATTGAGAACAAAAAGCAGCCCCATGACCCAATGAGATGAGGATGATGTGTATGACATGTAAATGAGACTGTGTAGTCTTCTACAGACACACTCACTGAGTATGGTTAATTGAACCCCAACCATCAAAGTACACTGGCAACCTCTGTCTAGTATTCAAATCCGTATAAAAGTAACTACCTTTACTAGGATTTTAACCTGGAACCTTCGTCTCCGAAAATCAGCTGTTAAACAGCTGATTTTGGCGACGACTTTACCTCTAGACCAACCCGGTGGGTTAACATTAGTAATAACAAAAAACTAACCTCAAAAAACATAACCTTGTTTTAATCATGAGAGAATGATGGTAAATGAAAATCAACCTGTTTGGCTTAAAAAAAACGAAAATTCCTCTTTCACGCTAAACTAGACTCTGTAGAGAAAAATATTTTAATTAAAAGTTGTTGATCTTTTAATTTCCTATAAACTGTATTATATAGTCTACACTTTTGTCGTAAAATGCATACTAAGGCTAAAATCTTTAAAAAAAATCGATTTTTACACGTATTCGTGAGAAAAAAAACAGGTAATTGCTAATTACCGGTTAACTAAGCGTTATGCAAAACAATGTTTGTAATAAAAGTTGTAGGATTTTAAATTCCTACATTTTTTTTATTATATAAATTTTTGCGCTAAAATGCATATTAAAGCCATAATCTTAAAAAACAATTTTCTTACGTGAAAACAGCTTCACCCAGAATTTCAGCAAACATGGCGCCTACCTTATCTCGTAGAGCATAAAAAGTTTAGTGAACGAGGCGATTTTTAAAAAAATCGTAGAACCAGTTTTTGAGAAAACCGCAAAAAAGTGAAAAATTACACGAGTAAACTACTACTTCCGGTTGACCGATTTTGATGAAACTGTTCGTGTCGCGTCCGGTAGTGGTATGTAACTTAAGTTTCAAGTTCGTACGATATACCGTTCTTGAGATATTTTGTTGACACACGACGAATTACTAAAACCATGTTTTTTGGGGTTCAGGAGACCTGAAAACGTGTATTTCCAGTGAAATAAATAACCATGAAAAAAATACTTTCCTTCCCTCCCTGTATATTTATATAGGACAAGAAAAAGTAAAAATTCGTAATGTGATCTAATGTGGTCGTTGATTAGCTAAAACTGTAGAAATTGAGAAAGAATACGAGAAGGGAACAAAAGATCCGAACTGTGGAAGAAAACGTTATCAGTTGTTCAGGACAACGTAGGTGTTAAGGCATCTGCACCGGGGTCTTACAATGTTTCGTCCCCGCGTGCGTTATTGTTAAAATGTGTGCGCCTTAACGCAGTTAATATCCTGTGTCAATTGTAATTACGTCATGTCTGTGTCCTTTCTTCCTCCCTGACTTTCCATTTCCTTTCTGTGGCCACTTGTTTGGTAAAGCTTGTCATGAGCAAATGTGTTCTCCACTAGTAGGCGTAATTTTCGGTTAGTACCATGGTATGGTGCTAACATCGGCTTTCGTGCGTTTGAGGCTATTGTGGATTATGTGTTTATTAAATTGTGCTTTTGTTGTGTTTATTATTGTATTTGTTGTTTTGTGCTTCTTTCTTGCTTGTCTAGGAAGAGGGATGAATAGGGTGAAGGGTTTTGGTTTTTAAAATTATTCCCTATTGTGTTTTAATTTAATTTTTCATTATGTCATTATGCTTCAAAATGTATGTATGTCATTTTTATAAAGTTGGTGTACAGTTTCTTTTTACTTTCTCTTGCCTATATGAATATATAGGAAGGAAAGTATTGTTTTCATGTCGATTTTTCGAAATCGAGTTTTCACCGGATCTATACGTTTTCAGACCCCCTGAACCCAAAAAACATGTTTTTAGCGATTGGTCTGTGTGTGTGTCTGTGTCTGTGTGTGTGTCTGTGTGTGCGAACAGAATATCTCAAGAACGGAACATTGTACGAACTTGAAACTTGAAACTTAAGTAACGTACCACTACCGGACTCGACACGAACATTTTCATCAAAATCGGTCAACCGGAAGTGGTAGTTTATTCGTGTAATTTTTCACTTTTTTGCGATTTTCTCAAAAACTGGTCCTACAATTTTTTTTAAAATCGCCTGGTTTACTCAATTTTTTATTCTCTACAAGATAGGGTAGGCGTCATGTTTGCTGAAATTCTGGGTGAGGCTGTTTTCACGTAAAAACGTTGTTTTAAGATTACAGCTTTAATATGCATTTTAGCGCAAAACTTTATATAATAAAAGTTGTAGAAAATTAAAAATTCTACAACTTTTATTTCAAACAATTTTTTGTATAACGCTTAGTTTAGCGGTAATTTGCGATTTTCTGTTTTTTCTCACGAAAATGTGTGAAAAATTGATTTTTTTAAGATTTCGGCCTTAGTATGCATTTTACGACAAAAGTGTATATAATTTAATTTATAGAAAATTAAAAGATCTACAACTTTTATTTATAGCATTTTTCTCTACAGAGCCTAGTTTAGAGAGAAAGAGTGATTTTCCGTATTTCTAAGCCAAACTGAGGTTGATTTTCATTTTGCATCATTCACTCATGATTAAAATAAGGTTATGTTTTTGAGGTTAGTTTTTTGTTTATTTCTAATGTTTTATTACTAATATTAGGTTTATTGTTAATTATTTATATTGGCAAGAGAAAGTTGTGTGAGTGTTTCACATCAGATTTTTAATATTGTAATTAATTGTAATTAATTGTAAGTGTACTCTGATATTCCGGCTGATGACTGCGGCGGTCAAGCCGTAAGATGTGTGTAAAAGGAGGATGGAACATTTGTAAAAGTGAAAAATAAAGCATTATTATTATTACTATTATTATTATTATTATTATTATTATTATTATTATTATTACTGTATTTGTTTATGTACTTAAAAGTGTATTTTGGCGTTTCTTCAGTTCGGCGTTACTGCTTACTGCATTCAGTACTATAATTCTGCATCATGTTTCAAATCAAGTAAGTGCATTTTGTTGATGATATTAATAATTAACCGTTAATTTGGTCAATGTTCCTGTGTGTGTCCGTTCCCTTTCTTTTGTCTGTTCTCTTGCAAATTGTTCATTTGGGGTCTTGTACACGGGGGGGGGGACCCCCATAAATGTGTACTGGGTACCGGTCCTCCAATTGGCGTAATTTCGAGGCAAATTCCTAACGGGTGATTCAAAAAGAGCGCCGGTTTTTAAACGGCTGGTAAATATTTGTTAATCGGTTGGCAACATTGTTAGACCTCATTTCTATTTCGGAGAACATTCCGATTGACGATTCAGTTGTAGTTTCTCTTGTTCGCAGTGTAGTACTCTCGCAGTCTGTGTCTAACCATGGAGAAGTTTACTATTGCACAACGAGTGTTAATCGTCAAAACATTTTACCAGAGTGGAGAGAGTTATGCGGCTACTGTCAGGCGACTTCGCGGTACTCTAGGACGTAATGAAGCACCGAATGAATCAACAGTTCGCAGGCTCATGAAAAAGTTTTTTGAGACGGGTTCAACAGTCGACCTTAAAAGTTCTGGACGTCGTCGTTCTGGCTGAACTGAGCAGAACGTTGCGTTGGTTCGTGACAGTGTGGCTGTTAGCCCAGCAAAATCAATACGTCGCCGTTCTCAACAATTGGGTTTACGATGTTCTTCTGTACGGAGAATTCTTCGGTACGATCTCCAATATCACCCGTATAAAATTCAGTTGACGCAACATTTGAAAGTGGCAGACCACCAGAAGAGACGACAGTTTGTTGACTGGGTATTGAGAAAACGGCAGGATGATGACACCTTCGCAAACAAAATCATTTTCAGTGATGAGGCGCACTTCCACTTAAACGGTTTTGTTAATAAACAGAACTGCCGTATGTGGGGTTTAGAAAACCCTCGCGTGGTTAATGAAAGGGAAATGTATGCACAGCGAGTGACAGTTTGGTGCGGCTTTTGGTCGGGCGGTGTCATCGGCCCTTACTTTTTTGAAAATCAAGAAGGACAAGCCGTGACAGTAAATGGAGACCGATACCGTACGATGATTAGGGAGTTTTTGTGGCGTCATTTGGATGGAATGGACATTGACGAGTTGTGGTTTCAGCAGGATGGTGCCACCTGTCACGCTGCACGAGAAACAATGTTGTTGCTCCTTGAACGGTTCCAGGATCGCATCATTTCTCGTAATTCCGACCATCAATGGCCACCAAGGTCGTGTGACTTGACGCCTTGTGACTTTCATCTTTGGGGTCATCTGAAGTCATTGGTGTATGCCAATAAACCCCGAAACATCAATGACTTGAAGGAGGAAATTCGACGGGTTATCGGGCAAATGGAAGTCGAAACTTGTCGTGCAGTAATATCCAATTTCATGGACAGAGTTGATGCGTGCCAGCGCAGTAGAGGAGGACACATGCATGACATCATTTTTCATACATGAAATCGGAAGGTAAGATGAACTTGTTGATGTATTTATTTTCAGTTTTTCAATAAAATAAATCTCTTAATTTGATATATCAAAACCGGCGCTCTTTTTGAATCACCCTATATTTGCCAAGGTTAGCACCTACAAGGTACAAGGTACAAGGTTAGCATCTTGTAATTTGGCAATTACAAGGTGTTAACCTTAACAGTAGGCTCACATTGGTTGATGCAAGAATAATTTGGTAAATACAAATACAAATAGGAACAAACATGTGAAAATACTTTTGAATGTGCTAGTAGGCTATTGACAACGTAGACTACATACTGTAGGCCTATATATAATTGCCAGAGGCAAGCTGAATGTTTAACCTGTCATGTATTGTATTTAGGCCTACAAACTCATAATGTCTTCACAACGACAACCGAACAGCTACAATAAAATTGTCTTTCTTCTCTCTTTTCATATCTTTATTTCCTTTTTTATTCATTCTAAACGTACAAAGCACAATTTTGTCAGACATAGTCTACTAAATAGTACAATATTTTCATTTTTTTCGTTTTTCTTCATATTTTGTCCAACGCTACACCATTATTCCTTTCTCTTCCCTATACGAATATTATAGGAAGAAAAGTATTGTTTTCATGTCGATTTTAAAAAATCGATTTTTCACCGGATCTACACGTTTTCAGACTCCCTGATCCCAAAAAACATGTTTTTAGCGATTGGTCTGTGTGTGCGTCCGTGCGTGTGTGTCTGTGTGTTTGTGTGTGTGTGTGTGTGTGAACAGAATATCTCAAGAACGGAACATCGTACGAACTTGAAACGTAAATTATATACCAATACCGGACCCCACACGACCATTTTCATCAAAATCGGTCAACCGGAAGTAGTAGGTAGTTAATTCGTGTAATTTTTAACTTTCTTGCGATTTTCTCAAAAACTAGTCCTACGATTTTTTTAAAAATCGCCTGGTTTACTCAATTTTTTATTCTCTACAAGATAGGGTAGGCGCCATGTTTGCTGAAATTCTTGGTGAGACTGTTTTCACGTAATTTTTTTTTTTTAAGATTGCGGCTTTATTATGCATTTAGCGCAAAAATTTATAAGAAAAAAAGTTGTAGAGTAATTAAAATACTACAACTTTTATTGCAAACATATTTTGTATAACGCTTAGTTTAGCGGTAATTAGCGATTTTCTGTTTTATTCTCACAATAACGTGTGAAAAATCGAATTTTTAAAGATTTCGACCTTAGTATGCATTTTACGACAAAAGTGTAATAATCAAATTCATAGGAAATTAAAAGATGCACAACTTTTATTTTAAGCATTTTTTTCTACAGAGCCTAGTTTAGCGTGAAACAGTGATTTTCAATATTTTTAAGCCAAACTGAGGTCGATTTTCATTTTGTATCTTTCACTTATGATTAAAATAAGGTTATGTTTATTGAGGTTAGTTTTTGTTTATTTTTAATGTTTTATTACTAATTTTAGATTTATATTGTTAATTATTTGCATTGGCAAGAGAAAGTTGTGTGAGTGTTTCACACCAGATTTTTTTTAAAGTGGTACAGAGCAAAGGAAATACAGTACTGACAAACCACTACTTAAAACGATCATAAAAAATTCAATAAGGTGCTACTGGCCTGGATATCTCACTTTTCAACTATCCTCTTTTCCACCATGTACAAGAAAGTTTTCTGAACATTTTCCGGCTGTCGGATAGAACTGCTACATACCTATTAAACAAAAACAAAATGAAATATATGATTAAAATTGAGAAACAGGACATTTATAAAATAACATTACTAGACACATGTTGTTGTTGTTTACGTCATCAGCCAAAAAGCTGGTTTGAACGTGTAGAGGTTTTACTAAGTAAAATGAGGAGTGAGGTGGTTTACAATTGCCACAACTCACTGAATGGAAAAGTATGCTTATCAGCATGCCGGGCCCTCTGAAAAGCATATATTTTCCACTCTGCAAATGGCACTTTCACTTCATTCACCACAGGGTCCAACTGTATTATGAAATTCATTACTCTGAGAGGAGATAGCTGTGATTAGTGTCACCTAACACACCTCTACCTCTTCTCTTCTTAAATGATTCACTCATTTAATTGGGTGACCATGTGATAAGAAACACAACTATTTATTTTAGCCCTGCAACGAACAGATTGAGAGTAATTAATTTGACTCTCCACCTGTCTGTTATGGGCAGACAAATGTATTAATAACATGAAAATATTGATTAGCCGCCAATGCTGTTGCAGAACTTTTTAAATTTTGAAAATTAGCGTTTGCCATGGGGGTCATGCTGCCTGGTTGTGAACGTGACATCCACCCCGCATGGCCCACTCTATTTTTAAAAATCTGGTGTGAAACACTCACACAATTTTCTCTTGCCAATGCAAATAATTAACAATAAACCTAACATTATTAAGAAAATATTAGAAATAAATAAAACACTAACCTCAAAAACATAACCTTATTTTAATCATGAGTGAATGACGCAAAATGAAAATCGAACTCAATTTGGCTTAACAAAACGGAAAATCACACTTTCACGCTCAACTAGGCTCTGTAGAGAAAAATTCTCTAAATAAAAGTTGTAGATCTCTTAATTTTCTATAAATTTTATTATTATTATTATTATTTACGTTATGGCCTACAAAGGACCGCGATTTCTCAGTTTTTCTTCTGTGCTTT
Organism: Catonia carolina; assembly: GCA_035578175.1. Taxonomy (NCBI): domain Eukaryota; kingdom Metazoa; phylum Arthropoda; class Insecta; order Hemiptera; family Achilidae; genus Catonia; species Catonia carolina. The sequence continues at coordinate 910,773 of JAQMRL010000002.1, read as the reverse complement.
CCTCTTCGCCCAGTATTCCTTCATTTTCTTGGAAAAGTCACGTTTTCGTTCTTCCGACCATTTAGGTCTTGATCTTTTACTGTCCTCTTCCTGGAGCACTAGTTTGAGTTTATGTCTGAGAGGTGTTCTTTGTATGATGTCCGTCTCCGTTATCTGGAGTTTGTTGCAGTCTGTTTTTATCTCTTTGAGCCATCCATCGGGATTTTTCAATTTTTCTTTGTAGTTCAGGATTTGTTTTGAGAGCCTATGCTCGTTCATTCTCACTGTGTGTGCGTAGAAAGCAATTCTTCGTTTCTTCATGATGGATGTGATTTTTTCTGTGTGTTGGTAGACTTCTTCATTGCTGCGGAGTCTATATTCTCCTTCTTTGTATTTGGGCCCTAAAATCTTGCGGATGATCCTTCTTTCTTTACGGATTAGTTTTTCTAATGGAGCCTTCTGTCTAAGTGCGAGGCATTCTGATGCGTAGAGAACTTCCGGTCGAATCACTGTATGATAATGTCTTATTTTTGCATTTTTGGAGATGGATTTTTTATTGTATATCTGAGACGTCAGTCTGCACGCTATTTCAAACTTGTTGGCTCGGTTTTCTATTGCATATTTTTCATTGTTGTTTGGTTCAATACATTCGCCAAGGTATTTGAACCTGGTCACCCTCTGGATTTTTCCATGTTTGGTCTTGAAATGTGTCCGATCCGTTTTCTGGTTGGAGATGTACTGCGTTTTCTCGTACGATATTTGGAGCCCGATCTTGACCGCTAGTTCATGTAGAGTTTCGACTTGTGTGATCGCCTCCTCTTCTGAGTTCGCCAGGAGTGCCAGGTCATCCGCAAAGGCTAAGCAGTTGATCTCAAGTTCTCTTCCGAGTTTGACTCCTCTTGGTGCCGTTTTCCTCCATTCTCTGATGACCTTCTCGAGAGCACAATTGAACATCAGTGGGGAGAGTCCATCTCCCTGTCTTACTCCTGACTTTACTTCAAAAGGCTCGGAGATACAAGTTCTGAACTTGACTTTGGACTGCGTATTGTTGATAGTCTTCGCGAAAAGTTTTCTCGTTTTGTTGTCTAGTCCGAATTCCTCTAGTATCCCGAGCAATGATTCCCTGTCTATGGAGTCGTAAGCTTTTTTGAAGTCAACAAATACGATAGCCAGTGGCTTTTGTCGGACTCTGCAGTGTTCGATGACATGTTTGAGGTTCCGGATTTGTTCGGGGCATGACCGAGATTTCCTGAAGCCCGCTTGGTATTCACCGAGCTGCACGTCAAGTTGATCATCTGCTCTTGTCAGTAGGGCCTTCGAGAAGATTTTATATGTGACCGGCAATAGTGAAATTCCTCTATAGTTGTTAGTGTCGGTCTTATCCCCTTTTTTGTGTAGAGGGTGGATGAGTGCTGATGTCCATTCTTCTGGGATTTCTTCGGTCTCCCACACCTTCTGCAAAGTTTTAACCAGAAATCCGAGCTGACGGTCCGCCAGAAGTTTCCAGTACTCTGCAATGATCCCATCTTCACCTGGTGCTTTGTTATTCTTAAGGGATTTGATGATTTCTTTGACTTCTTCGAGGTTCGGTGGTTCCGAGTCCGGGTTTACTTTGTTGGTTCGAAATTCGAAGGTTTCCGTCGGGCCTGCGCAGTTGAGCAGGTTTTTAAAGTAGTCCGCCAAGATTTTGCAGTTTTCCTCATCACTGTGGGCCAGTGTTCCTGTACTTGGATTCCGAAAGTTGAGACTAGGTGGTGTGAATCTGGTCACGGTCTTTTTGAAGTTCCGGTAAAAGTCACGGGTGTTGTTTTTCTTGAAGTCAGATTCAATTGACGCTAGGTCTTTCTTCATGTGATCCCTCTTGACCTTCCTGATAGTTTTGGCCGTTTCTTTTCTAGTTTGAATGAATGTTTCAAATTTTTCTTTTGTCTGGTGTGATTTCCATACTTGCCATGCTCTTTGTCTTGTCTCAATCGCCTCGTCGCATTTCATGTTCCACCAGACATGTCTCGGTCTTCTTCTCTGTGGAGCTATCCTACTTGCTGCTGCAACCATTCTCTCTTCAAGTTCTTTTAGGCCTTCGACTTCCACGATTTCTTTTTGAAATTCCGACTTTGATGTCTTCAGTTTTTCTAAATCTGATCTCACTCTCCTCTGAGTTGTCGTTTTTCTCGTGTTTCTTGGTCTGAATTTCAATTTGATTTTGGAGAGATAATGATCTGAGTCAAGATTTGCTCCTCTTAATACCTTGACATTCATGACTTCTTTTGACGCTTTGACTGAAACTGCGACATGATCAAGTTGAAATTCACCTAGCATTGGGTTCGGAGAGGTCCATGTTTTCTGTTTTCCTGGCAGATGCTTGAAGAAGGTCGACTTGAGTACTAATGAATTGTACTAATGAATTGTACGAATGAGTACTAATAAATTTTATTATATACTTCTTTGTCGTAAAGTGCATACTAAGGCCGAAATCTTAAAAAAATCAATTTTTCACACGTTTTCGTGAGAAAAAACAGAAAATTGCTAATTACCGCTAAACTAAGCGTTATACAAAAAAATGCTTGAAATAAAAGTTGTAGGATTTTCAATTCTCTACAATTTTTATTATATAAAGTTTTGCGCTAAAATGCATATTAAAGCCGTAATCTTAAAAAAACAACGTTTTTACGAGAAAACACCCTCACCAAGAATTTCAGCAAACATGGCGCCTACCCTATCTTATAGAGAATAAAAAATATAGTAAACCAGGCGATTTTTAAAAAAATCGTAAGAACCAGTTTTTTGAGAAAATCGCAAAAAAGTGAAAAATTATTCGAATAAACTACTACTTCCGGTTGACCGATTTTGATGAAAATGTTCGTGTCGGGTCCGGTAGTGGTATGTAACTTAAGTTTCAAGTTTCAAGTTCGTACGATGTTCCTTTTGTGAGATATTCTGTTCACACACACACACGCGCGCACACACACACGCACGCACGCACACACACAAAGACACACACACAGACCAATCGCTAAAAACATATTTGTGTGGGTTCAGGGGGTCTGAAAACGTATAGATCCGGTGAAAACTCGATTTGTTAAACCGGACATGAAAACAATACTTTCCTTCCTATATATTCATATACTGTAGGCAAGAGAAAGTTAAAAATGAAAAACATAACCTAATTAGTCATGAAAATCACTCATTCACGCCAAAATAGCCTATTTACGCTTAGTTTACCGGTAATTAGCGAATTTCTGTTTTTTTCTCACGAAAACGTGTGAAAAATCGATTTTTTCTTTAAGATTTCGGCCTTAGTATGCATTTTACTGGCCCATAACAGACAGGTGGAGTGTCAAATTATTTACACTCAATCTGTTAGTTGCAGGGCTAAAATAAATAGTTCTGTTTCTTATCACATGGTCAGCCAATTAAATGACTGAATCATTTAAGAACAGAAGAGGTAGAGGTGTAAAAGACACTAATCGGAGTTATCTCCTCTGAAAGTAATGAATTTCATTATACAGCCAGACCCTGTGGTGAATGAAGTTAATGTGTCATTTGCAGAGTGGAAAATATTAAGTGCTTTTCAGAGGGCCCGGCATGCTGATAAGTGTACTTTTCCACCCAGTGAGGAAGACAATGGTAAACTACCTGACTCCTCATTTTACTTAGTAAAACCTCTACAGGTTCAAACCAGCCTACAGGCTGATGACCTAAACAACATGCATTTTACGACAAAAGTGTATATAATAAAATTTATAGGAAATTAAAGAGATCTACAACTTTTACTAAAAGCATTTTTCTCTACTGAGCTAAGTTTACCGTGAAAGAGTGATTTTCCGTATTTGTAAGCCAAACTGAGGATGTTTTTCAATTTGCGTCTTTCACTAATGATTATTATGATTACTATTATTAGGTTATATCTATTGAGGTTAGTTTTTTGTTTATTTCTAAAGTTTTATCACTAATTTTAGGTTATATTGTAATTATTTGCATTGGCAAGAGAAAGTTATGTGAGTGTTTCACAGCAGATTTTGTTTTTGTTTAACGTCCGACTTTTCTGCAAATTACTGCTAATGCAGACGGTGAAGGATGAAATGATTTTTTTTAACGTATGAAAATATGCCATGCCTGAATGGGATTCGAAACCAAGACTATATGGTGAGAGGCGAGCACGTTACCAACTACGCCAATGCGGCCGGCAGGACAAAAGAAATCAAAAATAAAATATACGTAATAAAAATACTGTTCAAATAATTTTTAGTTATGTATCAAAATACCAGTAATTATTTAATTACACTTAAATAATAATTATGTAGTTAAAATTTATTGAAATTCTTGTAAAACGATGTAAAGGAAAAGGTTAGTTTTGAGTGGAATGGGTTGGAGGCACGCCATGAAAGAGAGAGGATGTACACTAGTGAGGTTGGATTAGGCTAGAAGATCGATTTAGCGCCGCTACTCCTTGGCATAGATCTAGTTTATTCATTGAAACCCAGGAGGGTAATTTCTTAAATATTGCATGCCACTTCTTTGATGAACATTAATTATTTTCATCCCCTCCATCTTTTAACCCTTTCATTACCCAAGCTAAGGGTGAGAAAGTTTACTTTACAATAAATACATCATTGTATACGAAATTCATCGGTGTACGATAATAACAGTAATTGCAATTCCTAGTCTCCGAGCAGTGCATTATACGTGTTCATTAGTTTATTTATTTTCCCGGTTTCATTCAACACTAGACTTTTTTCCCCCGTAACGGGCAGGGGGATTGTTAAATTATCTGCTCTCGATAAGCTACAAAATTTAATGTGAAACACTCACACAACTTTCTTTTACCAATGTAAATAATGACCAATATAACCTAACATTTAGTAACAAGACATTAGAAATAAATAAGAAATTAACCTCAAAAAACATAACCCACCGGGTTGGTCTAGAGGTAAAGTTGTCACCAAAATCAGCTGTTTAACAGCTGATTTTCGGAGACGAAGGTTCCTGGTTCAAATCCTAGTAAAGGTAGTTACTTTTAAACGGATTTGAATACTAGACAGTGGTTACCGGTGTACTTTGATGGTTGGGGTTTAATTAACCATACTCTCTCAGGAATGGTCGGCCTGGGTCTGTACAAGACTACACCTCATTTACACGTCATACACATCATCCTCATCTCATTGGGTCATGGGGTTGCTTATTGTTCTAAATTGAACAGATTGCTACGTACACAAATTAGGAATAGAATAAAAAAACATAACCTTATTTTAATCATGAGTGAAAGACGCAAAATGAAAATCAAACTCAGTTTGGCTTAAAAATATAGAAAATCACTTTTTCACGTTAAACTAGACTCTGTAGAGAAAAATGCTTTAAATAAAATTTAAAGATCTTTTAATTTCTTATAAATTTGATTATATACACTTTTGTCGTAAAATGCATAGTCTACTAAGGCCGAAATCTTAAAAAAATCGATTTTTCACACGTTTTCATGAGGAAAAACAGAAAATCACTAATTACCGCTAAACTAAGCGTTATACAAAAATATGTTAGCGGTAATTAGCGATTTTCTGTTTTTTTTCTCAAGAAAACGTGTGAAAAATCGGTTTTTTTAGATTTTGGGCTTAGTATGCATATAACGACAAAAGTGTATATATTCAAATTTATAGGAAATTGAAGATCTACAACTTTTTTTTTTCAATTCCTAACATGTGTACGTTGCAATCTGTTCAATTGAGAACAATAAGCAACCCCATGACCCAATGAGATGAGGATGATGTGTATGATGTGTAAATGAGGTGTAGTCTTGTACAGACTCAGGCCGACCATTCCTGAGAGAGTATGGTTAATTGAACCCCAAACATCAAAGTACACCCAGAACCACTGTCTAGCATTCAAATCTGTATAAAAGTAACTACCTTTACTAGGATTTCAACCAGGAACCTTCGTCTCCGAAAATCAGCTGTTAAACAGCTGATTTTGGCGACGACTTTACCTCTAGACCAACCCGGTGGGTTTACAACTTTTATTACTGACATTTTTCTCTACAGAGACTAGTTTAGGATGAAAGAGTGATTTTCTGTATTTTTAAGCCAAACTGAGGTTGATTTTCCTTTTGTGTCTTTCACTCATAATTTAAATTTGGTTATGTTTATCGAGGTTAGCTTTTTATTTATTTCGAACGTTTTATTACTATTGTTAGGTTTATTGTTAATTATTTGCATTGGCAAGAGAAAGTTGTGTGAGTTTTTCACACCAGATTTTTTTATACTACATAACGTTGACTATATAATGTGACAATATCGAAGAAGAGTATGGTTCGAGAAATTTCTAGTAGCTACTTAATTCATAAAATGTTAAACAGTAAACAATAGAGTGACAAAGTAACAATAGGGTCAGTTATAAAAGGATACCTATTTAAAAAAGGATTTTAAAAGGGTCTTTGTTGTACAACTATTTGTGAAAGAGTCGGTTGATTACCTGTAACACATTTTATTCTATTGTCACTTTTGTTTACAATAGTTAAGATTTTTGCAGTACTAACGGGTGATTCAAAAAGAGCGCCGGTTTTTAAACGGCTGGTAAATTTTTGTTTATCGGTTGGCAACATTGTTAGACCTCATTTCTATTTCGGAGAACATTCCGATTGACGATTCACTTGTAGTTTCTCTTGTTCGCAGTGTAGTACTCTCGCAGTCTGTGTCTAACCATGGAGAAGTTTACTATTGCACAACGAGTGTTAATCGTCAAAACATTTTACCAGAGTGGAGAGAGTTATGCGGCTACTGTCAGGCGACTTCGCGGTACTCTAGGACGTAATGAAGCACCGAATGAATCAACAGTTCGCAGGCTCATGAAAAAGTTTTTTGAGACGGGTTCAACAGTCGACCTTAAAAGTTCTGGACGTCGTCGTTCTGGCCAAACTGAGCAGAACGTTGCGTTGGTTCGTGACAGTGTGGCTGTTAGCCCAGCAAAATCAATACGTCGCCGTTCTCAACAATTGGGTTTACGATGTTCTTCTGTACGGAGAATTCTTCGGTACGATCTCCAATATCACCCGTATAAAATTCAGTTGCTGCACGAGAAACAATGTTGTTGCTCCGTGAACGGTTCCAGGATCGCATCATTTCTCGTAATTCCGACCATCAATGGCTACCAAGGTCGTGTGACTTGACGCCTTGTGACTTTCATCTTTGGGTCATCTGAAGTCATTGGTGTATGCCAATAAACCCCGAAACATCAATGACTTGAAGGAGGAAATTCAACGGGTTATCGGGCAAATGGAAGTCGAAACTTGTCGTGCAGTAATATCCAATTTCATGGACAGAGTTGATGCGTGCCAGCGCAGTAGAGGAGGACACATGCATGACATCATTTTTCATACATGAAATCGGAAGGTAAGATGAACTTGTTGATGTATTTATTTTCAGTTTTTCAATAAAATAAATCTCTTAATTTGATTATCAAAACCGGCGCTCTTTTTGAATCACCCTATAATAAAAAAGATTTTTATTATTAATCGAATTTCTGTGTCTTTCCAGAAATCTCTCTCTCCTCACCTATATAAAGAGAGCCCCAAGTGCGGTCGGGGAGTTAGTATTCGTTTGATATTTGACGAGTGTGCTATCGGTACGTTAGATCAGGTTAACGGTTCCGAAGCATTGTTATTCAGTCTTATTGTATATATGCATTGTGTATGTGCATTCTATATAATTATTTGTAAAAAGTATTAAGTAAATTATTAAGTTATTTATTTTATAAACTCACCATTGGGTTGGTCTAGAGGTAAAGTCGTCGCCAAAATCAGCTGTTTTTTGGAGACGAAGGTTCCTGGTTCAAATGCTAGTAAAGGTATTTACTTTTATATGGATTTGAATAGTGGACAGTGGTTGTGGGTGTAGTTGGATGGTAACCATACTCTGTGAGTGTGTCTGTGTGTAGAAGACTACACAGTCTCATTTACACGTCATACACATCACCCTCATCTCATTGGGTCATGGGGTTGCTTATTGTTCTCAATTTAACAGATTGCAACGTACACAAATTACGAATAAAAAAATGTATTCTATGACTTTATTATAATTAGTTTATTATTTATTTTGTAAATCTTTTAGTTGTAATAAATATTTGTAATTGTAAACTTTAGTGTATTAATTATTTAAGTACCTAGATCCCGAAACGGACCTTAGCGATAAGTGTCATAATATTTTTACCGAATGATAACCGGCATTAGATTAGTGATGCCATAGTCATCCCATCCTGACACACCAATATTCCTTTTTTTTTAATTCCTAATATGTGTGTACGTTGCAATCTGTTCAATTGAGAACAATAAGCAACCCCATCACCCAATCAGATGAGGGTGATGTGTATGACGTGTAAATGAGACTGTGCAGTCTTCTAGAGACACACTCACTGAGTATGGTTAATTAAACCCCAACCATCAAACTACACCCACAGCCACTGTCTAGCATTCAAATCCGTATAAAAGTAACTACCTTTACTAGGATTTGGACCAGGAACCTTCGTTTGAGAAAATCAGCTGTTAAACAGCTGATTTTGGTGACGACTTTACCTCTAGACCAACCCAATGGTGGGTTACCAATAATATTACTTGATGTTGAAATATTAATTTTTGAAGCGACTTATGGTCCACCTTGTACGAGTTAGATTAAAATCAAACAAACTGAGATAAGATTTTTAAGCGGAGAAGTATTCACTGAAAAGAAAATCAAATATAAAGTTTTCTGTTATCGTCGAGTGGAAGTTGATGTGGAAGGAAACTGCCGTCAAGGCGGTGGTGGCATTTATCGAAGCTAACTTTTAAGTTTTGCCAACCGATCCGATCGACTCCTTCCTTCTCACTAATACTCACGTGACAGTTCCACTAACTTTTCTTTCATCGGACGCCAGTCACATTTTTAATTAAAACACCAGCTGAGAAATTCCCCTTCCTAATCATTCACTTCAATGTTTTCAAATAACTTAAGAAATATAAATTTCGGTAGATCCCAACATCTTTCTCACGAATACATTTTTATTTTTTTCTGCATTTAGGAGAATTTTTTCTGCATTAGAAGTACCCACCGGGTTGGTCTAGAGATCATCAGCGAGAGTAAGACTGGGTTATGGGGCGGGGAGGGAGAGGGTGGAAGTGCTACTATTTGTACTTTTTTAAATAAATCATAGCGACAGCTCTAACCATTTCTACCCTAGCATGCATTTTACGACAAAAGTTTATATAATTAAATTTATAGGAAATTAAAAGATCTACAAATTTTATTCAAATAATGTTTCTCTACAGAGCCTAGTTTAGCGTGAAAGAGTAATTTTCCGTATTTGTAAGCCAAACTGAGGTTGATTTTCATTTTGCGTCTTTCACTCATGATTAAAATAATATTATGATTTTTGAGTTTAGTTTTTGTATATTTCTCATGTTTTATTACTAATATTTAGCTTATATTGGTCATTATTTGCATTGGCAAGAAAAAGTTGTGTGAGTGTTTCACACCAGAGTTTTCAAATACAACTGATTTGTTTTGTGGTAATAACTACAATTTGAAAACAGAACACTTGAATCATTATTTTTCGATCAAAAACGTTGATTTGTTTAAAAAATGTTGTTGCACTAAACTAGCAATCCCCGCTCGCTTCGCTGCACAGCAGCTAATCTAAGCCTCATTAAATTATTTCAAAACCTCTCTTTACAATAAAACCTCTCTATATACAATATTTGTGGTATATTTATTTGTGTATATAATACACAATTATTATATTATAATATTAATATATTATAATGTTATATTATAATGTTATAATATTATAACATTAATTATATTATAATTATTTGTGTATATTAATTTGGTGTAGACCCTATATATTTACAATACGAGGGGGTACCCAAAAGAAACCGGAATTATTTTTTAAAACTATTTATTTTTAATTTTTTTACAAAAGAACCTTATCCCCTTCAAAATACTCTCCATTACAACTAATACATTTGTCCCACCGGTGCTTCCACTGTTCAAAACATTTTTTGTACTCCTCTTCAGTGATGGCTGCCAGCTCATCCGTCGTTTTTTTCTTGACATCATCAACGTTGTTAAATCGGAGACCTTTCATGCCCCTTTTCATGCGTGGGAACAAGAAAAAATCACACGGAGCCAGATCGGGTGAGTACGGTGCGTGTGGTAGCAAAACCATGCCGTTTTTCGCCAAAAACTGGGTAACCGAGATTGCCGTGTGTGCAGGCGCGTTGTCGTGGTGGAAAAAACCAGTCCCCTGTCTGCCACAAATTAGGTCTTTTACGACGAATGCTGTTTCGTAGTCTTCTTAACACTTCAAGATGAAAAGCTTGATTTACCGTCTGGCCTGGTGGAACGAACTCTGAATGGACAATTCCCCTCACATCAAAAAGCAAATCAGCATTGTTTTGATGTTCGATCTGACTTGACGACTTTTTTTTGGTCGGGGTGATAATGAAGTCTTCCATTGACTGGATTGTTGTTTGGTTTCTGGGTCGTACCCATAGCACCAAGACTCGTCACCCGTAATGATCTTTGACATGAAATCTGGATCAGTTTCAAGCTGTTGTTTCAAATCACTACACGTTTCAATTCGACGTTCCTTTTGAGTGTCTGTCAGAACCCGAGGCACAAACTTGGCAGCGACTCTTTTCATTGTCAAGTCTTCTGTTAAAATGCGTTGGACTGAGCTCCAAGATAACCCACTAACCTGTGATATTTGGTCAATGGTCTGTCGTCGGTCTGTTCGTACAATTTCTTTCACTTTCACAACATTTTCGTCTGTTCGGGAAGTCGACGATCGTCCAGAACGAGGTTTGTTCTCAATCGACATGTCGCCATTTTTAAAGCGCGAAAACCACTCGTACACTTGGGTTTTTCCAATAGCGTCGTCTTTGTAAGCTGTGTTCAACATTACAACTGTTTCCGCGGCGTTTTTACCGAGCAAGAAGCAAAATTTCACAGCCGCACGTTGTTCATTAAAACGTGCCATCATGAAAAACGACACGAGCACAAAACAGCACTAGCGAGAACAATCACTGCACGAGAACAGAACAAGCTAGATCAACGAACAAAATGGCATTGAACTGGCAATGAGTAGCGCTACAAGCAGCCTAGTGGCGGGAATTTGTACTGCACAAGCTCCGCCCACAGCAGAGCTATTCCGGATACTTTTGGGTACCCCCTCGTATTTGTGGCTCTATGGTAGCAAAATAAATTGTTTTTATGCACTTCCAGCTCTAGAAAGTCCGACATAAGTTGTCCATGAGTGAAGGAAGCACTCTAGTCTAAAATCGATGCCCACCGTTTTAAATGTTTGTCCCTGCGATTTAACAGAATTGAATAGAATGCATACAAGAATACCGATAGAAAAAAAAAGGGACAGTTGGTCTACGTGGCTGAGATAAGAGACAGTAATACGTGGGTGCGGTACGCAGAGTAATTATTGGAAGTATACTACTCATGCGCACTACCTGTCCAATGAAAACAAATATACGAAATACAGTACAAAAATAAAAATTTTGTATATTTCCGAATTTTTAATGTTTTTGGAATCAAATGTTTATTCTTCACGTTTTTCTATGAAATATAAAAGTTGAATCGTGCTTCTAGCCCAAAAAATACACCATCCAGAGGACTTATAAAAGTTCTATGCAACCGATAAACTAAAACATGCGACATCGTCGCAGTTTAAGTTGCTTAACTCACTTAATTAAAGTTACTCAAAGTTGCGAAATAGCCTATAGGCCTATTGATCACGAAGCTCTAAGCTATGCAACAATGAAAGATTTCTTTAAAATCAGTTGAGTAGTTTCTGAGATTACCACCTCGTACAAACAAACAAACAAACAGACAGACGTTTCTTCTTTATTATCATAGTAGGGCCTATAGATGAATATGAATATTACAAGAATCTTTTAGATATTTCGGGAAAATCTGTATAATTTGCCGTGACATTCACTTGAATGTAAATAGAAGAATTTTTTTTTCTCTTTAATTCTTTATTTACAACTGAAAAATTTTACAACAAGCAAAAATATGATGATTATGATAATAATGTGAATGAGATCACTGCCTCGCCAACAATGAAATTAGTATATGAAATTAGCAGGTCTCTACTTGAGCATCTTTTAAGGCATGTAGGGGGATTATCAGGTAAATGGAAGGAAGGTGGGAAGTGGAAATTGAACGCACCACCAGTCGGTTCTCGTGTTCGTGTGACTTGTCGTGAATATGTTTTTATAGGTATTCGATGGAATTTTGTACAAGTGGTGTTTTCAAATCTGTATGTCAGGTTTTGTTGCTAACTGTTGCTAACGTAAAGAGGTGCTTTTGCTATGTTGTTTAGGTCATCAGCTGAAAGGCTGGTTTGAACCTCTAGAGGTTTTACTAAGTAAAACAAAGAGTGAGGCGGTTTACCATTGCTTTCCTCACTGAGTGAAAAATTACGCTTATCAGCATGTCAGGTCCTCTGAAAAGCAAAGATTTTCCACTCTGCAAATGACACCTTCACTTCATTCACCACAGGGTCTGGCTGTACAATGAAATCCATTACTTTCAGAGGAGACAACTCTGATTAGTGTCTTTTGCACCTCTACCTCTTCTGTTGTTAAATGATTCGAGTCATTTAATTGGCTGACCACGTGATAAGAAACAGAACTATTTATTTTAGCCCTGCAACTGGACAGATTGAGTGTAAATAAATTGACACTCCACCTGTCTGTTAAGGGCAGGCTTTTGCTATTATAAGGCGTAATATTTTTGACTGGAATGCTTGAATTCGTTGCAAGTTAAAGGGTTTGGTTGAACCGTAAATTTAGGACCCGTACATCCATATAGGTTTCAAAAGAGAACAATATATGCGTAATTTTTGTGCCATTGCTAATTGAATCGGTGAGTGAAAAAGGGTAATATTCCAAAAAATGCGAAATTGAACGAAGATGGCAGTTTTCTTAAGTTTACTTCGGTGCATGTATTGGTTGATAAGAGGGAAATATTGCTTGTATCTAAAAGCAGCTAAGCTACATTAAAAATTTAGTTGAGTGGAAAAAGGATAATATTATTCTTCTTCCATTCAATAGCGAACACCAGTTGGACCACTGGTTTCTGTGCAATTATTTTCAAAATGTAACTGTAAATTATTTTTAAATTAAAATAAATTTTTGTAGCATATTGGCACATTATATTGTTTTTTCAACTTAATTTTTCCCATTCACTTGTACTACTAAATCTAGAAAAAGGTGAATAGTCAACATATTAATAATCAAAAACCAATCCCATGATTATTGTAAAACAAATTTAAAAGGCTTTAATATAGGTAGTACTACAAATGACCAATTGAACATTTTACCATTAAACCAAAAACAAAGTCACAAAACAGTTTTTTTTTTAATTTCTCGAATATAAGGATTTTGGTATATTAGGCCTACCTATTTTCCACTCACCGATTCAATTTTGATCGTTTGTGAAGTTAAATATTTAGAAGAATTTAAATGTAATTAGTTGTTAAATTTGATTGTAGCAAATGATATAAGTTATTTGTATCATTTTAAAAGCGAACTTTTGTTCATTTGACAGAATTCATAGAGTAAGTAAGTCGGCCTACTAAATGTTGAGCAGTGTATGATATGAAGGGGTGGGGGAGGGAGGGTAGTTGGCTAGGTAATATTGGGTTCAAAGTGAATTGAGGAGGGAGAATGTATGAGATCTGTTTGTTCCGTTCTCATCATCGTTTTCCTCGTGAAAAGCACCGCGGTGTTGGTTGCTTTACATTCTGTTAAAATATGGCTGCCACCGTTCATACGCAATTCATGTCGCAGATTGTAGTAGGCCTAGTTTATGTATCATAGCTGAGTGTGAGAGAGAGAAAGGGTGATACCGACCGACGGAGAGCGTTCCCAGATTCTACTACAAGGTGAACAGGTTAAAACTGAACCTGAAACTAATCTGTGTATATAGTGTACCGTATTTGCCGGTGTTTACGCTCCCGTTTTCAAGAAAGATTTCAATTTTTTACTCTTTCTTGCCTATATGAATATATAGGAAGGAAAGTATTGTTTTCATGTCCATCACAACAAATACACTCTGCACCCACTATACACGTAAACAGACCCCCTGAACCCAAAAAAACATGTTTTTAGCGATTGGTCTGTGTGTGTGTGTGTGTGTGTGCGCGCGCGCGCGCGTGCGTGTGTGTGTGTGTGTGTGTGTGCGTACAGAATATCTCAAGAACGGAACATCGTACGAACTTAAAACTTGAAACTTAAGATACATACCACTACCGGACACGACACGAACATTTTCATCAATATCGGTCAACCGGAAGTAGTAGTTTATTCGTATAAGTTTTCACTTTTTTGCGATTTTCTCAAAAACTGATCCTACGATTTTTTTTTTAAATCACCTCATTTATTATTTTTTTATGCTCTACAAGATAGGGTAGGCGCCATTTTTACTGAAATTCTTGATCAGGCTGTTTTCACGTAAAAAATTTGTTTTTTTAAATTGCGGCTTTAATATGCATTTTAGCGAAAAAATGTATATAATAAAAGTTGTAGACAATTTTAAATCCTACAACTTTTAGTTCAAACATTTTTTTGTATAACGATTAGTTTAGCGGTGATTAGCGATTTTCTGTTTTTTTCTCACGAAAAGTGTGAAAAAACTATTTTTTTAAGATTTCGGCCTTAGTATGCATTTTACGACAAAAGTGTATATAATTAATTTTATAGGAAATAAAAAGATCTACAACTTTTATTTAAAGCATTTTTCTCTACAGAGCCTAGTTTAGTGTGAAAGAGTGATTTTCCGTATTTTTAAGCCGAACTGAGTTCGATTTTCATTTTGCGTCTTTCAGTCATGATTAAAATAAGGTTATATTTTTAGAGGTTAGTTTTTTGTTTATTTTTTGTTTTATTACTAATATTAGGTTTATTGTTAATTTTTGCATTGGCAAGAGAAAGTTCTGTGAGTGTTTCACACCAGATTTTTTTTTTTTTTTTTTTTTAGTTAGTTGCGTGCGTCTCTATAGTGTAGTTTACTCAGGTTTGCAGTTTTATTTTTAATAATATTTATAATTATAAAAATCTGGTGTGAAAAACTCACACAAGTTTCTCTTGCCAATGCAAATAATGACCAATCTAACGTAACATTAGTAAAACAACATTAGAAATAAACAAAAAACTAACGTCAAAAACATAACCTTATTTTAATCATGAGTGAAAGACGGAAAATGAAAATCAACCTCAGTTTGGCTTTAAAATACGGAAAATCACTCTTTCACGCTAAACTAGGCTCTGTAAAGAAAAATATTTTAGTATTTAGTACTGAAATACAAAATACGTTTAAAAGTATTTTTCTAAATGAAATTGTTAGGCCTACATCATATCATGACTGATGTTTTTAGTACTTTAAGTAGTTATAATTTAAAAAATAGTTAACTTAATAGGAGGAATAGGAGATATGTAAAGTGGTGGAGTGTAGCGTGCACCCTACAGGGTAGTAGGTGGCTTTTGTTTGTTGACAGACACTAGGAGGAGGAGGAGGAGGGAGCTAACTAACAACGGTGGCTCAACTGCAAGTTATTTGGGTTATAGTTTTATGAAAGGAATAGGTACCGTAGGCTATTTATTTTCATAAAAAATGGATGGAATTTTTTTAAATACAATAAACGTGTATCGCTAAAACAGCAATTAAAAAGATTTCTTTAAATATTACTACACGAAAAAGATAAATTCACAAACAGTTTTCGAATCAACTTAGTTCCAAGAAGTAATGACCCATTCGCAGATGTTAGTGTTATGGAAGGACGTTTAAGTTTCCCAGCTCGTGTCCTTTCTGTCCCTACCATATCATCCAAGGTCAACTTATTGTACCTAGTATGACACATGGTTTAATAATTGGCGTATAAAAGTGAATGCTACAAAAACAATGCAGAGTACTTTTACTCTCATGAAACAAACATGTCCCGCTGTTTTCTTGCGCGGTCAACCGCTTCCACAAGCCGAATCAATTCGATATCTCGGCCTGTACATTGACAGACGCTTGACCTGGAATAGACACGTTCAAATAAAATGGCAGACTCTGGATAACAGACGAAAACAACTATTTTCCTTGATATCGCCACGATCAAAACTTCCACTTCATTAAAACTACAAATATATAAATCTTTTCTGAAACCGATTTGGACTTATGGTGGCCAAATTTACGGCGCAGCAAAACATTCAACTCTACAACGATTTCAATCCAAATTGCTTAGACAAATAACTGACGCACCCTTTTACGTTACAAATCACACATTGCACAACGATTTACGTGTTCCATACATTAACGACACATTTTATCACATCTATTATTCTCGGTTCAAACGCAAACTTGAGTATCATAAAAATCATCTCATTAGTACACTGGCATCCCTAAACTTACCCGGGAATCCACAACGCGAACTGAAACGACGATAGAGTAGAGATATGATAGCGCAGATGTAAATTCTATCAATTTATTATCCAAGATTAATCCACCGTTGGAGTGGCACTATTGAGTGGCGGTCTCTTTAATATCTTAACGCCATTTTTGTTTTTGTAAATAACGACACATTCACTGGTTGTATTTTGTACAGTTGTGAATAAATTAACTAAGTTAAAAAAAAAAGAAAATTTATAATCCCTAATGTGTGTATCTACGTAGTAATCTGTACAGTTTCGGAACAATAAGTAAAACCAGGAACCTCCAAAAAATGAGGATGATATGTATAACGTAAATGAGATTTAGTCTTGTACAGACACAGGTCGACCATTACTGAGAAAGTATAGTTAATTAAAACCTAACCATCAAAGTACTCCGTTAACCACTGTCTAGTATTCACATCCATATAAAAGTAACTTCCTTTACTAGGATTTCAACCAGGAACCTTCCTCTCCGAATATCAGCTAACGCACTCTGATATGTGCGGCGACGTCTTTACCTCTAGACCAACCCTGTGGGTTTGTCTAGAATATGCCGTGCCTGACTGGGTTCAAATCCCATTCAGGCACGGCATATTTGCAAACGTTACAAAAAAAAAACATTTCATCCTTCACCGTCTCCATTAGCAGTAATTGCAGAACAGTCGGACGTTAAACAAAACAAACACTCCCCGGTGGGTTCTACATAATAATGAAGAACATTCCAGCCTCTCTTAGTTTGCTCCTAATGTAAACAAATAATGACGTCATTGAGCATTCGCATTATATAAAAAAGAGTACATGCTCATTAAAAAGTAACAACAAAATACTTTCAAAAGTATTTAAATACAAAATATTTTAAAAGTATTTTTATAAATGAAATTATTAGGCCTACATCATATCATGTTTTAAGTACTTTAAGTAGTTATAATTTAAAAAATAGTTAACTTAATAGGAATACGGCATCCATTAAGTGGTGGACTCTAGCATGCACCCTGTAGTAGGTGGCTTTGGTTTGTTGACACTAGGAGCAAACTAAGAACTGCTCAACTGTATATTAGTTCAGTTTTAAGTTGATCTCTCTATCGTGTACAGTGGAACAGGTGATGTTGCGTTCAGAGTGAGTATCTATCCTTCTACTTCATGTTTACACTATTTTTCTTGGTGTTCTCTATCTCTCTCTCTCTCTCTCTCTCTCTCTCTCTCTCTCCTCTCTCTCTCTCTCTCTCTCTCTCTCTCTCTCTCTCTCACACACACACACACACACACACACACACACACACACACACACACACACACACACACACACACACACATCGTTGTTATTTAACAAAGTTATCTGCTTAAAAAAATTCGTAAAAATATCCTGTGACAAATTACTTTACTTTGTAACAGATTCAAATGACGCTATTTATTTAAATCAGGCCAAAAATACTGAAACTATTTTTATTACTTTTCCTACCCTAAATTTATTCGTTGTTATCATCTCATTTCATATTTAATTAATCTACATATAATATAATGAATTATTTTACCCATGACAAGCATGGCAGCAGAATCGATTATTATGTTGCTAATCACAACACTAAATTGTTTGAACAAAAACCTACTTATGCAGGTAGAAAATACAACAATAAATTGCCACAAGATTTTAAAAAATGTGACAATTTAAGTCATTTTTAAAAAAAAAGCTAAAACAATATTTGATTGATAAAACATTTTACAGTGTGCATGAATTCCTTTCTAAATAGTTTTGGTATTTAACTTGTAATTAAACAAATATTGTGTACAATTTGATACAAAGTGGTTCATGACAAGCCTGCTGAGTTAAGCAGTGGCAGGAGGAAATTATTGTTAAGTGATGAATTTATCATTGTGTTTGATTTTTTAATTTTTAATTTTGTGTGATATTTGATTCAATGGGTTTCATGACAAGCCTACTGAAGTAAGCAGTAGCAAAAACTATTTTTGGTGGTAAGTGATGAATTTATCATTGGTGATAAACTTTCAGTTTCTCAGTTTTATCTTGACATGTCCTATACTCCCACAAGGAGTCTCCTGGATGAAAAAAAGGTGGAATGTTAAATTATATGCACTTGATCTCTTACTTCCACGGCTAGAAAAATATTTTTTGTTCTTATCATAGCCTAAATGGTCACCCAATTATATGACTAAAGTAGCCTATTTAATAAGAGAAAAGGTAGAGGTGGAGGTGATTGCAGGTGTAAAACACGCTATACTATAGGGCTATTTCAAGGGTGATGAGCTCTTAAGAGTATGCATTTGCCCCCCACCCCCACCCACTTTATAGCTAGCCATCTGGTGTGAAACACTTACACAACTTTCTCTTGCCAATGCAAATAATGAACAATATAACCTAACAAATGATGTTTCTAATGAAACATTAGAAATACAAAAATATTACCTAATTTTAATCATGAGTGAATGATACAAAATGAAAACCAACCTTAGTTTAGCTTAATAAAATAGAAAATCACGCTTTGATACTAAACTAGGCTCTGTAGAGAAAAATGCTTAAAATAAAAGTTGTAGATCTTTTAATTTCCTATAAATCTGATTATGTACACTTTTGTCGTTAAATTCACACTAAGGCTGAATTCTTAAAAAGCCATTTTTGTTTTCTACAAGCGCAGTGTTCCCAAAACTTTCAGCAGACCAGTCGATGATTAAAAAATCTTAGGTTTAAGAAAACGCGAAGTGAAAATTTACACGAATGAACTACTACTTCCGGTTGACCGATTTTGATGGAAATATTTGCGTCAAATGCTTTAGTGGTACGTAACTTAAGTTTCAAGCTTCAACTTCGTAAGATGTTCCGTTCTTCAGATATTTTTTACACACACACACACACACACACCAATCACTAAAATCATGTTTTTGTGGGTTCAGGGGGGTCTGAAAACGTGTCTACCGGTAAAAATTCGATATCAAAAACAAATCGATATTACAACAACACTTTCCTTTTTATATAATATTCATATAGGCAAGAGAAAGTAAAAAATTATAACAATAATTTCGATAAATTTCAGTAATTTATCAGCAAGCAAATGAGGAAAATATATTTTCCTCATTTGACGTTTCCTTGAGTATATATTATATATGGTTAACGATTGATTATCTAGAAAGTAATTCCGGTTTCGTTACAGTTTATTCACTGTTTACTGTTTAAGAAAGTAAAAGCGTAAGTGGATATTCATTGTACATAAAATAACAACAATGAATGGAATGTTAAAGTGTGAACTGTGTGTGTGTGTGTGTGAAGTGTCATTCATTAAAAGATGAATGGCAATAACAATTAACATGGTTGTACTAGAGTGTGAAAATAGCCAACGCTTACACCACCACCGTCATTTCAAAAATAACATTTTCAATAACAAAACTTCAATTAGTTGTCACTCTAATTTAAATAATTCATACATTTATTTTTATTCTCTTTACTTAAATTATTATTATTTGTCTATTTCTTAAATAAGTTAATTATCTTTTACAAGGCATCCATTATCTGTGTATTGTATTCAACCAAATACCTTCAAAAGTCTTATCTCTATTCTAACATTATAAACAAGTAACTTTTTTTATTAGTTAGACGTAATCTTTGTGAGAGTAGCTGCACAGTTTTTTACATATATACTCAATAATATAATAATTTTTATTCCTAATTTGTGTACGTTGCAATCTGTTCAATTGAGAACAATAAGCAACCCCATGACCCAATCAGATGATAATGATGTGTATGACGTGTAAATGAGACTGTGTAGTCTTGTACAGACCCAGGTCGACCACTCCTCAGAAAGTATGGTTGATTAAACCCCAACCATCAATGTGCACCCACAACCACTGTCTAGTATTTAAATCCTTATAAAAATAACTACCTTCACTAGGATTTCAACCAGGAACCTTTGTCTCCGAAAATCAGCTGTTAAACAGCAGCTGACTCGAGGCGACGACTTTACCCCCTCTAGACCAACCCCCGGTGGGTTAATATAATAATTTTATACATATTTAATTTATTAATACAGAAATATGAAAATTATTTAAATAATTTTATAAAATATATTTTTTAAATCTTTAGTACTTTTTGATATGTGGATGTGACAGACGGACGGACGGACGGACGGACATACGAAAATGACGGATGATAATTAATTGTAAAAATGGGCACCAACAAGATATCCAGACAGGCAATCGGCTGATCACCTTAACAACAGTAAACACTAACAATGTATAAGTAGCCTATAGATTCTACGCAGAGCATTCCTTGTAAGATAATTTAACAACTCCTGATCAGAATAAAATGCATGTTTTCTTAAAAAACCTTTTACTTCTCGATCAAAGTTTTTCAATTAACCCTTTATAGGGTACTGCCCTATAAAGGGTTAATTATCCCTTAGGGAAATAATTAATGTTATTAAAACAAGTAAAGTATTCTAAACTTTAATTCAGATAAGAAAGGGACTTCCATCTCATCTGCATGCTGTACTTTTATACGGATTTGAATGCTAGACAGTGGTTGTGGTGGTTACAGGTGTATGTAATTTGATGGTTGGGGTTCTACTGTATTAACCATACATACTCTTTCAGGAATGGTCGACCTGAGTCTGTACAAGATAACACCGCATTTATACGTCATACAATCATCCTCATCTGATTGGGTCATTGGGTTGCTTATTGTTCTCAATTGAAGAACAGATTGCAACTGACACAAATTAGGTAGTATTACAAAAAAAAAATTAGTTGAAAAACCTAATAGAATTTCAGTGAACTCCGTTCACAAAAAGAAAATATAATTCCAGTATTAATTAATTTTATTTGTATGGTCGTGATTTTGATTTCGATCTGGAAGGTTGTGTGAAAAGTTTATTTTTCTATGAAGCGCAACGAGTTGGGGGATGCCAGTCTTTTAGTATACAAGAATGCAAAAAAACATCTGGTGTGAAAAACTCACACAACTTTCTCTTGCCAATGCAAATAATTAACAATAAACTAACCTCAATAAATATAACATAATTTTAATCATGAGTGAAAGAAGCTAAATGAAAATTAGCTTCAGTTAGGCTTAAAAATAAGGAAAATCAATCTTTCACACTACACTAGGCTCTGTAAAGAAAAATCCTTTAAATAAAGGTTGTAGATCTTTTAATTTCCTATAAATTTGATTATAGCCTACACATTTTTGTCGTAAAACGCATATTAAGGCCGAAATTTTTAAAAATTTCATTTTTCACACGTTTTCGTGAGAAAAAAAACAGAAAATCGCTAATTACTGCTAAACTAAGCGTTATACAAAACAATGTTTGAAATAAAAGTTGTAGGATTTTTAATTTTCTACATTTTTTATTAGTACATAATTTTTTGAGCTAAAATGTATATTAAAGCCGTAATCTTAGAAAAACAATTTTTTTACGTGAAAACAGCCTTACCAAGAATTTCAGCAAACATGGCGCCTACCCTATCTTGTAGAGCATAAAAAATTTAACAAACCAGGCGATTTTTAAAAAAATCGTAGGACCAGTTTTTGAGAAAATCACAAAAAAGTGAAAAATGACACGAATAAACTACTTCCGGTTGACCGATTTTGATGAAAATGTTCGCGTCGGATCCGGTTGTGGTATGTAACTTAAGTTTCAAGTTTCAAGTTCGTACAATGTTCCGTTCTTGAGATATTCTGTTCACACACACACACACACACACACACACACACACACACACACACACAATACGCACGCACGCACGCAAGCACGTACGCGCGCGCGCGCGCGCGCACACACACACACACAGACCAATCGATAAAAACATTTCTTTTTGGGTTCAGGGTGTCTTAAAACGTGTAAAACCGGTGAAAACTCGATTTCTTAAAATCGACATGAAAACAATACTTTCCTTCCTATATATTCATATAGGCAAGAGAAAATAAAAATTAAGCGAACAGAAAATTTACTTGACAGTTTTATGGACAGGTGTATGACATGCTCTTTATGTATAAATAATACAGTATTATGTTTATTTAATAATTCCGTTCGTATTGAAAACTAAAAATTCAGCCTTCGCTAAGTTTAGTAATTCAGTGAGTAGAGAGAGAGAGAGAGAGAGTAGAACGGGACAAAATGTTTGTAGTACTACTACGGGGACTAAACATGTGCATCGATCACGTATAGTAGTGTTGCCAACCGAACGAAATAAATTTACCTTTTTCATATGCGTTTGCATTCTGTGTTCACCGTTCCCTTTAACCTATAGACAGACAGTAGTGCGTGATTTGAAATGAACGTACCCAAAGTGAGGTCGGGGACTCACGGTTAGGTCTAACTATTTATTGACTTAACTGTCAGGGGCTTTTTACCCGATAAAAGTACCGCTGGGTATTGATTTAACAATTTTCAATACAATTCCGAATCGCATGTTATTTTCCCTACTTTTGTCGTTGATTGAAAAGTTTTTTAAAGCCGGAAAAACTAGATGAAATTTTCATATTGGAAAATAAAGTTATATAAATACAGGGTGATTATAAATGAAACAGACAGTTTCGATAGCCTATATATTTTTTTTATTCCTAATTTGTGTACGTTGCAATCTGTTCAATTGAGAACAATAAGCAACCCCATGACCCAATCAGATGAGGATGATGTGTATGACGTGTAAATGAGACTGTGTAGTCTTCTACAGATTAAGGTCGACCACTCCTGAGATAGTATGGTTAATTGAACCCCAACCATCAAAGTACACCGGTAACCACTGTCTAGCACTCAAATCCGTATAAAAGTAACTACCTTTACTAGGATTTCAACCAGGAACCTTTGTCTCCGTAAATCAGCAGTTAAACAGCTGATTTTGGTGACGACTTTACCTCTAGACCAATCCGGTGGGTTATCAGGGTTTCTACCCGATAAAAGTACCGCTGGGTATTGATTTAACAATTTTCAATACAATTCCGAATCGCATGTTATTTTCCCTACTTTTGTCGTTGATTGAAAAGTTTTTTAAAGCCGGAAAAACTAAATGAAATTTTCATATTGGAAAATATAGTTGTATAAATACAGGGTGATTATAAATGAAATAGACAGTTTCGATAGCCTGTTGTTAGGTCATCAGCCGAAAAGCTGGTTTGAACGTGTAGAGGTTTTACTAAGTAAAACGAGGAGTCAGGTGGTTTACCATTGCCACAACTTACTGAATTGAAAAGTACGCTTATCAGCATGCCCTCTGAAAAGCACATATTTTCCACTCTACAAATGACACCTTCACTTTATTCACCACAGGATCTGGCTGTATAATGAAATTCATTACTTTCAGAAGAGATAACTCTGATTAGTGTCTTTTACACCTCTACCTCTTCTGTTCTTAAATGATTCAGTCATTTAATTGGCTGACCATGTGATAAGAAACAGAACTATTTATTTTAGCCCTGCAACTAACAGATTGAGTGTAAATAATTTGACACTCCACCTGTCTGTTATGGGCAGTTCGATAGCTTATAGAAAATTTATTTTTGAAAAGTTAAGGTAATTACTTACATGATTATATAAAAGAATTCATTAAGTTTTTATTGAAAATATTTACAGATGTTCAATGCGTGCACCATTCGTAACACAACGGATATCAACACGGTAGTCGAATTCTTCCCACCCACGATTAAGCATATTTTATGACGGTCAACTGTGGCACGAGCATTTGCGATACGTTGTTTTAGATCATCGATATCTACAGGAAGCGGTGGTACAAAAACTTTGTCTTTTACATAACTCCATAAGAAACAGTCGCAGGGCGTTAAGTCTGGACTACGAGGTGGTCACGGCGTAAACACAATGTTTTCCTCACTTGCACGGCCGATCCATCATCTAGGAAGGCGTTCATCAAGTAATTTTTGACCTGTAAGTGCCACTGAGGCGGAGCTCCATCTTGTTCAAAAATGAAGTTATCACTATATTCCTGGAGTTGAGGCATTAACCATTCGTTTAACATGTCCAGATAAATTACTCCGGTTACTGACACTTGGTGAAAGAAGAATGGCCCGTAAACCTTTTCACGAGATAATGCACAAAAGACGTTTCGTATGCTGTTAAGTTATTTTTGAGTTTTCTGTGCCCTATATTCTAACATTATATCTATTAACTTTTCAACTAATGTGAAAATTACATTCATCAATGAAAATTAGGCGATTAAAGAATGCGTCGTCATTTTCAACACAATGTTGCATCTCCAGACAAAACTTTTTACGTACGACTTTATCACTGGTATTTAAACTTTGCACTAACTGCAATTTATAAGGTATCATTTTCAAACGTTTCCGTAGAATTTTCCACAAAGTCGGTTGACGAAATTTTTAATTCTAAACTTGCTGATCTAGTTGATTTTCCTGGACTTGGTACATAAAAATCACGAACACTATCAATTGGTCTTCCAGTACTCTTCCTTTTACACAGACATCCACTGTTTTCAAAATGTTTATACCAGTCATAGATTGATTGCCTTGCTGGTGGTGGTTTACCGTATCTTGTTCTGAAATGACGTTGCACAACCGTAACCGAGTTTGTTTCGGCTAATTCAAGAACACAATAAGCTTTTTCCACTTGATTAGCGTCCATTTTACTAGACTGGTCGTAGTAAAAGCAGCTAACAACAAAATGCTAGCAACAGTTGTACCAACAGAAACTTTAAAAAATTCCCTACAAATCTATATCATTTACTGTATTCAAATACACCAGTTTGATGTTTAAGAAGCTGTCGAAAGTGTCTATTTCATTTATAATCACCCTGTACAATGCCAACTGGAAGGGTGCATAAAATAAACTTTTTTATTGCATTCACGAGTTTTATTCATATTTACTTTTTAATTTATTTTCCAAAGTAGCTAAAATATAGAGAAGGAAAATATTGTTTTCATGTCGATTTTATTGTAATTGGGTTTTCACCGGAAATACACGTTTTCAGATCCCCTGAACACAAGAAACATGTTTCAATTGACTAGTCTGGGTGTGAACAAAATATCTCAAGAACGGAAAATCGTACAAACTTGAAACTTAAGTAAGGTAGGCTACCTCAGGAGAACCCGATACAAAAATTTCATCAAAATTGTTCAACCGGAAGTAGTAGTTTATTCGTATAATTTTTCACTTTTTTGCGATTTTCTCAAAAACTGGTCCTACGCTTTTTTTAAATCGCCTGGTTTACTCAATTTTTTTATTCTCTACCAGATAGGGTAGGCGCTGTGTTTTCTGAAAATCTTGGTGAGGCTGTTTTCACGTAAAAAAGGTGTTCTTTTTAAGATTACGGCTTTAATATGTATTATAGCGCAAAAATGTATATAATAAAAAATGTAGAGAATTTAAAATTCTACAACTTTTATTTTAACATTTTTTTGTATAACGCTTAGTTTAGCGGTAATTAGCGATTTTCTGTTTTTATTCTCACGAAAACGTGTGAAAATTAGATTTATTTACAATTTCGGCCTTAATATGCATTTTTCGACAGAAGTGTATATTATCAAATTTATAGTAATTTAAAAGATCTACAACTTTTATTTAAAGAATTTTTCTCTACAGAGCCTAGTTTAGCGTGAAAGAGTGATTTTCCGTATTTTTAGGCCAAACTGAGGTTGATTTTCATTTAGCGTCTTTCATATATGATTAAAATTAGGTTATGTTTATTGAGGTTAGTTTTTTATTTATTTCAAATGTTTTATTACTAATTTTAGTTTTATTGTTAATTATTTGCACTGGCAAGAGAAAGTTGTGTGAGTGTTTCACACCAGATTTTTAATTTCTTTTTCCAAAGTAGCTAAAATATAGAGAAGGAAAACATTGTTTTCATGTCGATTTTATTGTAATTGGGTTTTCACCGGAAATACACGTTTTCAGATCCCCTGAACACAAGAAACATGTTTCAATTGACTAGTCTGGGTGTGAACAAAATATCTCAAGAACGAAAAATCGTACAAACTTGAAACTTAAGTAAGGTAGGCTATCTCACGAGAACCCGATACAAAAGTTTTCATCAAAATCGGTCAACCGGAAGTAGTAGTTTATTCATAAAATTTTTAACTCTTTTAAAAATTCTCATAAACGGTTCATACGATTTTGTTTTAATTTCTACAATTTTGGACCACTACAAGATAAGGAAAACGATGTGTCTACTGAAATTCGTTGGTAAAAATAGTGTTTTTACTTTCTCTTGCCTATATGAATACAAAGGAAGGAAAGTATTGTTTTCATGTCCATCACAACAAATACACTCTTCACTGGATCTACATGTTTTCAGACCCCCTGAACCCAAAAAACATGTTTTTAGCGATTGGTCTGTGTGTGTGTGTGTGTGCGCGCGCGCGCGCGCGCGTGTGTGTGTGTGCGAACAGAATATCTCGAGAACGGAACATCGTACGAACTTGAAACTTGAAACCTACGTTACATACCATTAATGGATCCGACACGAACATTTTCATCAAAATCAGTCAACCGGAAGTAGTAGTTTATTCGTGTCATTTTTCACTTTTTTGCGATTTTCTCAAAAACTGGTCGTACGATTTTTTTTTAAATCGCCTGGTTTGTTAAATTTTTTTATTTTCTACAAGATAGGGTAGGCGCCATGTTTGCTAAAATTCTTGGTGAGGGTGTTTTCTCGTAAAAACGTTGTTTTTTTAATATTACGGCTTTAATATGCATTTTATCGCAACAATTTATATAATAAACATTGTAGAGAATTAAAAATCCTACAACTTTTATTTCAAACAATTTTTTGTATAACGCTTAGTTTAGTGGTAATTTGCAATTTTCTGTTTTTTTCTCACGAAAATGTGTGAAAAATCGATTTTTTTAAGATTTCGGCCTTAGTATGCATTTTACGACAAAAGTGTCTATAATTTAATTTATAGAAAATTAAAAGATCTACAACTTTTATGGAGAGCATTTTTCTCCACGGAGCCTAGTTTAGTCAAAGTTTTTAAGTCAAACTGAGGTCGATTTTCATTTTGGGTCTTTCACTCATGATTAAATTAGGTTATGTTTATTGACGTTAGTTTTTTTGTTTATTTCTAATGTTTTATTACTAATGTTAGGATTATTGTTTATTATTTGCATAGGCAAGAGAAAGTTGTGTGAGTGTTTCACACCAGATTTTTAAGATTAAGGTCACTTTAGGGCAGAAGTATGTACAATCTCAGTTTTTTACTTTCTCTTGCCTATATTTAAGAAAAGTAAATAACAACTATTTACCTAACACCCACTTTTATAGTGTGTTATCTGGTGTGAAACACTCACACAACTTTCTCTTGCCAGTAAAAATAATTAACAATAAACCTAACATTAGTAATAAAACATTAGAAATAAACAAAAAAAACCTCAATAAACATAACTTTATTTTAATCATATAATGAAAGACGCAAAATGAAAATCAACCTCAGTTTGACTTTAAGGGAAAATCACTCTTTCACGCTAAACTAAGCTCTGTAGAGAAAAATGCTTTAAATAAAAGTCGTAGATCTTTTAATTTACTATAAATTTGATTATATACACTTTTGTCGTAAAATGCATACTAATGCTGAATTCTTAAAATAATCAATTTTTCTCACGTTTTCGTGAGAAAAAAAAACAGAAAATCGCTAATTACCGCTAAACTAAGCGTTATACAAAAAGATTTTAGAATTAAAAGTTGTAGGATTTTAAATTCTCTACAACTTTTATTATATAAATTTTTGCTCTAAAATGCATATTAAGGCCGTATTCTTAAACAAACAATTTCTTTACGTAAAAACAGCCTCACTAAGAATTTCAGCAAACATGGCGCCTACTCTATCTTGTAGACCCTAAAAAATTAAGTAAACTAGGTGATTTAAAAAAAAATGTAGGACCAGTTTTTGAGAAAATCGCAAAAAAGTGAAAATTTACACGAATAAACTACTACTTCCGGTTGCCCGTTTTGGATGAAAATGTTCGTGTCGGGTTGGTAGTGGTATGTAACTTAAGTTTCAAGTTTCAAGTTTGTACGATGTTCCGTTCTTGAGATATTCTGTTCACACACACACACCCACACACACACACACACGCACACACGCACACGCACACACACACACAGATCAATCGCTAAAAAATGTTTTTTGGGTTCAGGGGGTCTGAAAACGTGTAGATCCGGTGAAAACTCGATTTCAAAAAATCGACATGAAAACAATACTTTCCTTCCTGTATATTCATATAGGCAAGAGAAAGTAAAAATACCATTAAAATCTCTTTTACAATATTACAAAAATTCGTTTGTATAACAAACTTTAGACTCGACCGGGAATCGAATCTGAGATCTTTGTCAAAGAATCCAGTTACGTTCACCACTACACAAAGACAGAGAATTAAATGGAATTTACATAAAGTGTTAATAAATTACATAAATGTATTTTTTAACGTATTCTTACAAATGTAATTGTGTAGAACACGTTCGTGATATACAACGAGAACAATTTATAAATTGTGACAAATTTGCAATCGGTGGAATTTTATATATATTATATATTTTGCATTTAATCGATTGGTGCTTTGAAACGATGCCAAATGTTTACTGGAGTGACTCGCATGAAATGTATTAACAATCGATTCTAACATACAACCGATGGAAGAGGGGTGAAGCGGGGGTAAGTAGCTATTCAACAGTGGATTAAATTCTTTGAACTCACAAATTTTAAATATGTTTCATGTAAACTTCTGTCATAATTTAAAAGGAATTTCAAAAAATGGTAAGCCAAACGCACTTCATTTGTAACTGCTGACGGTGGAGCCTTACTATTTTACTTACGAAATGTACTTTACCTACTTTACTTTAACTACTACTACTTGTACTTTACTTTACTTACTTGTACTTTAATTTAACTACTACTACTTGTACTTTACTTACTTGAACTTACTTTACTTGTACTTTACTTTAACAACTACTTGTACTTTACTTCAGCTACTACTTGTACTTTACTTTACTTCAACTACTACTTGTACTTTACTTTACTTACTAGTACTTACTTTACTTGTACTTTACTTTAACTACTTTAGATAACTGTAATGTTTAAGGCCTACAAAATATTCTATTTATTATCATATGGTCAGTCAATTAAACGACTCAAGTATTTAAGAACAAAAGATGTAGAAGTGTAAAAGACAGAAATCAGAGTTATCTCCTCTGAAAGTAATGAATTTCATTAAACAGCTAGACCCTGTGGTGAATGAAGTGAAGGTGTCATTTGCAGGGTGAAAAATATGTACTTTTCAGAGGGCTTAGCATGCTGTTAAGTACACTTAACAAGTCAGTGAGGAAGACGCTGGTAAACCACCTACCTTCTCGTTTTACTTAGTAAAACCTTTAGAGGTTCAAACCGGTTTTCCGCTGGTAACCAAAACGACAGCAAAAGGGACATGTCGGGGTTTTCAAGTCATTTTTACCGAAAATACATGTATTCCTCCATCAACATGGGATTTTTACCGGAAACACATGTTTTCCTCCATCAACATGGCATTTTTACCGAAAACACATGTTTCCCTCCATCAACATGGCATTTACCGGCAACACATGTTTTCCTCCACCAACATGACATTTTTACCGGAAACATGTTTTCCTCCATCAACATGACATTTTTACCGGAAACACATGTTTTCCTCCATCAACATAGCATTTTTAACGGAAACACATGTTTTCCTCCACTAACATGGTATTTTACCGGAAACACATGTTTTCCTCCATCAACATGGCATTTACCTGAAACACATGTTTTTCTCCACCAACATGACATTTTTATTGGAAACATGTTTTCCTCCATCAACATGACATTTTTACCGGAAACACATGTTTTCCTCCATCAACATAACATTTTTACCAGAAACACATGTTTTCCTCCATCAACATGGCATTTACCGGAAACACATGTTTTCCTCCATCAACATGGCATTTTACCGGAAACACATGTTTTCCCGTCAACATGGCATTTTTACCGGAAATACATGTTTTCCTTCACCAACATGGCATTTTTCCGGAAATACATGTTTTCACCAACGTTTTTTGTCGATTACGAATCCGAAAACCGTGTGTTGCTATTTGATGTAGTTTCTGACAATTGGACGAAGCAAAATGATAGATGACAATTTAAAAAATTGCCACCCTTAACTTTTGGGGCTAATAAATACCTTAAGAAACCCCTCTACGATTGTTGAGAAAATGTTAATTTTAAACATTGAGCTCATCGGTTTGGGAAATCGGTAAAATATTCTTTTTTGGCTTGAAAGATCAATGAGTAGACTAACGAAGATTTTTTTTTGTGGATAAAATGAAACCAGGTGACTGTAGAATTGAAGTTGTTTAATTAAATCAGTTGTAGGGATGATTGGAATTGAGTTTAGGTAATGTTGACCGCCGCACTGCTACCCCCACCCTCTTTCAATCGGATCGTAATTACTTGTGCGCTAGCACACGCACACAGGCACACCGTCCCATTATCCTTTGTAATTACTCGCACATTATCACAAACACTCAAAACTAAATTCACTATCACACTATAACAGTATTCAACTAACGTGACACTAACACAACTGCTATCTCAACGGCAACTACTTAACTCAATGATTACTCTTAAACTTAACTAAAACAGTTAAGTTTCTATCAGTAAAACAGTTAAGTTTCTATCTATTGTAAATAGCTTAGTACAGCAATAGTTGTTATGATTAACAAAATAAAACAAATAAATTAAATAAATAAAAATATCAAATAACATCTCACATCTTCAACAAAGATGGGATGCCTGAAAAGAGTTAATGAATATTATTATGGTTCATCCAATTTTAAACTTAAATTAAAGAGAATTTATGTAACAGGCAGCTGGAGTGTTTCTTATCACATGGTCACCCAATTATATGAGTGAATCATTTAAGAAGAGAAGAGGTAGAGGTGTACTGTGACACTAATCACAGTTATCTCCTCTGGAAGTAATGAATTTCATAATACAGTTGGATTGTGTGGTGAATGAAGTGAAGGTATCATTTGCAGAGTGGGCCTGGCATGCTTAAAAGCATGCAAATGACACCTTCACTTCATTCACCACAGGGTCCAACTGTATAATGAAATTTATTACTTTCAGAGGAGGAGATAACTGTGATTAGTGTCAGAGTACACCTCTACCTCTTCTCTTCTTAAATGTTTCACTCATATAATTGGGTGACTATGTGTTAAGAAACAGAAGTATTTTTTTTTGTAGCCCTGGAACGAGCAGTGTTGTTTAGGTCATCAGCCAAAAGGCTGGTTTGAACCTGTAGAGGTTTTACTAAGTAAATTGAGGAGTGAGGTGGTTTACCATTGCCTTCCTCACTGAGTGGAAAAGTACGCTTATCAGCATGCCGGGCCCTCTGAAAAGCACATATTTTCCAATCTGCGAATGACACCTTCACTTCACTCACCATAGGGTCTGGCTGTATAATGAAATTCATTACTTTCAGAGGAGAATACTCTGATTAGTGTCACAGTACACCTCTACCTCTTCTGTTCTTAAATGATTCAGTCATTCAACTGGCTGACCATGTGATAAGAAACAGAACTATTTATTTTAGCCCTGCAACGAACAGATTGAGTGTAAAAATTTGACACTCCACCTGTCTGTTATGGGCAGGGAACGAGCAGATCGAGTGCAAATAATTTAACGCATTCAATGCTGAGCAATTTATGAGTTATCTCTCTTGTTGGGCTGATTACTGGTGCAGCGTGTTCTCCGCTTATTTTATCTACCCCCTACAACTTATTTTACTGACATTTTTAAAGATTTATTTTTTTTTGTGACCTATACATGGATTTATGTTTGCTAATAACATAAAAGTAAACAATTCAATGTTTTTTATTACGTTTATTTTCGCCTGTTATAGCAAATGTATTTCTAGTTTGAATATTTCCATTTATCTTTACGATTTAAGCGTAATTTCTTTTATAATTTTAAACCGCAAATAATATACTTTTTAAATAAATCTAAAAGTGTAAGCTATTTTCAATGGATACCTGCGAAGGTACTAAATTCACGGCTTCAACTGGACCCTGAAAACCCGTTAAAAATACTGACCGAGTGTATTATACGAGGGTAGAAGATCGTATGACGAAAATTCAAAAACGAACTGCACGGTTATAGATATTGAAGTCACGAGATTGCCTTTTGCGTATGTGTGTGTGGGCTGTGAGGAAGGGAAATGATATATTTGCAGTGCTGCCAACATCAACAGTGAGACACTACTCGTACATTTCACTACCGTGCAGTTTCTACATACATTGTAAGCTTTGGTTTATTCCGAGAAAATGTTTTCTTCATAAACCTTATAAGAAATAATTATGACCTGTAATATTGCCTATAACTTAATTAAATGACTAAAAATGTTTGATTTACTCTAATTACGAATGAAACGCCTTCTTTACTATTGCTGTCATCGGCGTTTTCATTATCAGTCTCTCTAGTGTCTACCTAACCATTTTCTTTTAATACCAGGTGTCAACAAAACTGCACTAAATACTGCGTGAAATAGCTTGCATAAAATAGCTGCGTGAAATAGCTTCTTCATTAATTTCCTTCTTTATTTTTCGAATTGTGGAAAGAGAAATATCACAGTAGTTAGCTGCTCGTTCTCGACCTTTGTTTAGAGACACGGCTAGACATTTTTGTTTAGCTTCAACTTCATAGCATATTATTACATTGTATATTAGATTTCGTTCAACACTGTGAATAGTTCGACCACGTTTTTGAGAAACCGACATTTCTGTAACGAACAGTTAACGTAGAAAAGGTTCCGCGATATACTGTAGCCTATATGCTCTCGGTACAGTATAAGTTGTTATGTTTGTCGTAGTGAAATAAAAGCGGTCACGCATGCGCACTGATGCTGTTCCCCCTTTACCCCTCGTGACTCAAGTGACTATACAAAGAAAACCTCTTTCTGAGAGCAGCTATAGGCTAATATAATAGCAACAAACTGATATTTGACAGGCAGTGTCCCTCAACAATACTTAAAATGATAAGAAAAGAGAAGCGGCTAGGTGAAAGGGCAGGCAGCCTAACAGTAACACCTACCCATGACCCCCCGCTAGGCCAGTCTCTCTCTCTCTCTCTCTCTCTCTCTCTCTTTCTCTCTCTCTCTCTCTCTCTCTCTCTCTCTCTCCCTCTCTCCCTCCCCCCCTCTCTCTCTCTCTCTCTCTTTCTCTCTCTCTCTCTCTCTCTCTCTCTCTCTCTCTCTCTCTACCACTGAATGCGTTAACACTCCACCTGCTCGTTAAGGGCAATTATTTAATTGCAGTGATGATAATTGAAAGAGATGTGCGAGTGACATCTGCCCATATGTTTAGTAATAAAATGATTCAATTAATTGGATTGCGGTGATTAAATAATCTACGGCTAGAAATGAAGTAGAGTGTAGTTGGGGTCGGTAATAGTTTGTCATATGATTATAGTTGAGCCGTTGTTAGTTTGCTCCTCCTTCTGTCAACAAACCAAACCCAGCTACTACAGGGTGCACGCGACACTCCACCACTTTATGTATATCGTATTCCTATTAAGTTAACTATCTTTTAAATTATAACTATTTAAAACATCAGTCATGATATGATGTAGGCCTAACAGTTTCATTTATAAAAATATTTTTTAAAGTATTATTGTATTTGAATACTTTTGAAAGTATTTTTTTGTAACTTTTTAATCAACGTGTACACATTTTGATATAATGCGCATGCTCAGCGACGTCATTTTTTGTTTACATTTGGAGCAAACTAACAGAGGCTGGACTTTAGTTAAGTGAGTCAGCCAATTATTACGACTGTTATTGGAATCTGCTATTGCAGGTCGGAATGTGGAATGGAATGGAATGGCGTTGAACGGCTTCATTTTCTCTTAACGGCTCATCAACATTCTTTATTCTTTATTCCTTCTTATTGCTCCTCTATCGTGAACGATTTCTAAATACAGAAGATCCTCGATTCACCGGTCTCCCATTTACCGACTCATTTGAAAAAAGAAAAATTTCGCATCCACCCATTACGTCACTTTCTTTCTTGTCAGTTTTCATTGGATAATTTTCACATAACAGACAAGTGGAGTGTTAAATTATTTACAAAATAAATTTAAAAAATCTAGTGTGAAACACTCACACAACTTTCTCTTGCCAATTCAAATAATTAACAATAAACCTAACATTAGTAATAAAACATTAGAAATAAATAAAAACCCCTCACCTCAATAAACATAGTCTAACCTTATTTTAACCATGAGTGAAAGACACAAAATTAAAATCAACCTCAGTTTAGCTTAAAAATACGGTAAATCACTCTTTACACTTTAACCCTTTAATAGGGCAGTAGGCCTAGCTACTTTAGTAAAAAATCTACATGTAGTAAAATGTTAAATGTTGTTTTATGGGGACTTGAATAATGTATTTCTTCTAGTCCCAGAACAGTAAGATATTTCTTTTTTGTTGATGTTAAGCCCCGGTAAGTATACTTTACCAAGGAATGTTTATTGAAATGAGAATAATATAATATTTAGTGGTAAGAATGCTTATTAAAACAACTTGTAGCCCTTCCTATATAACAGAAAAATGTGTCGAATAACTTGTATTAACTTTATATTAGCATGAATGCTTGTTTTCCCATAAAACAACTGGAATTTTCTAAGCACTTCACAAAAGTAACAACAAAACAACACGGTTGCGTACACTGGTACGAATCCTTACCACATTCATGTGTAACTCATGAAGCAAATGCTCACTACGCGCTAATTTCAAAATGTGGATAGCCTACTCTTACCAGAGAACATCTTGTTGTTTTTTATTTAGGTGATCAGCCTGTAGGCTGGTTTGAACCTGTAGAGGTTTTACTAAGGAAAACGAGGAGTGAGGTGGTTTACCATTGCCACAACTTACTGAATAGAAAAGTACGCTTATCAGCATGCCGAGCCCTCTGAAAAGAACGTATTTTCCACTCTGCAAATAACACCTTCACTTCATTCACCACACAATCCAACTGTATAATGAAATTCATTACTTTGAGAGGAGATAACTCTTGATTAGTGTCACAATACACCTCTACCTCTTCTCTTATTAAATGATTCAGTAGTCATTTAATTGGCTGACCATGTGATAAGAAACACAACTATTTATTTTAGCCCTGCAACTGGACAGATTGAGTGTAAATAATTTGACACTCCACCTGTCTCTTATGGGCAGAGAGAACATCTACAAAACCATAAAATGCCAATAGGGTTCAACTGTATAGCTTATTCTTTAAAAAAGTAGACCTTATTGCCAGTGGTAAGTATACTTACCAAAGACCTACAAAGAGTTAATAAGTCCACCAGACTCATTACACCTCTATATACATATATATTATATGGCCTGATATTCCAAAATTACATTTAATTCTATTCCAAACATTCGAGTAGAGGGTATCTTGTTTAAAATGATAAAGCGTATCGAGACATAAGATAATATTTACAAGAAATTTATTGTGTAAATAAAGAATGAGTAAATGAAGATCGGTAGGTAACATTGTATGAAATGAAAGCGAGCTCATTAGTAAGTGAAAAGAAGAGGGCACAAGTAGAGACTTTTGAGACAGCCGGGTTGTGAGGCACGTTGGCTGACATTCACTCTTAAAACAGCGACTGCTGCAATAATTCTCTCTCTAGTGTCTTCTTCTGTATGTAGACTATGTCCGTCCCTCACCTATTTCGCATTTTGTTTACATTTACACACTAATTACATTCACGGGTATCAGATAAGCCAATTATCCGTCATAAACGGATAAACCCGTTGTCGGATCACCGAGGATTCCAACTAACCACAAGTGTCCAAAGAAAATTCATATTTACTATGCGAATTTATAATTTTTTTTTTTTCAATCCCTAATATGTGTCACTTGCAATCAGTTCAATTGAGAACAATAAGCAACCCCATCACCCAATCAGATGAGGATGATGTGTATGACGTGTAAATGAGACTGTGTAGTCTTCTACAGACACACTCACTGAGTATGGTTAATTGAACCCCAACCATCAAACTACACCCACAACCACTGTCTAGTATTCAGATCCAAATATAAGTAACTACACCTCTACCAGGATTTCAACCAGGAACCTTTGTCTCCGAAAATCAGCTGTTAAACAGCTGATTTTGGCGACGACTTTACCTCTAGACCAACCCGGTGGGTCAAACCATAGTTGGGTGGATTAATTTTACCACCACGAATTTAAATAAATAGTTTTTAGGTTATCAAGTATAATTAAGGAAATTAACATTTATTTTGAAAGGATATTTTCTTGTAAGCAATGGAAATAAATTTACTTGTAGATTTAAAACATTTAAATTGTAATTGTAATTCTTAATTTGTAATAAATACTTGTAATTTTTAAACTATAAAGTGTTACTTATTTAATTTACCCAGATCCCGAAACGGACCTTACAGATTAAGTGTCATAATAATAAAAACCTGGTGAACGACAGATGTTTTACTTTCTCTTGCCTATATGAATATATAGGAATGAAAGTACCTATTGTTTTCATGTTGATTTTAAGAAATCGAGTTTTCACCGGATCTATACGTTTTCAGACCCCTGAACCCAGAAAACATGTTTTTAGCGATTGGTGTGTGTGTGTGTGTGTGTGTGTGTGTACAAAATATCTCAAGAACGGAACATTGTACGAACTTGAAACTTGAAACTTAAGTTACATACCACTACCGGACCCGACACGAACATTTTCATCAAAATCGGTCAACCGGAAGTAGTAGTTTATTCGTATAATTTTTCACTTTTCTGCAATTTTCTCAAAAACTGGTCCTACGATTTTTTTTAAAATCGCCTCATTTACTCAATTTTTTATTCTCTAAAAGATAGGGTAGGCGCCATGTTTGCTGAAATTCTTGGTGAGGGTGTTTTTACGTAAGAAAAGAGTTTTTTTAAGATTACGGCTTTAATATTAATTTTAGAGCAAAAATGTATATAATAAAAGTTGTAGAGAATTTGAAAACCTACAACTTTTATTTCAAGCATTGTTTTGTATATTACTTAGTTTAGCGGAAATTAGCGATTTTCTGTTTTTTCTCACGAAAACGTGTGAAAAATCGCCTTTCTTAAGATTTCGGCCTTAGTATGCACTTTACGACAAAAGTGTATATAATAAAATTTATAGAAAATTAAGAGATCTACAACTTTTATTTAGAGAATCTTTCTCTACAGAGCCTAGTTTAGAGAGAAAGAGTGATTTTCCGTATTTTTAAGCCAAACTGAGGTTGATATTCATTTTGCACCATTCACTCATGATTAATATTAGGTTATGTTTTTGAGGTTAGTTTTTTGTTTATTTCTAATATTTTATTAATAATGTTAGGTTTATTGTTAATTATTTGCACTGGCAAGAGAAAGTTGTGTGTTTCACACCAGATTTTTAAAATTCAAAATCGATTTTTGTTTCATTATAAAATTTTCATTTGATAATTTGATGGTGTGCACGCAAAAGTGTAATACGGTTTAAGGAAGTGTGAAAAGAAAATTATTGAAGGAGAAATTTATTCAGTAGGCTGTGGATTCATTTTCCACATGCAAACGTTATCATCATTATCATGAAAATTATCAATATCGATACAGATCCATAGTAAGAAAGACTCTTAATGATGACGTAGTAGGCCTAGTTAGAGGTATTATTATAACATAAAGACACGCTATCTTTGAAAATGTACAACGAAAATGTTTACCCTTTTATAAAAATTCAGTGTGTAAGTAAAAACATGTACCCGCATTTTTCAACTGTACTCGGCTTTTTAACTGCCACATGACCGTTGTCTGCATATGACAGTAATGTCAACAATAATACCACAATTCAACATCCCACCCTTTTGTTTTCAAATAATTAGTTTTAAACAGCCGAATCTTGTTTATAAGGAAAAACTTGGACCAAAAGCCATCCGGAAAATCGAAAATCCGGGTAATGAGGGTCACAAGCCAAAACAAATCCTTAACCCTTTATAGGGCAGTACTGCGGGGAAAAATACACAAATGTTGTTAAATGTTAAGTTTTGTTTTATAGGAACTTGAATAATGTATTTCTAGTGCCCCACAACAGTAAGATATTTCTTTTTTTTATGTCAAGCCCTGGTAAGTATAGTTACCAAGGAATGTTTATTGAAATGGGAATCACATAATATTTAGTGGTAAGAATGCTTATTAAAACACCTCGTAGCCCTATATAACAAAAAAATGTGGCAAATCTTAACTTTTTATCACCATGAATGCTTGTTTTCCCGTAAAAAACTGGAATTTTCTAAGCACTGTACAAAAGTAACAACAAAAGAACATGGTAGGCGTACGCTGGTATGAATCCCCTTACCACATTCGTGTAACTCACAAAGCAAATGGTCGCTGGGCACTAATTTCAATATGTGGATAGCCTACTTACAAGAGAACATCTATAAAACCATAAAATGCCAATAGGGTTCAACTGCACAGCTTATTCTTTAAAAAAATCGACCTTATT
Source organism: Catonia carolina (assembly GCA_035578175.1). Taxonomy (NCBI): domain Eukaryota; kingdom Metazoa; phylum Arthropoda; class Insecta; order Hemiptera; family Achilidae; genus Catonia; species Catonia carolina. The sequence goes on along the minus strand of JAQMRL010000002.1, from coordinate 871,827 downwards.
GCCAGTGGTAAGTATACTTACTTACCACAGACCTATAAAGGGTTAATAAGCAGACTTACCGTTTATTACGTTAAAAAAAATCTGGCGTGAAACACTCACATAACTTTCTCTTACTAATGCAAATCATGAATGAAAGAACCAAAATGAAAATCAACCTCAGTTTGGCTTAAAAATACGGAAAATTGCTCTTTCACGCTAAACTAAGCACTGTACAAAAAAGCAATGCTTTAAATAAAAGTCGTAGATCTTTTAATTTTCTATAAATTTTGTTATATACCTACACTTTTGTCGCAAAAAGCATACTAAGGCCGAAATCTTAAAAAAAATAATTTGTCACACGTTTTCGTGACAAGAAAACAGAAAATTGCTAATTACCGCTAAACTAAGCGTTATACAAAAAAATATTACAAATAAAATTTGTAGGATTTTAAATTGCCTACAACTTTTATTATATACATTTTTGCGCTAAAATGCATATTAAAGCCGCAATCTTAAAAAAAAGTTATTTTACGTGTAAACAGTCTCGCTCAGAATTTAAGCAAACATGGCGCCTACCTTATCTTGTAGAGTATAAAAAATTTAATAAACCAGGCGATTTTTAAAAAAAATCTAGGACCAGGTTTTGAGAAAATCGCAAAAAAGTGAAAAATGACACGAATAAACTACTACTTCCGGTTGACCGATTTTGATGAAAATGTTCGTGACCGGTCCAGTAGTAACGGGTGTTTCAAAAAGGACGCACTTCGAAGTTTAAGGGTTAATATTTTCTGCATAGGGAATATTTTTTTCCCCCAAATAACAGTTGGCACTACTGTACTCATTGTTGACCCATTGTGTATTACTGACATGTACTAGTGCTATCCCGGAATTCATTTTTGTCTGTATAAGTTCAAACATGGTTTTTTCAAAGGATGAACGTGTTTTTATTATTGAAAGATATTGCGCATATAAATCTTACGAACGAGTGAAAGACGAGTTCCAGTTAAAATTTCCCGATTCTGAAGTACCTAATAACACCACAATATCGCATCTGATTAATAAATTTCGTGAGACTGGCAGTGTACAGGATCGGAAAAGCACAGGTCGACCATCAGTGTTAACAGAACAAGTTTTGGACGATGTGAAACAATGTTTGACTACCTCACCCGGCAAATTACTTAGAAAGTTATCTTCAAAGGCTGGATTATCACTATCTTCCGCTTTAAAGGCTAAAAAAGAATTAAATCTGCATCCTTACCTCATCGGTGTCGTTCATGAACTGAAAGAAGTTGACCATGGGAAACGTAAAGTGCGTCCTTTTTGAAACACCCGTTATTATGTAACTTAAGTTTCAAGTTTCAAGTACGCACGATGTTCCGTTCTTGAGATATCCTGTTCACACACACACACACACACACACACGCACACACACACACACACCAACCAAACACACCAATCGCTGAAAACATGTGTTGTGTGGGTTGAGGGGGTCTGTTTAGGTGTAGTAGTAAAGTAGTAAAGGCAGTTACTTTTACACGGATTTGAATGGTAGACAGTGGTTGTGGGTGTACTTTGATGGTTGAGCTTCAATTAACCATACTCACTGAGTCTGTACAAGACTACACCTCATTTCCTTGTCATACATATCATCCTCATCTCATTGGGTCATCTCATTGCTTATTGTTCTCAATTGACAACAGATTCCAAAGTACACAAATTAGGGATTACAAAAAAAAAAATCTGGTGTGAAACACTCACACAACTTTCTTTTGCCAATGCAAATAATTAATAATAAACCTAACATTAGTAATAAAACATAAGAAATAAACAAAAAACTAACCTCAATAAACATAACCTTATTTTAATCATGAGTGAATGATGCAAAATGAAAATCAACCTCAGTTTGGCTTAGAAGTACGGAAAATCACTCTTTCTCTCTAAACTAGGCTCTGTAGAGAAAAATGCTTTAAATAAAAGTTGTAGATCTTTTAATTTTCTATAAATTAAATTATATACACTTTTGTCGTAAAATGCATACTAAGGCCGAAATCTTAAAAAAATCAATTTTTCACACATTTTCGTGAGAAAAAAAAACAGAAAATCGCAAATTACCGCTAAACTAAGCGTTATACAAAAAATTGTTGGAAATAAAAGTTGTAGAATTTTTAATTCTCTACAAGTTTTATTATATAAAGTTTTGCGCTAAAATGCATATTAAATCTGTAATCTTAAAAAAAAACAACGTTTTTACGTGAAAACAGCCTCACCCAGAATTTCAGCAAACATGACGCCTACCCTATCTTGTAGAGAATAAAAAATTGAGTAAACCAGGCGATTTTTAAAAAAATCGTAGGACCAGTTTTTGAGAAAATCGCAAAAAAGTGAAAAATTAAACGAATAAACTACCACTTCCGGTTGACCGATTTTGATGAAAATGTTCGTGTCGAGTCCGGTAGTGGTATGTAACTTAAGTTTCAAGTTTCAAGTTCGTACGATGTTCCGTTCTTGAGATATTCTGTTCACATACACACACACACGCACACACACACACACACACACACACACACAGACAGACAAACACACAGACCAATCGCTAAAAACATGTTTTTTGGGTTCAGGGGGTCTGAAAACGTATAGATCCGGTGAAAACTCGATTTCGAAAAATCGACATGAAAACAATACTTTCCTTCCTATATATTTATATAGGCAAGAGAAAGTAATATATTTGGTTCTACCAAACGCTCTAACTTGCAACGAATTCAAGCATTCCAGTCAAAAACATTTCGCCTTATAGCAAAAGCACCTCTTTACGTTAGCAACAAAACCTTACATACAGATTTGAAAACACCACTTGTACAAAATTCCATTGAATACCTATGCAAACGCTTTCACGACAAGTCACACGAGCACGAGAACCCACTGGTGCGTTCACTTTCCACCTTCCATTTACCTGATAATCCCCGTAGACGCCTTAAAAGACGCTGGCGTTGAGACCTGCTAATTTGATGTACAAATTTCATTGTTGGGGAGGCACCAATGGGGGCCCTACCCCTCTTATCTCATTCACATTATTATCATAATCATCACATTTGCTTGTTGTAAAATTTTACAGTTGTAAATAAAGAATTAAAGAGAAAATAAAATATTAAATTATATCAAGGTCAACCGGAAGTAGTTGTTTATTCGTGCGATTTTTCAATTTATTGTAATTTTCTCAAAAATGGCTCCTACAATTTTTTTTAAATCGCCTCTTTTACTAAATATATTATGGTCAACAAGCCATATATGGAAAGCGCCATGTTTGCTGAAATTGTTAAAAAAACTGTGCTCTCGTGGTAAACATTGCAGCCTTTTAACCCTTTTAGTGCCAACGCGAAAAGTGCACATTACAAATTGTATTTCGATAACTTTTTTTTTTGTTTTCTTACGAATAAAGTGGGAAATTCGCCAACCGTAATGATATTTTCATTCACTCAATCAACGAGCCACGCTGTAGTCAAAATTTGGGAATTTGAAAAACCCATTAACAAAATTTCAGTTTCACATCAAAAAAAGTTATACAAAGGTATAGTTTACCCACCGGGTTGGTCTAGAGGTAAAGTCGTCACCAAAATCAGCTGTTTAACAGCTGATCTCCGGAGACGAAGGTTCCTGGTTCAAATCCTAGTAAAGGTTGTTACTTTTATACGTATTTGCATACTAGATAGTGGTTGCCGGTGTACTTTGATGGTTGGGGTTCAATTAACCATACTCTCTCAGGAATAGTAGACCTGGGTCTGTAGAAGACTACACAGTCTCATTTACACGTCATACACATCATCCTCATCTCATTGGGTCATGGGGTTGCTTATTCTTCTGAACTGAACAAATTGCAACGTACACACATTAGGAATTAAAAAAAAAAGTTATAGCGTTATTTTATTTTCAATAAGTTCACGTTAAAAGCCTGGAAATTCTAAGCAAAATGTATATTTAATGTTTTTATAGAGGTATATAATTTTGGAGAAAATTATGTTAAGTCTGACGTAGGCCTCCGGGACAGACCAGTCAGTCAGCTGGTAGAAAGTCACTATTATTTGTTAAGTACCACCGATTGGGCAAGCGACTTTGTATGGTGACCAGTTGACAGCCATCCATGAACAAACTCTACTGGGGGTCCCTGTTCAAACTCATGCCTAAAGCACTTTAAAAATACAGCGATCAAATTGGGTAGTTGTCAACAATGTACAGTTCCCGATAATAACAAATAAAAGCTAAAAAGAAAGTCTGACGTAAGAAGTGTAGTCTATATACGAGTAATTATTAAAGATGTAGCAAATTAAAAACCTACAATCTTTATTTCAAGCATTGTTTTCTACAGAGCTCAGTTTAGCTACAATTAGTGATTTCCCGTATTTTTCAGTTTAACATAAGTTTTTTTAAATTTTGTATCATTCATTCATGATTAAAATTAGGATATATATTTCTTTTTATACTGTTTACTAATGATTAAACATAGGTTTTTTTTTTATTTACATTGGCAAGAGAAAGTCGTATGAATGTTTACCACACCAGAATTTTTATTTTCCGTAATATTTATGAATAAATAAATATTAGGCATTATAAAATATAAGAAGAAAACAAAGTTTTTTTATTATTAATTATTATTATTATTGTGATTAGTGGTAAAGCTCCCGAAGTGGAAGACGCTAAGTAAATCTGGTTTGTTTTTGGGATTTCTTCTCCTTTTAATCTGCCCACCAGTTTTTCATTCTTTGTCAGAATTCAGCTTTTCTTTGTTCACTCCATTTTGTTCCGGTTCTTGGAGCTTTTGTCTCTGGTTTAACCTCCCATTTTTTAACTTTTGTTCTAAAATTGTCTTATTATTATTATTATTAGGCTGTAATAAAAATAACTTTTTTGGCTTGAAGAGTAATCAAATCCGTTAATGCGCAATGTCTCCGGTCACAAATCTTCATCACTTCCTCTACAGAAATAGAGTAAGTTACTACAGAAAGTAAAATTGTTGATTAAAGCTTAATTTTAAAACGATTAGCCTAATGAAGTCACTGACAAAACTTGCGTGACAGAAAATCATAATTAAAGAGATTGGAGGTAAGAGAGAGAGAGAGAGAGAGAGATGCCGGTGTATTGAGTTTAGATTGAATGTGAAGGTAGGAAACTCCCACGAGAGGTTAGTTGTTCTCGGTAGGCCGTCGCCGTCGTTGACATGTCACGATCACCTATCTACTTTCCCGCGTTCTCTCTAGAAGGCCTACACAGTAGAATGAATTCCAATGGGGACAAATTTTGTTACCCGGATTTCAACAGGTCTCTACGTTTCATGCACCCCTGAAACCAAAAAGTGTCGCTTATAAAGATAGGCCTATCGGTCTAGTACAAAGTAGACCTAAAGTCCAGCCTCTCTTAATTTGCTCCTAATGTAAACAAATAATGACGTCACTGAGCATGCGCATTATATCAAAATGTGTACACGCTGATTAAAAAGTAACAACAAAATACTTTCAAAAGTATTTAAATAAAAAATACTTTTGAAAGTATTTTTATAAATGAAATTGTTAGGCCTACATCATATCATGACTGATGTTTTTAGTACTTTAAGTAGTTATAATTTAAAAAGTAGTTAACTTAATAGGAATAGGACATCCGTAAAGTGGTGGAGTGTAGCGTGCACCCTGTAGTAGCTGGCTTTTGTTTGTTGACAGTAGGAGCAAACTAAGAACGGCTCAACTGTACTTGATAGTTGAAGTATTTAGTGACCGGAGGCTCCACATATGGACAAAAAGGAAACAACTTGGTCTGAAATTACGGGGATTATTTTGGCCCTTAGCCTGCAGATCCCAGCTTTCTTTGGAAAAAAGTTCCCTTACATAAAGTTGTATTAAAGCCGGTCTGGAGTTACTTCACAACTTCTACAACCAACCTCGACATTTTTTTTTTAGTTCCTAATATGTGTACGATGCAATCTGTTCAATTGAGAACAATAAGCAATGAGATGACCCAATCAGATGAGGATGATGTGTATGACGTGTAAATGAGACTGTGTCTTCTACAGACACACTCATACAGTATGGTTAATTAAACCCCAACCATCAAACTACACCCACAACCACTGTCTAGTATTTAAATCCGTATAAAAGTAACTACCTTTACAAGCATTTGAACCAGGAACTTTCGTCTCCGAAAATCAGCTGTTAAACAGCTGATTTTGGCGACGACTTTACCTCTAGACCAACCCGGTGGGTAACCTCGACATGATACAAAGATTTCAGTCAAAATGTCTGCGACTGCTCATTTGAAGCTCAATTTATCATTGTTTATTTTTTTCTTTTTAATTTTGTGTGATATTTGATTCAATGGGGTTCATGATAAGCCTACTGAAGTAAGCAGTAGCAAAAACAATTTTTTGGTGGTAAGTGATGAACTTATCATTGGTGATAAACTTTCAGTTTATCAGTTTTATATTGACATGTCCTATACTCCCACAAGGAGTCTCCTAGATGCAAGGAGAAAATAAAAAAAAAGCTCCATGGTATGTTACAAACGATATCATACATAAACACCTGAACATGCCTTTTCTAAAACATGAAATTAAAACCCGTTTTATAAAACATCTGTAAAATTTGGAAAGGCATAATAATCCATCTGCAATCAATTTTCTTGACTATAGCGACCACATTTACAGACTAAAACGTTTCAAAATATTTCATTTCACTGGAAAAAGTTAAAAAAACTCTGGAAAAAGTCACTGGAAAAAAGTGAAAAGTCGATTCACTTAACTGGCAATCATCGTAGTCATCTTAATAATCGCCTGTTTTTCTTTTTTTAACAAGATTTAAATTTAATTAAGTACGTCTACTAAGTTTGTTATTTTTATTTTTTTGTAATTCCTAATTAGTGTACGTTGCAATCAGTTCAATTCAGAACAATAAGCAACCCCATGACCCAATGAGATGAGGATGATGTGTATGACGTGTAAATGAGGTTTAGTCTTGTACAGACTCAGGCCGACCATTCCCGAGAGAGTATCGTTAATTGAACCCCAACCATCAAAGTACACCGATAACCACTATCTAGCATTCAAATCCGTATAAAAGTAACTACCTTTACTAGTATTTGAACCAGGAACCTTCGTCTCCGAAAATCAGCTGTTAAACAGCTGATTTTGGCGACGACTTTACCTCTAGACCAACCCGGTGGGTCATTTTTATTTAAAAAATATTTTATAATTTATATTTTATTATATATTATATTTTTTTATATATTTTATATTTCAGTTTATTATTTATTTAACATCTTTTTAATACTAATTAATATTGATTGTTTTTGTGTTTCATATTTTTAAGGTGAGACTGTACGATGGTTTTGACTGGAAATTTCGGTATTCGGTTTTTTATGTTTTTTAGTATTTCAGACCTAGATCTAACAGAAAAATATTGAATTACGTTAAAAAATTATTTTAATGAAAATTAAGACGTACTATTTAGCAGGTTTACTTAAAAAAATTACCATGTTACCAAGAACGAGTATTTTTCGTAATTTTATACTTCTCGTTTTAGTGTAAAGGGAATTTCTATTTTTTTAAAAATCTGCATTACTGTTTTTACTTTCTCTTGCCTATATGAACATATAGGAACGAAAGTATTGTTTTCATGTCGATCACAACAAATACACTCTTCACCCGAATATACACCTAAATAGACCCTCTCAACCCACACACACACACAACATGTTTTTAGCGACTGGTCTGTGTGTGTGTGTGAACAAAATATCTCAAGAACAGAACATCGTACAAACTTGAAAATTAAAACTTATAAGTTACATACCACTACCAACCCGACACGAACATTTTCATCCAAAACGGGCAACCGGAAGTAGTAGTTTATTCGTGTAATTTTTCACTTTTTTCCGATTTTCTCAAAAACTGGTCCTACGATTTTTTTTAAAAATCGCCTCATTTACTAAATTTTTTATGCTCTACAAGATAAAGTTGGCGTCATGTTTGCTGAAATTCTTGGTGAGGCTGTTTTCACGTAAAAAAATTGTTTTTTTTTTAAGATTGCGGCTTTAATAGATAGCGGTTTTTATAGATAGTTTTAATTTTAAATTCTCTACAACTTTAATTATATAAATGTTTTCGCTAATATGCATATTAGCGAAAATATTTATATAATTAAAGTTGTAGAGAATTTAAAATGCTACAACTTTTATTTCAAACATTTTTTTGTGTAACGCTTAGTTAAGCGGTAATTAGTGGAACCCAGGTTCTCTTTCTGATTATTTATTAATGCTAAGAACCGATAAAGAAAGAAAGAATAAAATGGGAGAAATTGGATGACAATTGTAGGCCGCCTACTTATATTCTTATGAGTGAACGAAGTGAATATCTGCTCTAAACACTTGAGCAAATAGAAATTGTGATTGTTTCGTTTAGTCGCTCCGCAATTACACCCACATGTTCTATTGTAACCTATTTTTCTCATTCTTGCTATCACTACAATGTTTGTTTCCTTAACACATTCAATGATGAGCAATTATGAGGTATTTCTCCCTTTGCGCTGATTACTCGTGCTCCGTGTTCTCCGCTTGTTTTATGTACTCCCTACAACTTATGTTAAGATATGCCCCACTAGCCTATCCCTTCTTCTGGTAACATCCTTCCCCATATACTACTTATTTTTTCATCCACTCGCCTAACAACCTACCTGTAAATTACTTATTTTGTCCACCCACATAATCTTTAACATTTCCCTATAACACCACATTTCAAAAGTTTCAATCCTCTTCTTTGCTATAGATTTATTTCATTTGCGATGATTTTATTTTATTAGATTTAGATTTTATTTTTCTATATCGTTTTATTTTATTTGCTACATATACATGGATTTATGTTTGCTAATAACATAAGAGTAAACAATTCAATGTTTCTTTACGTTTATTTTCGCCTGTTATCATAAATGTACTTCTAGTTTGAATTTTTCCATTTACCTTTACGATTTACGCGTGATTTCGTATATAATAAACTGCAAATAATATAGGCTACTTTTAAAGTAATTCTAAAAGTGTAAGCTATTTTCAATCGATACCTGCAAACATACTAAATTCACGGCTTCAACTGTACCTTGAAAACCTTTTTAAAAACACTAAATTAATTTACTATACGAGGTTAGAAGATCGTATGACGAAAATTAAAAAAATCGACATGAAAACAATACTTTCCTTTCTATATATTCATATAGGCAAGAGAAAGAAAAAAGGAACTGCATGGGTTCAAAGAAAACCCCTTTCTTAGGGTTATATAATAGCAACACACTGATATCCGACAGGCGGTGTCCCTCAGGAATTACTTAAAATGATAAGAAAAGAGAAGTGGCTAGGTGAGAGGGCAGCCTACAGCTATGTAACACCTACCCCTGACTCCCCCCCCCCCGCTAGGCGAGTCTCTACCACTGAATGTGTTAAGTATGAACCATTGGCATTTCAAATATTATAAAAGTTACAAGTAAAATCTGCTGTGAAACTCTTATCTGTGTTGAATTACTAGTAAACAATGTAAAAAGAAAAACATAATCTTATTTTTTATCATGATTGAACGACAACATGGAAAATAACCTCTGAGGTAAAGTGACCCACCATTGGGTTGGTCTAGAGGTAAAGTCGTCGTCGTCGTCGCCGCGAGTCAGCTGTTAGGCCTACAGCTGATTTTCGGAGACGAAGGTTCCTGCTGGTTGAAATCCTAATGAAGGTATCTATTCTACAAAAGTAAACAAATGTGATGATTCAGAACACTTTTAAACTTCAAATAAATGCAAAACAATCTAAGTTTAATAATAAATCATGTTCTTGAGTTGACTACCCCTATTTTTAACAAAAATAAAAAAATCTTAATTTTGAAGAGGGGTTGCTACTTCCTTACAAAATCGACTCAAAACAGACGAGTTCCAAGTTTCAAATTTGTACACTATTCTGTTCTTGAGATATTTCGTTCACTCACGGACTCACCAAATTTTTAGTTTTGTATTTCAAATTTTCTTTAACTCGAATTTTAGTATCATATTCCGTCGGTGGGTTCGAGATAAGGAAGCTCAACTATATGACTGTATGTGATGACGTCTATTCCAGTACTGGGTCACACACATTTTTTTTTTTACTCCTAATTTGTGTACGTTGCAATCTGTTCAATTGAGAACAATAAACAACCCCATCACCCAATGAGATGAGGATGATATGTATGACGTGTAAATGAGACTGTGTAGTCTTCTACAGACACACACACTCACTGAGTATGGTTACCATCAAACTACACCCACAACCACTGTCCAACATTCAAATCCGTATAAAAGCAACTACCTTATAAAGAATTTTTTTTTAAATTAATTTATTTAACGTCGCATCAACTAGAACGGTCTTTAGTGACGACGTTGGGGTGTAACTATTATACGATGGAGGATGAAATTATATTTTGTAACGTATGAAAATATGCCACCGTGCCTGAGTGGGATTCGAACCCAGGACCGGATGATGAGAGGCGAACACGTTACCAACTGCGCCAATGCGGCCGGCGTATAAAGAATTATTTATCGATTTACTTAATGAAATTCAAATTCAACAGTGAAGTTAACTGTATAATGAGTGTGATTCATTATTCATTATACAGGGTGATTCAAAACTAAACGGCAATCTCTTGGGATCTCATTCTATAGCTAAAAATAAGAAAAAAAGTTCATACAAACATATGCCTGAAAACGCTTAGTTAGCGAATTACGACTAGCGGAAAATTTCACCTACAACTTTGTACCCTCGGTGAAGTAAGGCCGTATAAAAATGTTAAAGGTAGTTACAAAGATTCAAATACGATTGTTTCTTATGTTTTTTAATCTGAAAAATTAAATAAAATTGGTTCCAGAGCTGTAAATGCAATACTTTCAGAGATATCTTACATAAAACACAAGAATTGGTGCAATGAAATAACTCAGGAAAAAAATGAGGAAAAAAAGCAGTTAAGAATGTGCGTTTTATGTGCGTCTGTTTTGATTTTAAATAAAGCGAAATTTCAATAAATATTATTCATTTTTTCCTGAGTAATTCACATGAATCTTTTCAGAATTAAATTTTCTACAAATTTATTTAAGAAAAAATACACTTTTATTTACCATTTATGGAAGTAATCTTACGTTAAACAAAGAAATGTGTTATTTCTTTGCACCAATTCTTGTGTTTTATGTAAGATATCTCTGAAAGTATTACATTTACAGCTCTGGAACCAATTTTATTCAATTTTTCAGATTAAAAAACATAAGAAACAATCGTATTTGAATCTTTGTAACTACTTTAACATTTTTATACGGCCTTACTTCACCGACGGTACAGAGTTCTAGGCGACATTTTTCGCTAGCTGTAACTCGCTAACTATACGTTTTCAGGCATATGTTTATATGAACTTTTTTTTTTATTTTTAGCTATAGAATGAGATCCCAAGAGATTGCTGTATAGTTTTTAATCACCCTATATAAGAGAGAAATCGTTGCATTAATTAATCATGTATTTTCGTGTCCATGGTAACGGTTGCAATCAATAATCACTGTTGATTATTACGGTGTTTGGTAAAATTGCATTTCATTACCAATTACCAATTACTGGACAAACTTGCATTAGAAATAATCCAGTTGTTCAATAATCATTGTGCGTTCCATTCTCTAAACAGTAAACCTATCTATACTATATGTACTATTGTTCAAGGCTGATGAGCTCTTAAGAGTATGCATTGCCCCCCACCCACCCACTTTATAGCTAGCCAATCACTTGCCACCAACTACACCAATACTTGCTCCTCTTCTAGCTCTGTTAAATACTTCGTCGGCCATTTTTTTGGTCTTTTAATATCAATTATAACCTACACTCAGCTGGGGCTGAGTGCAGGCTACCAGCGGGGTCACAGGTGGTGGATAGTGATCGGCCCTCAGATATGAGGGTTAGCTGCGAATATATTGAATAAGCAGTCCCCGACCAAGCAACGGCGATACTAGAGGGTATAGTGGGTATACCTTAGGAAAGTATACCTTATAAAATACTGTACAAGCCCAAGGAAAGTATCGTGACATGGCGAGTATTGCCGCCATTAAATAAGCATATCCTAGAACACCGAGTGATTGCCGGTATAAGCAGTCACACCACTTATTGGCCAACGGTTTCGGGCGGATGAGCTGGTAGGTGGAAGGGCACTCTTTTGTCCTGAGATTGGGAAATCGGTCTCGAAGGCGGAGGAACCAAGGTTTGGGTCAACGGCATAAGGATGCGGAAGGCAACGGGAAACCACTGCATTAAAGGTCCCTAAGGACATCCCCAGGACAATCTTTAGCATGATCGAGAACAGTCAAACCACGGCCCCTAGTCCCCGGCAGCCCTTTAATGGGCAGGGGGTGCTAAGAATCCCCGGGTCGATCATGAGAAAGATAGCAACATGGAACGTTCGCAGTTTATTTGAAAGTGGAAAGACACATAACACGATCAGTGAGATGAAAAGACTCGAAATAGACATTCTCGGTATCAGCGAGATGCGTTGGCCGGGAACAGGAGTGATGAGAATGGAAGATCACGATATATACTATTCCGGTAATGACGGTACGCGGCATTGGAATGGTGTGGGATTCCTGGTAAGGAGGGACATAAGCAGATCCATAAAGAGTTTTACTCCCATCTCGGACAGGGTATGCGTGCTGCAGATGAATACAACTCCTGTAGCGAGCAATCTTATACAGGTTTATGCCCCCACCTGTGATGGTTCTGATGACGAAGTAGAAACTTTTTACACCCACATCAAAAGAGCTTTGGAGTTGACAAAATCGTCAGAAGTTAATATAATTATGGGTGACTTTAATGCAAAGGTGGGTAAGGGTCGAAGAGAGGACGTTGTGGGAGATTATGGATTGGGTATGTCGAACGAACGAGGCGACCGACTGGTGCAGTTCTGTCAAGAAGAAAGCTTAATTGTAGCCAACACACATTTCAAACAACCCCCAAGGCGTCTATATACATGGATCTCTAATGCGGACAGAAATGTTCGCAATCAAGTAGATTATGTCCTTGTTAATAGAAGGTTCCGGAACACTGTACAGAAAGTCAAGACCTACCCTGGCGCAGATGTTTTTACGGATCACGCACTATTAGCCGCCACTTTAAGACTTAAGTTAAAAAAGATCAAAACACCAAGATTAATACAACCCATAGATACAAGGAAGCTCTTAGACCCGACAACAAGGACGGAATTGCAGGTGGAACTGACTTCAAGGTTGAACAGCATTAGTCGGCCGATAGATGAGAGTAACGTTGAAGACATGTGGAATCAAATTAAAACGTCCGTGGTGGAGGTTAGTGGGAGTAAGCTGAAAAGTGGTAACACCAAGCACAAGAGTTGGATGACCGAAGATATCCTGAAATTAATGAACATCCGCAGATCATATAAAAACAAAGACCCTATCAGATACAGAGACGCCCAAAAAGAAATTCGAAAAAAGATTAGACAAGTAAAGCAAGAGTGTCTAATGGAGCAATGTAGAGAAATAGAACAGTTAGAGGCCAAACACGACTCATTTAATATGTATAAGAAAATTCGACAGACAGCTGGTCTATACAAAAGGAATAATAGGAGCATCCTTATGAATGAGCAACATCAGATTCTTGCTAGCACGGAAGAACAACTGCAAGAATGGAAGAGATATATCAAAAATCTCTTTGTGGATGATAGAAGCGTCTCACATGATATTACTGCACATGACGGAGTGGATATCGCTAAGGCAGAACTTTTACGCGCCATGTCGGGAGTAAGAAACGGAAAGGCACCGGGACCAGATGGTATACAGATTGAGGTTTTGAAGACTCTGGAAGACGATGGACCTAATGCACTTCTGTTGGATTTGCTAAATTGTATATATAGGACAGGAATTATCCCCAAAGACTGGCTCAAATCAACTTTTGTTGCACTACCAAAAAAGGCCAATAGCAAGTATTGCAAGGAATACAGAACAATAAGCTTAATGAGTCATGTGTTGAAGTTGTTCCTAAAAATCGTTCATTCAAGAATTTTTACCAAATGTGAAGAAAACATCGGCAGATCCCAGTTTGGTTTCAGGAGTGGTTTCGGCACGAGGGAGGCGCTGTTTAGCATTCAGGTTCTTGTACAGAGATGTCGGGATGTGAATGTGGATGTATATGTCTGTTTTGTCGACTATGAGAAGGCGTTTGACACTGTTCAGCATGAAAAGTTAATGGCTATACTGAAAGAGGTAGGTCTGGATGGGCGAGACATTCGGATAATAGCCAATCTGTACTGGAATCAGACAGCGGACATTAGAATTAACAACCAGACATCGGAAGAAATTCCTATTATGAGAGGAGTTAGACAGGGCTGCGTGCTCTCTCCACTTTTGTTTAATTTATATGCGGAGAAGATCTTCAGAGAAGCGGTGGAAGACAGAGCAGAGGGTATAATTGCCAATGGAATAGTCATTAACAATTTGAGATACGCTGATGACACAGTTCTGCTGGCAACGGACAGGGATGATTTGCAGGCGCTCCTACATTCAGTGACGGACCATAGCCAACAAATGGGTTTGAAAATAAACATAAAGAAAACCCAATGGATGGTGATCAGCAAGAACAAAAATATAGCTAATAACTTGGCAGATATTGTGATAGATGGGGACATAGTGCGAAGAGTGCAGGCATGCAAGTATTTGGGCTGCTGGGTGAACGAGGAGTGGGACTTGTCGCAGGAGATTAAATGCAGAATAGAGCAGGCGAGAACATCATTTAGGAAAATGCAAAGGGTACTAACAAGTAGAGAGTTAAAACTTGCGCTGCGAATACGCTTATTGCGCTGTTATGTGTTTAGCATTTTGTTCTATGGGATGGAAGCATGGACCCTCACAGAAGCAATGTGCAGGAGGATTGAGGCTTTCGAAATGTGGGCTTACCGCAGAATGTTGAGGATATCGTGGATGGACAGAGTGACGAATCAAGTGGTAATGCAGCGGCTAAACAAAGAAAAAGAAGTGCTTAATATCATAAAAAGAAGGAAATTAGAGTACTTTGCCCACGTGATGAGAAATCCGAAATATGGAATGCTGCATGTGATCATCCAGGGGAAGATAGAGGGGACGCGCGGCCCCGGACGTAGGAGAACGTCCTGGCTTAGGAACCTTCGCCACTGGTACGGGGTGAGCACCACGACACTATTTCGGTTGGCTGTGGACAGAGTGAAGGTCATGCGACTGATCGCCAATGTTCTAGGAGGACACGGCACTTAAAGAAGAAGATAACCTACAGTTCAGCCGCTCTAAGTTTGCTGCTACTGTCAACAAACCAAAGCCACCTACTACAGGGTGCATGCTAGAGTCTCCCACTTTACGGATGTCAATTCCTATTAAGTTAATTATTTTTTAAATTATAAGTACTTAAAGTATAAAAACATCAGTCATGATATGATGTAGGCCCAACAATTTCATTTATAGTATTTTGTATTTAAATACTTTTGAAAGTATTTTGCTGTTACTTTTTAATCAGCGTGTACACATTTTGATACAATGCGCATGCTCAGTGACGTCATTATTTGTTTACATTAGGAGCAAACTAAGAGAGGCTGGACTTTATACTATTTTTCAAGGCTGATGAACTCTAAACGTATGCATAAGGGGCAATGCATACGTTTAAACCAGTATACCAGGCGATTTTTTTAAAAAATCGTAAGACCATTTTTTGAGAAAATCGCAAAAAAGTGAAAAATTACACGACTAAACCACTACTTCCAGTTGACCGATTTTGATGAAAATGTTTGCGTCGGGTCCGGTAGTGGTGTCTAGCTTAGGTTTTAAGTTCGTACGATGTTCCGTTTTTGAGATATTCTATTCACACACGCACAGACACATACACAGACCAATCGCTAAAAACATGTTTTTTGGGTTCAGGGGGGGTCTGAAAACGTGTAGATCCGGTGAAGAGTGTATTTGTTAAAATCGACATGAAAACAATACTTTCCTTCCTATATATTCATACAGGCAAGTTGTTGTTGTTGTTTATGTGAACAGCCGAAAGGCTGGTTTGAACCTCTAGAGGTTTTACTAAGTAAAACGAGGAGTGAGGTGGTTTACCATGCCTTCCTCACTGAGTTGAAAGAGTATGCTTATCAGCATGCCAGGCCCTCCGAAATTTACTCACTTTCCACCCTGCAAATGACACCTTCACTTCATTCACCACACAATCCAACTGTATAGTGAAATTCATTACTCTCAAAGGAGATAACTGTGATTAGTGTCACAGTACACCTCTACCTCTTCTGTTCTTAAATAGTTCAGTCATATAAGTGGCTGACCATGTGATAAGAAACAGAACTATTTATTTTAGCCCTGCAACGAACAGATAGAGTGCAATTAAAATAACACTCCACCTGCCCGTTTTGGGCATATTATAGGCAACATAAAGTAAACAATTTGGTGTGAAACACTCACACAACTTTCTCTTGCCAATGCAAATAATTAACAATAAACCTAACATTAGTAATACAGCATTATAAATAAACAAAAAACTAACCTCAATAAACATAACCTAATTTTAATCATGAGTGAAAGACGCAAAATGAAAATCGACCTCAGTTTGGTTTAAAAATACGAAAAATCCCTCTCGCTAAACTAGGCTTTATAGAAACAAATGCTTTAAATAAAAGTTGTAGATATTTTAATTTCCTATAAATTTTATTATATACACTTTTGTTCTAAAATGAATACTAAGGCCAAAATCTTAAAGAAATCGATTTTTCACACGTTTTCGTGAGAAAAAACCAAAAACATCGCTAATTACCGTTAAACTAAGCGTTATACAAAAAAATGTTTGAATTAAAGTTGTAGGATTTTAAATTCTCTACATATTTTATTATATAAGTTTTGCGCTGAAATGCATAATTAAAGCCGTAATCATAAAAAAACAACGTTTTTATGTGAAAACAACCTGACTAAGAATTTCAGGAAACATGGCGCCTACCCTATCTTGTAGAACATAAAAAATTTAGTAAGCCAGGCGATTTTTAAAAAAAATCGTAGGATCAGTTTTTCAGAAAACTGCAAAAAATGAAGGATAAACTACTACTTCCGGTTGACCGATTTTGATGAAAATGTTCGTGTCACGTCCGGTAGTGGTATGTAACTTAAGTTTCAAGTTTCAAGTTCGTACGTACGTAGTTCCGTTCTTTAAATATTCTGTTCACACACACACACACACAGACACACACACAGACCAATCGCTAAAAACATTTTTTTTTGGGTTCAGGGGGTCTGAAAACGTGTAGATCCGGTGTAAACTCGATTTTTTAAAATCGACATGAAAACAATACTTTCCTTCCTACTATTCATATAGGCAAGAAAAAGTAAAAAAAGTTAAAAACAGACACACACACACACCAATCGCTAAAAAAATGTTTTTTTTTTGGGTTCAGGAGGTCTGAAAACGTGTAGATCCGGTGAAAACTTGATTTCTTAAAATCGACATAAAAACAATACTTTCCTTCCTATATATTCATATATAGGCAAGAGAAAGTAAAAAAAGTTAAAAATTAATATTATGGTTTGCCATACATTTGTTGAATGGGTAATATAAAACAATAAGAATACTAGCCTAATAATCGTTTCCATTTATTTATTTGTTTATTTATTTATTGTTGAGCGGTGGTAATAGACTAGTAATAACAATAACAATAACAATAACAATAATAATAAAAAACAATGTGTATATAATAAAAGAAAACATATAAGTTAGTCTAATATTTAATTAAGAAAACGTGAATACATTTCAAGTGATACTACGTTAACGTTTGGCGTACGACCAAAAACTAGCTAACCTCTGTAGGCTATGTCGTTTCTAGTAGACTACTATAAGCTACGTCTATCTGGTAGGCCTACGCATTCAACTATACGGTGTTCAACTTAATTCTACGTTTACCTTTAAAAAATCTGATACGAAACACTCTCATTGCTTTCTCTTCGCAATGCAAAGAATCAGAAATAAAACTCATCACAAATATAAACTACTAAAACAACCTACAGTTCAGTCATTCTTAGTTTGCTGCTACTGTCAACAAACCAAAGCCACCTACTACAGGGTGCACGCTAGAGACCGCCACTTTATGGATCTCGTATTCCTATTAAGTTAACTATATTTTAAATTTTAAGTACTTAAAGTACTTAAAACATCAGTCATGATATGATGTAGGCCTAATAATTTCATTTATAAAAATACTTTTAAAAGTATTTTGTATTTAAATACTTTTTAAAGTATTTTGTTGTTACTTTTTAATCAGCGTGTACACATTTTTATATAATGCGCATGTTCAGAGACGTCATTATTTGTTTACATTAGGAGCAAACTAAGAAAGGCTGGACTTTGTAGTTTTAATCATATGTGAACGAAGCAAAATGAAAATTAAACTCTGTACAACTTAATAACACGTAAATTAAGGGAAACAGACTGATTTTAATAAAAAAAATTGATTTTTCAATTTTCTAATATATTGATAGATCATATTCACCTATTTAAATTGATATAAAACACGACATTGGTTATTTTTTTCTGTTTAGAAAAAATCTGGTGTGAGACTCACACAACTTTCTCTTGCCAATGGAAATAATAACCAATATAATATAACATTAGTAATAAAACATTACAAATCAACAAAAAACTAACCTCAATAAACATAACCTGATTTTAATCATGAGTGAAAGACGCAAAATTAAAATCGACCTCAGTTTGGCTTAAAAATACGGAAAATCACTCTTTCACGCTAAACTAGGCTCTTTAGAGAAAAATGCTTAATATTAAAGTTGTAGATATTTTAATTTCCTATAAATTTGATTATAGATACTTTTGTCGTAAAATGCATACTAAGGCCGAAATCTTAAAAAAATCGATTTTCTACACGTTTTCGTGAGAAAAAACAGAAAGTCGCTAATTACCGTTAAACTAAGCGTTATACAAAAAAAATGTTTGAAATAAAACTTAAAGGATTTTAAATTCTCTACAACTTTTTTCGTATACCATTTTGCGCTAAAATGCATATTAACGTTGCAATTTTTAAAAAAACAATTTTTTACGTGAAAACAGCCTTTACCAAGAATTTCAGCAGACATGGCGCCTACCCTTTCTTGTAAAGCATAAAAACATTAGTAAATGAGGCGATTTTTTAAAAAATCGTAGGACCATTTTTTGAGTAAATCGCAAAAAAGTGAAAAATTACACGAATAAACTACTACTTCCGGTTGACAGATTTTGATGAAAATGTTTGTGTCGGGTCCGGTAGTAGTATGTAACTTAAGTTTCAAGTTCGTACGATGATCCGTTCTTGAGATATTCTGTTCACACACACACACACACACACACACACACACACACACACACACACACACACACACACACACACACACACACACACACACACACACACACACACACACACACATGCACACGCGCGCGCGCACACACACACACACACACAGACCAATCGCTAAAAACATGTTTTTTGGGTTGAGGGGGTCTGTTTAGGTGTATATTCGGGTGAAGAGTGTATTTGTTAAAATGGACAAGAAATCAATACTTTCCTTTCTATATATTCATATAGGCAAGAGAAAGTAAAAATTTCAAAATTTTACCGACAGCATTATGAATAGCACTCTGTAGCGGTTCTCATTTAACTTGAACACTGTGTACACTGGTGTAATGAGTAAAGGAGTGTATAAGTGTAGATAACTACGGATGGATGTGTTGATTAGATTAAGATCTTGGCATAATTACAACACAATTCCTATTTAAATATTTTTATACACGAAATTTCTTTAAATAAACCTAATAACATTTTCCTCTCCTCGTCGTACTCTTCTTCCGAGACACACTTGCACACTGCCTACTCAATAAAACCCCGTCTCCTAATTTCATAAACAATTTTCTTCTTTCACAAAGTTATAGTAAGTAAATATATTTCAGTCAATTATTTTGTTGTAAATAGAGCGAAATTTTACTCAGAAATTTGATTTGAAACACTCACACAACTTTTTCTTGCCAGTGCAAATAATAACCAATTTAACCTAACATTAGTAATAAAACATTAGAAATAAACACAAAAATTAACATCAAAAAACATAACCTAACCCACCGAGTTGGTCTAGAGGTAAAGTCGTCGCCAAAATCAGCTGTTTAATAGCTGATTTGCGGAGACGAAGGTTCCTGGTTCAAATCCTAGTAAAGGTAGTTACTTTTATACGGATTGGAATGCTAGACAGTGGTTACCGGTGTACTTTGAATGTTGGGGTTCAATTAACCGTACTCTCTCAGGAATGGTCGACCTGAGTCTGTAGAAGACTACACCTCATTTACACGTCATACATGTCACCCTCATCTCATTGGGTGATGGGGGTTGCTTATTGTTCTCAATTCAACAGATTGCTATGTACACAAATTAGGGATTACAAAGAAAAAGAAATCTGGTTTGAAACACTCACACGACTTGCTCTTGCCAATGCAAATAATGACCAATATAACCTAACATTAGAAATAAACATAAAAATCAACATCAAAAAACATAACCTTATTTTAATCATATATATGAAAGACGCAAAATCAAAATTAACCTCAGTTTGCCTTAAAAATACGGTAAATAATTCTTTCACGCTAAACTAGGCTCTTTAAAGAAAAATGTGTTTTATAAAAGTTGTAGATCTTTTAATTTACTATCAATTTGATTATATATAGCCTACACTTTTGTCGTGAAATGCATACTGAGGAAATTTACTACCGAAATATTTATTACCGAAATTTTAATAAAATCGATTTTTCACGTTTTCGTGAGAAAACAATAGAAAATCGCATATTACCGCTAAACTAATTGTTATATAAAAAATGTTGAATTAAAGTCGTAGGATTTTAAATTCTCTGCATCAAGATGCAAAATTTATGTAAAAAATAAAAAATTATAAAAATTTATGTAACAATAGTGTTACATAAATTTTTGCGCTAAAATGCAAATTAAAGCCGCAATCTTAAAAGACATTTTTCTACGTGAAAACAGCCACACCCAGAATTTCAGCAAACATGACGCCTAGCCTATCTTGTAGAGAATAAAAATTTAGTAAACCAGGAATATCGCAAAAAAGTGAAAAATGACACGAATAAACTACTACTTCCGGTTGACAGATTTTGATGAAAATGTTCGTGTCGGGTCCGGTAGTGGTATGTAACTTAAGTTTCAAGTTTCAAGTTCGTACGATGTTCCGTTCTTGAGATATTTTGTATACACACACACACACACACACACACACACACACACACACACACACACATACACGCACGCACAACACAGTTGAAATACACGTTTTCGCTAAAAACATGTTTTTTGGGTTCAGGGGTTCTGAAAACGTGTAGATCCGGTGAAAACTCATTTTCAAAAAATCGACATGAATTCCCAGTGGTGAATGAAGTGAAGGTGTCATTTGCAAAGCAGAAAATATGTGCTTTTCAGAGGGCCCGGCATGCTGATAAGCATACTTTTCCAATCAGTTATCAAGGCAATGGTAAACCACCTTACTTCTCGTTTTACTTCTTTTTTTTCTTTTTTTTTACTTGCATCCAGGAGACTCCAACGGGAGTATAGGACATGTCAAATAAAACTGATAAACTGAAAGTTTATCACTAATGATAAATTCATCACTTACCACCAGGAAATTGTTTTTGCTACCGCTTACTTCAGTGGGCTTGTCATGAACCCCATTGAATCAAATATCACACAAAATTAAAAATTAAAAAATCAAACACAATGATAAATTCATCACTTCCCAATAATTTTTTTCTGCTAGTGTTTAACTGAGTAGGCTTGTCATGAACCCCTTTGTATCAAATAGTACACAATATTTGTTTAATTACAAGTTAAACACTTTTCAACCAAAAACTATTTACTCCTTAGTAAAACCTCTACAGCTTCAAACCAGCCTTTCGCCTGATAACCTAAACCCGTTCATTATATTACTTCTCTCTTAGTTTGCTCCTAATGTAAACAAATAATGACGTCACTGATCATGCGCATTATACGAAAATGTGTACACGCTGATTAAAAAGTAACAACAAAATACTTTCAAATGTATTTAAATACAAAATACTTTTAAAAGTATTTTTATAAATGAAATTTGTAGGCCTACATCATATCATGTTTTAAGTACTTTAAGTAGTTATAATTTAAAAAATGGTTAACTTAATAGGAATAGGAGATCCGTAAAGTGGTGGAGTGTAGCGTGCACCCTGTAGTAGGTGGCTTTTGTTTGTTGACACTAGGAGCAAACTAACAACGGCTCAACTATATATAAATGGGAAATGAAAGTATTGTTTTCATGTTGATTTTCCAAATCAAGTTTTTCACCGGAAATAAACGTTTACACGTTTTCAGACCTTCTGACAAAAAAACACATGTTTTTACCGATTGGTCTGTCTGAAAAACATTACATCCTGATCGATCATGTTAAATATTTTTTGAAATAGTAGAGCTACAGAAAGATTTTTGAGACATTCATGTTATATGATATAAAATAAGAAATAGTAAAATATTTCATTGATAAATAAACTAGAGAGAGAGAGAGAGAGAGAGAGAGAGAGAGAGAGAGAGAGAGAGAGAGAGAGAGAGAGAGAGAGAGAGAGATTGTTAGTATTATTTGTAAAAGGATAAAATATGAATGAATAATTTATGAGCGGGCAATTTAAATAATGAATGTAGGAAGAGCAAAGCAGAGCCGAGCAAGGTTCAATTTCCATTGAAACCAACTACATTACATTTAACTGTGAGATTTTTTATTTTATTCAATCTTATGAATGGATACAATTCACTGTTATTATTATTCATATTATTACTAGACGGTTGCTATTCTTAATTTACGCCTAACTCACTAACATGCATCATTATTATTTTTTCAAATTTCATTCCAAAATTAAAATTATTTTAGCATTTTTACTTTCTTTTGCCCAATATTAAATTTATAGGTTAGAAATTGGCTGTAACAGGCAAGTGAAGAGTTAAGGGGAGACTGTACTTTGTATCCCGCCAATGTTAAATTTAATATTTTTACTTTCGCTTGCCAATATGATCATATAAGAAGGAAAGAACTGTTTTCATGTCGATTTTTCGAAATTGAGTTTTCACCGGATCTACGCGTTCTCACACCCCTGAACCCAAAAAAAACATGTTTTTAGCGATTGGTCTGTGTGCGTGTCTGAGTGTATGTGTGTGTGTGTGGGGTTGTGTGTTTGTGTGTGTGTGTGTGCGCGCGCGCGCGTGTGTGTGTATGTGTGTGCGTGTGTGTGTGTGCGTGTGTGTGTGAACAAAATATCACAAGAACGGAAAATCGTACAAACTTGAAACTTGAAACTTAAGTTACATACCACTACCGGACCCGACACGAACATTTTTATCAAAATCGGTCAACCGGAAGTAGTAGTTTATTCGTGTAATTTATCCCTTTTTTGCGATTTTCTCAAAAACTGGTCCTACGATTTTTTTAAAAATCACACGGTTTACTTAATTTTTTTATGCTCTACAAGATAGGGTAGGCGCCATATTGCTGAAATTCTTGGTGAGGCTGTTTTTACGTAAAAAAATCATTTTTTTTTACGATTATGGCTTGTATATGAATTTTAGCGCAAAAATGTATATAATAAAAAATGTATAGAATTTAAAATCCTACAACTTTTAATGTAAACATTTTTTTTATAACGCTTAGTTTAGCGGTAATAAGCGATTTTCTGTTTTTTTCTCACGAAAACGTGTGAAAAATCGATTTTTTTAAGATTTCTGCCTTAGTATGCATTTTATGAAAAAAGTATAGACTATATAATCAAATTTATAAAAAATTAAAAGATCTTCAACTTTTATTGAAAGCATTTTTCTCTACAGAGCCTAGTTTAGCGTGAAAGAGTGACTTTCCGTATTTTTAAGCCAAACTAAGGTCGACTTCTCATTTTGCGTCTTTAAAATTAAGGTTAATTGATTAAAATAAGGTTATGTGTTTTGTTTATTTCTAATGTTTTATTACTAATGTTAGGTTATATTGGTCATTATTTGCATTGGCAAGAGAAAGTTGTGTGAGAGTTTCACACCAGATTTTTATTAAATTAAAAGTTATGTAATAGTTTAAAAGTTGGTGTCGGTGGTTTGATGAGGTAAAAGAACAAAGTGATTGCATAACCGACAGATACGAGTACAAGTGAAGTGACAAACTTGATAAAGAACTAAAACCTTATTTACTTAACTTACCTTCGCTACTCAACTTACTCAACTGATACACATTGTGTTAGCAAAAATAAGTTTTACATTTAGGCCTATATGCGTACATATCTTTGAACTCTTTTCTCTTTCTCTTGCCTATATGAATATATAGGAAGGAAAGTATTGTTTTCATCTCGATTTTTAGAAATCGAGTTTTCACCGGATCTATACGTTTTCAGACCCCCTGAACCCAAAAAAAACATGTTTTTAGCGATTGGTCTCTGTGTGTGTGTGTGTGTGTGTGTGTGTGTGTGTGTGTGTGTAAGTGTGTGTGTGCGCGCGCGCGCGCATGTGTGTGTACAAAATATCTCAAGAATGGAATATTGTACGAACTTGAAACTTAAGTTACATACCCTTACCGGACCCGACACGAACATTTTCATCAAAATCTGTCAACCGGAAGTAGTAGTTTATTCGTATAATTTTTCACTTTTTTGCAATTTTCTCATAAACTGGTCCTACGATTTTTTTTAAAAATCGCCTGGTTTACTCAATTTTTTATTCTCTACAAGATAGGTTAGGCGCAATGTATGCTGAAATTCTTGGTGAGGGTGTTTTTACGTAAAAAAAGTGTTTTCTAAATATTACGGCTTTAATATGTATTATAGCGCAAAAATGTATATAATAAAAAATGTAGAGAATTTAAAATTCTACAACTATTATTTCAAACATTTTTTTGGATAACGCTTAGTTTAGCGGTAATTAGCGATTTTCAGTTTGTTTCTCACGAAAACGTGTGAAAAATCGACGTTATGAAAAAATCATAAACTGGTCCTACGATTTTTTTTAAAAATCGCCTGGTTTACTCAATTTTTTATTCTCTACAAGATAGGTTAGGCGCCATGTTTGCTGAAATTCTCGGTGAGGCTGTTTTCACGTAAAAACATTTTCTTTTTAAAATTACGGCTTTAATTATGCATTTTAGCGCAAAAGTTTTTATAATAAAAGTTGTAGAGAATTTAAAAACCTACAACTTTTATTTCAAACATTTTTTTGCAAAACGCTTAGTTTAGCAGTAATTAGCAATTGTCTGATTTTTTTCTCACGAAAACGTGTGAAAAATCGATTTTGTTTAGATTTCGGCCTTAGAATGCATTTTACGACAAAAGTGTATATAATAAATTTTATAGGAATTAAAAAAAAATCTACAACTTTTATTAATAGCACTTTTCACTACAGAGCCTAGTTTAGCGTGAAAGTGTGATTTTCCGTTTTTTTTTAAGCCAAATTGAGTTCGATTTTCATTTTGCGTCATTCACTCATGATTAAAATAAGGTTATGATTATTGAGGTTAGCTTTTTGTTTATTTCTAATATTTCATTAATAATGTTAGGTTTATTGTTAATTATTTGCACTGGCAAGAGAAAGTTGTGTGAGTGTTTCACACCAGATTTTTTTATATTCATATAGGCAAGAGAAAGTAATAAGTCCGGATTTTTGTTGCGACTCAAATGATGAGTGAAGTACAATGAGTAGGCCTACTCCCTTGTACCATTACAAATGTACCTGTGTAAATCATTAAACTGGCTAATTGTAATTAAAATCTTCTTTCTAAATTGAGTCCTATAGGATCAAAACGACCAATCTCCATTCAGGGTAATTTTTGGCAAACTGCAAAAAACTTTACCTAAAAGAAAACTGAATTGTTTCGTTTCAACAATGTATTATATTTTTGTTGTACCAATTAGAAATGTAATTACAAAATTTTAGCTTGATTACTTTTCTAGTTACATAAAAAATTAACAAATAATTTTGGAGATTGGTTGTTCTGATACTCACGACTGGACATGTCGTTCGACACATGTTTAACCTCGTAAACTAAGAAACTAGTAGACATGACTGCTGCTCTCTGATTGGTCACTTTGGAGATTGGCAATTATGATTCCAACTTTATGATGGAGATTGGTTGTTTTGATTCAAACTGTACTTTAACATAAATGTAAAAACACAGTTTTAAAGGCTATTTTGATCTAATTTGATTTTACCAGTGCCAAAAAGAACACAAAATTTTCTTCCATATGGCACTGCTACCTCAATTTCGCCCAAAAGTGGAGATTGGTCGTTTTGATCCTATAGGTGTCAATTATTAAATTAAATAATTTAATAATCTCAGCTAATAATAATTAAATCAAGTGTTAATTTAGTGATGGAAGTTTTTATGTTTAAATCAATCAATAGAGTGTTTAAAAGTTACAAGAAATCTGGTGTGAAACACACACACAACTTTCTCTTGCCATTACAAATAATTAATAATATAACCTAACATTAGTAATAAAACATTAGAAATAAACAAAAAACCAACCTCTAAAAACATAACCTTATTTTAATCATGAGTGAAAGACGCAAAATGACAATCGACCTCAGTTTGGCTTAAAAATACGGAAAATCACTCTTTCACGCTAAACTAGGCTCTGTAGAGAAAAATGCTTTAAACTAAAATTGTAGATCTTTTAATTTTTTATAAATTCAATTATCTACACTTTTGTCATAAAATTCATACTAAAACCAAAATCTTAAAACAATCGATTTGTCACACGTTTTCGTGAGAAAAAACAGAAAATCGCTAATTACCGCTAAACTAAGCGTTAAACAAAACAAATGTTTAAAATAAAAGTTGAATTCTCTACATTTTTTATTATAAAAATTTTTGGCGCTATAATACATATTAAAGCCGTAATCTTAGAAAACACTTTTTTTACGTAAAAACAGCCTCACCAAGAATTTCAGCAACATGGCGCCTACCCTATCTTGAAGAGAATAAAAAATTTACTAAGGGAGGCGATTTAAAAAAAATCGTAGACCAGTTTTTGAAAAAATCGCAAAAAGTGAAAAATTAAACGAATAAACTACTACTTCCGGTTGACCGATTTTGATGAAAATATTCGTGTCGGGTCCGGTAATGGTATGTAACATGAGTTTTAAGTTTCAAGTTCGTACGATGTTCCGTTCTTGAGATTTTCTGTTCACACACACACACACACACACACACAGACAGACCAATCGCTAAAAACATGGTTTTTGGGTTCAGGAGGTCTGAAAACCTGTATATTCGGGTGAAGAGTGGGACAATAAAACGATACTTTCCTTCCTCATATAGATATTCATATAGGCAAGAGAAAGTAAAAATCTTATTTTTGATTTAATCATATTAATTTAAATAAAACAAAAGTAGGCCTATCTCGTATATGGGTGAAGGTGGACTGACATAATTTTACTACACATATTAGTAGGCTACATAATGTCCAGGGTTAGTAATAGATGGAGAGGATGGAGAGCACTTTTAATCTGTTCTATTTGCCTAAAGTGAACACAGTAATACTTTCTTAATACGGACGTTATTCTTTTTACTTTCTCTTGCCTATATGAATATATAGGAAGGAAAGTATTGTTTTCATGTCCATTTTAAGAAATCGAGTTTTCACCGGATCTATACGTTTTCAGACCCCCTGAACCCAAAAAACTTGTTTTTAGCGATTGGTCTGTGTGTGTGTCTGTGTGTCTGTGTGTGTGTGTGTGTGTGAACAGAATATCTCAAGAACGGAACATCGTACAAACTTGAAACTTAAGTTACATATCACTACCGGACCCGACACGAACATTTTCATCAAAATCGGTCAACCGGAAGTAGTAGTTTATTCGTATAATTTTTCACTTTTTTGCGATTTTCTCAAAAACTAGTCCTACGATTTTTTTTAAAATCGCCTGGTTTACTACATTTTTTATGCTCTACAATATAGGGTAGGCGCCATGTTTGCTGAAATTCTGCGTGAGGCTGTTTTTACGTAAAAACATTTTCTTTTTAAGATTGCGGCTTTAATATGCATTTTAGCGCAAAACGTTATATAATAAAAGTTGTAGAGAATTTAAAAACCTACAACTTTTATTTCAAACATTTTTTTGTATAACGCTTAGTTTAGCGGTAATTTGCGATTTTCTGTACTTAACGTGAGAAAAATCGATTTTTTTAACATTTCGGTCTTAGTATGCATTTTACGACAAAAGTGTATATAATTAAATTTATAGAAAATTAAAAGATCTACAACTTTTGTTTAGAGCATTTTTCTCTACAGAGCCTAGTTTAGCGTGAAAGCGTGAGTTTCCGTATTTTTAAGCCAAACTGAGTTCGATTGTCATTTTGCGTCATTCACTTATGATTAAAATAAGGTTATGTTTTTGAGGTTAGTTTTTGTTTATTTCTTATATTTTATTAATAATGTTAGGTTTATTATTAATTATTTGCATTGGCAAGAGAAAGTTGTGTGAGTGTTTCACACCAGATTTTTTATAATTACAAACAGTTTTCATCAAAATGTTATCAGGCGCTCACCAACCAATAAATGACATAAATTCACAGAGCAGACTCACATCTTTTTCTTTCTTTCTTCCTTTCCTTCTTTCTTTTTTCTATTGTTCCTTTTTCCTTTTATTAATTTATAAATGAATAATATTATTTTTGATGAAGTTTTGCTAAACTATTTTTTTGTGGGAATTTTTTTGGTTTTTTGTCTTATTAATTTATTATTATAGTAAGTAATTTTATTGAAACATTATTTCATTTTTATGAGAAAAAGAGACAAAAAGTGTAGCATTAGCATGTATATTATGTAAATAAAATAGTTAAAAGCAAATATTGTTTTGTAAATATGTAATATTTGTTTATGTCAATAAGGCTTATATGGATAAGTTCTGTTAGCCTTTATATTGTAGTAAATAAATAAATAATATAGGGCAAAACAAAAATTAAAAAGGTCGACCAAAATCAGTTTGTAATGAACTAGGCAAAAAAAACTTATCCAATTTAATAATAATAAAGATGCAGCCTATGAATTGGAAAGGAACCAAAGGTTATACTCATATCATATTACAAACAACTGTTTAAAAAATGATTACAAAAAACAGAACAGAAGCTTGATTTATTTTCTAATTGGGGTATTTTTTTGCTGTAACTGCTACTTCTACTACGTATTACAAGAATAACCGTTTTTTGTCCAATATGTTGACTGGACATCTCTCCCCCTCTCCCCTCTTCACAACCGATAGTTTTATTAATACATACTAGGGGAAATATTATTTAGTTAGACTCCAGATGTTTACGAGAGATGTTACTGTCGTGTCTGTGTTGTGTTAAACAAAACTGATTTACATAATATGATCAATTTATAAATATTATGCATTATAAAGTGTATTTTGTTTTAAATTTTTATTAAATAACAGTGTGATAGTTTAATAAATTTAAATGTTAGTTCTTTTTTTGTTTTTGTTTAATATTTAAATTAATCTTTAAATGTTTTAAATTAAACATACCTTTAATGAAGTTATGTGATACTTTCCAATTGTTATTTTCTTCACTACGCCAGTTAGTATATCCGATTTTTGTTTGGATTCCCGTTTAAACGAACAATTTAAACCGTATAAACGTTTCAGCGAGTAAAATATCTAATAAAATAATAATGTTTTACGTATATTTACCGATTAGTATCTCCGATTAGCGTTTTTAACATTTTAATAACCGTTTACCCGGGCAACTTATACCGTACAACTGTTTTACCGAGAGAACCTAGCATAGCATAACAGCCCAGCCACAATTGGTTGAACTGATTAACGTCTCAACCAATCACAGCAGCGTTTAATGAAAACTTGTCTAGTAACCAGAAAAAATAATTCAAAATAATGCTTTTTAATGTTACAAATATTTAACATTAGTGTTTTCTTAACCTCTAAAATGTCTTAAATACAAAATAATTATTAAATATTATAAAAGTAACCAACAGAATTGAGTGTGATAATTTTTCACTTTACATAATTATTTTTTTGACTTATAGGCCTAATCACAACGCGCGGAATGGTAACTTGGTTAAATAATTCAAAATAATGCTTTTTAATGTAAAAAAATATTTAACATTAGAGTTTTCTTTACCTCTAAAATTTGTTAAATTCAAAATAATTATTAAATTTTATAAAAGTAACGAACAAAATTAAGTGTGATAATTTTCCACTTAACATAATTATTCTTTTGACTTAAAATCACAGCAGTGCGGAATGATAACTTGTCTAGTAACCAGAAAAAATAATTCAAAATAATGTTTTTTAATGTAAAAAAATATTTAACATTAGTGTTTTCTTTACCTCTAAAATTTTTTAAATTTAAAATAATTATTAAATACATAAGAATTAACCAACAAAATTAAGTGTAATAATTTTCCACTTAACAGAAATATTCTTTTGACTTAGAAACCGATATGCTTGTTACAACCTTTTGGATTTACTAATCGTTCAACGTGTACGAACGTGAGTGTTAGGCCGTTTTCTTGTGTAATGTAATATAAATATAAATAATGTTTTTATTGTGTTTCTATGCGTTTTCTTTTAATTTTGTTATTTATTAATGAGTGTATAGTGTAAAATTATGACTAAATATTAGTATTGTTATGTTTTGGTGGATTTTATGATGTTGTAGTTTTGTAAATAATCTAAAACTTTAGTTTTTTAAGCGGGAATATCGGTTAAGTATTTACGGGGGATTTATTCTACGAACAAATTTCACACTTTCCAATACTGTAAGTCATTTACTTTTCATATTATTACTAATACTTTTAATATTGTTTTTGTAATAACTTTATAAAAATAAGTAGATTTATAAAAAAACCATTTGAATAATTCACAATGTCTTAATTTCTTTTTATGAAACAGGTCTATGTTGAAAAAATAATTTAGTAAAATTTTTATGCTTGAAACGTTGATCTTCTTGAAAAAATTTTAATATTAATATTCTTTATTTTATTTTTTTGGTATTTTTTAAATATCTGAATGAAATTCATTTTTAAAATTTTATCATCCTCAAATTCTAGGTTGGTGGTTTAAAAGAAACGATCGGTTTCAGAAATCATAACTAGGATCTACTTTCATCAATTTATATGAAATTTAAGGGAAAATACAAATTCAGACTTAAAAAAGCATTTTTACGACTTTTTACGACATTCAGCAGTTTACTTAGCATTTTACGACAAAAGTGTATATAATTAAATTTATAGAAAATTAAAAGATCTACAACTTTTATTTAAAGCATTTTTCTCTACAGAGCCTAGTTTAGAGAGAAAGAGTGATTTTCCGTATTTCTAAGCCAAACTGAGCACGATTTTCATTTTGCGTCTTTCACTCATGATTAAAATAAGGTTATGTTTTTGAGGTTAGTTTCTTTGGTTATTTCTAATGTTTTATAACTAATGTTAGGTTATATTGTTAATTATTTGCATTGGCAAGAGAAAGTTGTGTGAGTGTTTCACACCAGATTTTTTATTCTCTACAAGATAGGGTTGGCGCTATGTTTGCTGAAATTCTTGGTAGGGCTGCTTTCACGTAAAAAACTTGTTTTTTTAAGATTGCGGCTTTAATATGCATTTTAGCGCAAAAATTTATATAACAAAAGTTGTAGAGAATTTAAAATTCTACAACGTTAATATCAAACATTTTCTTGTATAACGCTTAGATTAGCAGTAATTAGCGATTTTCTGTTTTTCTCTCACGAAAACGTGTGAAAATTCGATTTTTTTAAGATTTCGGCCTTAGTATGGCTATTGCGACAAAAGTGTATAAAATAAAATTTATAGAAAATTAAAAGATGTATAACTTTTATTTAGAGTATTTTCTCTACAGAGTCAGTTTTGCGTGAAAGAGTGATTTTCCATATTTTTAAGCCAAACAGGTCGATTTTCATTGTCCGTCTTTCACTCACGATTAAAATAAGGTTATGTTTATTGAGGTTAGAGTTTTGTTTATTTCTAATGTTTTATTACTAAAATTAGGTTATATTGTTAATCATTTGCATTGGCAAAAGAAAGTTGTGCGAGTGTTTCAAACCAGATTTTTTTTGTAATACCATTATGAAAATAAGTTGATTTATAAAAAACCATTTGAATAATTTACAATGTCTTCCTTTCTTTTTATGAAACAGGTCTTTCTTGAAAAATGATTTCGTAAATGTTTTTTCCTTGAAACGTTGATCTTGAAAAATTTTTGATATTGACATTCTTTATTTAATTTTTGGTATTTTTTAAATATCTGGATGAAATTCATTTTTAAAATTTTATTATCCTTAAATTTTAGGTTGGAGGTTTAAAAGAAACCATCGGTTTCAGAAATCATAACTAGGATCTGCTTTCATCAATTTACATGAAATTAACATAAAATTAAAGGGAAATTCAATTTCAGACTTAAAAACTTAAAAATTCTTAAAGATTAAAAATTTTTGGAGGTAAACGCCCGCATTAATGCAGGATAAGACTTTAATTCTATTTTTACTTTCTCTTGCCTATATGAGTATATAGGAAGGAAAGTATTGTTTTCATGTCGATTTTAAGAAATCAAGTTTTCACCGGATCTGCGCGTTTTCAGACCACCTGAATCCAAAAAAAAAACATTTTTTTAGCGATTGGTCTGTGTGTGAACAGAATATCTCAAGAACAGAACATCGTACAAATTTAAAACTTGAACTTAAGTTACATACCACTACCGGACCCGACATGAACATTATCATCAAAATCGGTCATCTGGAAATTTATTCGTGTAATTTTTCAATTTTTTGCGATTTTCTCAAAAACTGGTCCTACGATTTTTTTTAAAAATCGCCTCATTTACTTAAATTTTTATTCGCTACAAAATAGGGTTGGCACCATGTTTGCTAAAATTCTTGGTGAGGCTGCTTTCACGTAAAAAAATTGTTTTTTTAAGATTGCGGCTTTAATATGCATTTTAGCGCAAAAATTTATATAACAAAACTTGTAGAGAATTTAAAATTCTACAACGTTAATCTCAAACATTTTCTTGTAGGCCTATAACGCTTAGTTTAGCGGTAATTAGCGATTTTCTGTTTTTTTCTCACGAAAACGTGTGAAAATTCGATTTTTTTAAGATTTCGGCCTTAGTATGCATTTTGCGACAAAAATGTATATAATAAAATTTATAGAAAATTAAAAGATATACAACTTTTATTGAGAGTATTTTTCTCTACAGAGTCAGTTTAACGTGAAAGAGTGATTTTCCATATTTTTAACCCTAACAGGTCGATTTTCATTGTCCGTCTTTCACTCACGATTAAAATAAGGTTATGTTTATTGAGGTTAGTGTTTTGTTTATTTCTAATGTTTTATTACTAAAATTAGATTATAGGCTATTGTTAATCATTTGCATTGGCAAGCGAAAGTTGTGCGAGTGTTTCAAACCAGATTTTTTTTTGTAATAACATTATAAAAATAAGTAGATTTATAAAAAACCATTTGAATAATTCACAATGTCTTCCTTTCTTTTTATGAAACAAGTCTATCTTTAAAAATAATTTTGTAAAAGTTTTATGCCTGAAACGTTGGTCTTCTTGAAAAATTTTTAATATTAATATTCTTTATTTATTTTTTTGGTATTTTTTAAATATCTGAATGAAATTCATTTTTAAAATTTTATCATCCTCAAATTCTAGGTTGGTGGTTTAAAAGAAACGATCGGTTTCAGAAATCATAACTAAGATCTACCTTCATCAATTTAAATGAAATTAAGATAAAATTAAAGGGAAAATACAATTTCAGAACACCATAACGACTATAGAATTTCCTTCATTAGGTTAATAAATTTTTACTTTCTCTTGCCTATGTGAATATCTATATAGGAAGGAAGGTATTGTTTTCATGTCGATAACAACAAATACACTCTTCACCGGATCTATACGTTTTCAGACCCACTGAACCCAAAAAAATATGTTTTTAGCGATTGGTCTGTGTGTGTGTGTGGGTGTATGTGTGTTTGTTGTGTGTGAACAGAATATCTCAAGAACGGAACATTGTACAAACTTGAAACTTGAAACTTAAGCTACATACCACTACCGGACCCGACACGAACATTTTCATCAAAATCGGTCAACCGGAATAGTAGTTTATTCGTGTAAATTTTCACTTTTTTGCGATTTTCTCAAAAACTGGTCCTACGATTTTTTTAAAATCGCCTCATTTACTTAATTTTTTATGGTCTACAACATAAGGTAGGCGCTGATGTTTGCTGAAATTCTTGGTGAGGCTGTTTTCACGTAAAAACGTTGATTTTTTCAAGATTACAGCTTTAATATGCATTTTAGCGCAAAAATTTATATAATAAAAAGTGTAGAGAATTTAAAATCTTACAACTTTTATTTCAAACAATTTTTGTATAACGCTTCGTTTAGCGGTAATTAGCGATTTTCTGTTTTTCTCACGAAAACGTGAGAAAAATCGATTTTTTTTTAATTTCGGCCTTAGTATGCATTTTATGACAAACGTATTTATAGTCAAATTTATAGAAAATTAAAAGATCTACAACTTATATTTAAAATATTTTTCTCTACAGAGAGTAGTTTAGTGTGAAAAAGTGATTTTCCGTATTTTAAAGCCAAACAGGTTAAATTTAATTTTGCGTTTTTCTCTTATGATTAAAATAAGATTATATTTATTGAAGTTATTTTTTTGTTTATTTCTAATGTTTTATTACTAATGTTTTCTTTTAAAGAACTGTCAATAACAAGAGAAAACATTTTAATCAACATACCAATAAATGTAATTACCAAATATTTTTTTTTTAATCCCTAATTTGTGTACGTTGCAATCAGTTGAATTGAGAACAATAAGCAACCCCATCACCCAATCATATAAGGATGATGTGTATGACGTGTAAATGAGACTGTGTAGTCTTCTACAGACACACAGAATATGGTTAATTGAACCCCAACCATCAAACTACACCCACAACCACTGTCTAGTATTCAAATCCGTATAAAAGTAACTACCTTTACTAGGATTTCAACCAGGAACCTTCGTCTCCGGAAATCAGCTGTTACAACAGCTGATTTTGGCGACGACTTTACTTCTAGACCAACCCAGTGGGAGAAATAAATATTTAAAACACAAAATTACGTAACGCATTGAAAAGCCTGATTTATTTAATAAATCATGGTAACATAACTCAAATCTAAACCAAAAAAAAAAATCTTAAACAAGATTAAAATTTGATTTTTTTTTTTTTTACTTTCTCTTGCCTATATGAATATATAAAAAGGAAAGTATTATTTTCATGTCGATTTTAAGAAATCGAGTTTTCACCGGATCTACACGTTTTCAGACCCCCTGAACCCAAAAAACATTTTTTTTGCGATTGGTCTGTGTGTGCGTTGTAGGTGGGTGTGGGTGTGTGTGTGGGTGTGAACAGATTATCTCGAGAACGGAACATCGTACGAAATTGAAACTTGAAACTTAAGTTACATACCACTACCGGACCCGACACGAACATTTTCATCAAAATCGGTCAACCTGAAGTAATAGGTTATTCGTATAATTTTTCACTTTTTTGCGATTTTCTCAAAAACTGGTCCTACGATTTTTTAAAAATCACTTCATTTACTTAATTTATTATGCTCTACAAGATAGGGTAGGCGACTTGTTTACTGAAATTCTTGGTAACGCTGTTTTCACGTAAAAACTTTGTTTTTTTAAGATTGCGGCTTTATTATGCATTTCAGCGCAAAATGTATCTATATAATAAAAGTTGTAGAAAATTTAAAATTCTACAACTTTTATTTATAACATTTTCTTGTATAACGCTTAGTTTAGCGGTAATTTGCGATTTTCTGTTTTTTTCTCACGAAAACGTGTGAAAAATCGATTTTTTTAAGATTTCGGCCTTTGTATGCATGTTATGACAAAAGTATATATATAATCGAATTTATAGAAAATTAAAAGATCTACAACTTTTGTTTGAAACATTTTTCTCTACAGAGAGTAGTTTAGCGTGAAAGAGCGATTTTCCGTTTTTTAAGCCGAACTAAGGTTGATTTTTCATTTTGCAGTCTTTCATTATACGATTACAATTATGTTTTGTTTATTGAGGTTAGTTTTTTATTTTATTTCTAATGTTTTATTACTAATATTAGGTTATATTATTCAATATTTGCATTGGCAAGAGAAAGTCGTGTGAGTGTTTCACACCAGATTTTTATTGTTGTTGTTGTTGTTATGAATTATGCTGACTATATATATTATGATGCGTGATAGCCTACAATCGGAAGAAAGTGAAGTGACATTGTGACGGTAACATTATGAAATTCAGTTGGCAACCCTGACAACAAAATTTTGTCAACTAAAGGAGTAAGTTAAACTTTTAATTTTTATTATAATTATTCGATGAAGTAAGTTTAGATTTAATATTAATTAGTGACAATTAGGAAACTTCCCCCAAGGCCACACATAGCCACAGATAGCCTCTCCCTTCCTAATTACACAATTACTTTCCTCCACCGTTTCTATTTTTAGCATAAACCGAGAAAGTGTTGCGATAGTGCAAAATTTATACTAATGTTATAAACAAAAAATCTGGTGTGAAACACTCACACAACTTTCTCTTGCCAATGCAAATAATTAACAATAAACCTAACATTAGTGATAAAATATTAGAAATAAACAAAAAAACTAACCTCAATAAACATAACCTTATTTTAATCATGAGTGAATCATGAGTGACGCAAAATGAAAATCGTACTCAGTTTGGCTTAAAAAAACGGAAAATCACACTTTGACGCCAAACTAGACTCTGTAGAAAAAAATTCTCTAAATAAAAGTTGTAGATCTTTTAATTTCCTATAAAATTTATTATAGACACTTTTGTCGTAAAATGCGTACTAAAGCCGAAATCTTTAAAAACTCGATCTTTCACACGTTTTCGTGAGAAAAAGACAGAAAATCGCTAATTACCGCTAAACTAAGCGTTATACAAAAAAATGTTTGAAATAAAAGTTGTAGGTTTTTAAATTCTCTACAACTTTTATTATAGAACGTTTTGCGCTAAAATGCATATTAAAGCCGTATTCTTAAAGAAACACTGTTTTTACGTGAAAACACCCTCACCAAGAATTTCAGCAAACATGGTGCCTACCCTATCTTGTAGAGAATAAAAAATTGAGTAAACCAGGCGATGTTTAAAAAAATCGTAGGACTAGTTTTTGAGAAAATCGCAAAAAAGTGAAAAATGACACGAATAAACTACTACTTCCGTTTGACCGATTTTGATGAAAATGTTCGTGTCGGATCCGGTAGTGGTATGTAACTTAAGTTTCAAGTTTCAAGTTCGTACGATGTTCCGTTCTTGAGATATTTTGTATATACACACACACACACACACAGGCACACAGACACACACACAGACCAATCGCTAAAAACATGTTTGTGTGGGTTCAGGGGGTCTTTTTAGGTGTTTATTCGGGTGTTGAGTGTATTTGTTGTGATGGACATGAAAACAATACTTTCCTTTCTATATACTCATATCGGCAAGAGAAAGGAAAAATATGTAATTTTTAAGAGCTAATTTTCGGATATGAAGATGCCGTGATTGAAATCCTAGTATAGCCCTAAAAAGAATTTAGTTTTATATGGATTTGAATTCTAGGTGGTGGTTACCGATGTACTTTCATGGTTGGAGTTCAATTAATAATACTGCCTCAGAAATGGCTGCCTAGTTAATCATGAGTGAATGATGCAAAATGAAAATCGACCTCAGTTTGGTTTAATACGGAAAAAACCCTCTTTCACGCTAAACTAGGCTCTGTAGAGAAAAATGTTAAAAATATAGCCTAAGTTGCACACGTTTTCATTGCTATAAAATTGTTTATAAAATTATTTTGTCTTCAAATGCATACTACCCCGACACCGGGTTGGTCTAGAATTAAAGCCGTCCCCAAAATCAGCTGTTGGTCGGAGACGAAGGTTCCTGGTTCGAATCCTAGTAAAGGCAGTTACTTTTATACGGATCTTTTATACGGATCGGTGTACTTTGATGGTTGGGGTTCAATTAACCATACTCTCTCATGAATGGTCGCCCTGAGTCTGTACAAGACTACACCTCATTTACACGTCATACATATCATCCTTATCTCATTGAACAGATTACAACGTACACGCATTAGGGAATTTTTTGAAAAATGCAAACTATAGCCGAAATCTTAAGAAAACCTTTTTATACGGATGTTAATTAAAACATCTGGTGTGAAACACTCACACAACTTTCTCTTGCCAATGTAAATAATTAAAAATAAACCTAACATTAGTAATAAAACATTAGAAAGAATTAAAGAGTGAAAGACACTAAATGAAATCAACGTCAGTTTAGCTTAAAAATACAGAAAATCACTCTTTCTCGCTAAACTAGGCTCTGTAGAGAAAAATGCTCTAAATAAAATTTGTAGATCTTTTAATTTCCTATAAATGTTAGATTATACACTTTTGTCGTAAAATGCATACTAAGGCAGAAATCTTTAAAAAAAAATAGATTTTTCACAGTTTTCGTGAGAAAAAACAGAAAGTGCTAATTACCGCTAAACTAACCGTTATACAAAAAAAATGTTTGAAATAAAAGTTGTAGGATTTTAAATTCTTTATAGCTTTAATTACATAAATTTTTGGCTAAAATGCATATTAAAGCCGTAATCTTAAAAAAACAACTTATTTATGTAAAACTAGCCTCACCGAGAATTTCAGCAAAAATGGCGCCTACTCTATGTTGTAGATCAAAAAAAAGTTAGTAAATCAGGTGATTTTAAAAAGTAATTGTATGACCAGTTTTTAAGAAAATTGCAAAAAAGTGAAAAATTACACGAATAAACTAGGCCTACTAAGTTACTTCCGGTTAACCGATTTTGATGAAAATGTTCGTGTCGGATCCGGTAGTGGTATATAACTTAAGTTTCAAGTTTCAAGTTCGTACGATATTCCGTTGAGATATTCTGTTCACACACACACAC
This sequence comes from Catonia carolina, assembly GCA_035578175.1. Lineage (NCBI taxonomy): Eukaryota > Metazoa > Arthropoda > Insecta > Hemiptera > Achilidae > Catonia > Catonia carolina. Next base: position 832,711 of record JAQMRL010000002.1, on the reverse strand, counting down.
ACACACACACACACACACACACACACACACACACACACACACACACACACACACACACACACACACACATACACACACACACACACACACACACACACACACACAGACCAATCGCTAAAAAAAAGTTTTTTGGTTTCAAGGGGTCTGAAAACGTGTAGATCCGGTGAAAACTCGATTTCGAAAAATTGACATAAAAACAATACGTTATATTTTATACGTCATATTTTATAGGTAAGAGAATAAAAAACAGAAAATCACTAATGACCCGCTAAACTAAGCGTTATCCGGTGAAAACTCATCTTAGAAAAAATTGACATGAAAACAATACTTTCCTTCCTATGCATTTATATAGGCAAGAGAAAATAAAACGTAGTATTTATTATTACGTACAATGAAATTATTCCTACTTAATGTGCAGCGTCAGAAGGCCTAATTATCCTTAGAAATCAAATATTTTTAGTATTAATTTTTACTTTCTCTTGCCTATATGAATATATAGGAAGGAAAGTATTGTTTTCATGTCGATTTTAACAAATCGAGTTTTCACCAGATCTACACGTTTTCAGACCCCTTGAACCCAAAAAACTTGTTTTTAGCGATTGGTCTGTGTGTGTGTGTGTGTGTGTGTATACAAAATATCTCAAGAACGCAACATCGTACGAACTTGAAACTTGAAACTTAAGTTGCATACCACTACCGGACCCGACACTAACATTTTCATCAAAATCGGTCAACCGGAAGTAGTAGTTTATTCGTATAATTTTTTACTTTTTTGCGATTTTCTCAAAAACTGGTCCTACGATTTTTCTTAAAATCGCCTCATTTACTCAATTTTTTATTTTCTACAAGATAGGGTAGGCGCCATGTTTGCTGAAATTCTGCGTGAGGTTGTTTTTACGTAAAAACATTTTCTTTTTAAGATTGCGGCTTTAATATGCATTTTAGCGCAAAACGTTATATAATAAAAGTTGTAGAGAATGTAAAATTCTACAACTTTTATTTCAAACATTTTTTTGTATATCGCCTAGTTTAGCGGTAATTAGCAATTTTCTGTTTTTTTTCTCACGAAAACGTGTGAAAAATCAATTTTTTTAAGATTTTGGCCTTAGAATGCATTTTACGACAAAAGTGTATGAAATAAAATTTATAGGAAATTAAGAGATCTAAAACTTTTATTTTAAGTATTTTTTTGTACAGTGCCTAGTTTAGCGTGAATTAGCGATTTTCCGTATTTTTAAGCTAAACTGAGGTCGATTTTAATTTTGCGTTTTCACTAATGTTTTTTGAGGTTAGTTTTTTGTTCATTTCTAATGATTTAATACTAATGTTAGGTTTATTGTTAATTATTTGCATTGGCAAGAGAAAGTTGTGTGAGCGTTTCACACCAGATTTTCTTATTCGTCAAAAAACTTTATTAAAATCGAGTGAATGAATTTATTTAAAATATTTCTAGCAGCAGATATTTTCAGAGCGTGTTGTACGTATTTACTATTCAATGAATTATTTATTTGTACTTTCTCTTGCCTATATATGAATATATAGGAAGGAAAGTATTGTTTTCATGTCCATTTTAACAAATACACTCTTCACCGGATCTACACGTAAACAGACCCCTTGAACCCAAAAAACATGTTTTTAGCGATTGGTCTGTATGTGTGTGTGTGTGTGTGTGTGTGTGTGTGTGTGTGTGTGTGTGTGTGTGTGTGTGTGTGTGTGTGTGTATGTGTGTGTGTGTGTGTGTATGCGTGTGTGTGTGTGTGTGAGTGTGTGTGTGAGTGTGTGTGCGTGCGTGCGTGTGGATGTGTGTGTGTGTGTTTGTGTGTGTGTGTGTGTGTGTATGTGAATGTGTGTGTGTGTGTGTATGTGTGTGTGTGTGTGCGCGCGCGCGCGCGCGTGTGTGTGTGTGTGTGTGTGTGCGTGCGTGCGTGTGTGTGTGTGTGTTTGTGCGTGTGAGTGTGTGTGTGTGTGTTTGTGTGTGTGTGTGTGTGTGTGTGTGTGTGTGTGTGTGTGTGTGTGTGAACAGAATACCTCAAGAACGGAACATCGTACGAACTTGAAACTTGAAACTTAAGTTACATACAACTACCGGACCCGACACAAACATTTTCATCAAAATTGGTCAACCGGAAGTAGTTGTTTTTTCTTGTAATTTTTCACTTTTTTGCGATTTTTTCAAAAACTGGTCCCACGATTTTTTTTAAAATCGCCTGGTTTTCTCAATTTTTTATTCTCTATAAGATATGGTAAGCGTCATGTTTGCTGAAATTCTTGGTGAGGCTGTTTTCACGTAAAAAAGTGTTATTTTAAGATTACGGCTTTAATATGTACTATTATAGCGCAAAATTTTATATAAAAATATATGTAGAGAATTTAAAATTCTACAACTTTTATTTCTATCATTTTTTGTTTAACGCTTAGTTTAGCGGTAATTAGCGATTTTATGTTTTTTCTTACAAAAACGTGTGAAAAATCTATTTTCTTAACATTTCGGCTTTAGTATGCGTTTTATGACAAAGTGTATATAATCGAATTTATAGAAAATTAAACGATCTACAACTTTTATTTTTAGCATTTTTCTCTACAGAGCCTAGTTTAGCGTGAAAGAGTGATTTTCCGTATTTTTAAGGCAAACTGAGATCGATTTTCATTTTGCGTCTTTCACTCGTGATTAAAATTAGGTTATGTTTATTGAGGTTAGGTTTTTGTTTATTTCTAATATTTCATTAATAATGTTAGGTTTATTGTTAACTATTTGCACTGGCAAGTGAAAGTTGTGTGAGTGTCTCACACCAAATTTTTTTACTTCTATTGCCTATATGAATATATAGGATGGAAAATATTGTTTTCATGTCGATTTTAAGAAATCGAGTTTTCACTGGATCTACACGTTTTCAGACCCCTTGAACCCAAAAAACATGTTTGTAGCGATTGGTCTGTGTGTGTGTATGAGTGCGTGTATACAAAATATCTCAGGAACGGAACATCGTACGAACTTGAAACTTGAAATTTAAGTTACATACCACTACCGGACCCGACACGTACATTTTCATCAAAATCGGTCCATCGGAAGTAATAGTTTATTCGTATAATTTTTCACTTTTTTACGATTTTTCAAAAACTGGTCCTACGATTTTTTTTAACATCGCCTGGTTTATTCAATTTTTTATGCTCTTCAGAATAGGGTAGGCGCCATGTTTGCTGAAATTCTTGGTGAGGCTGTTTTCACGTAAAAAATTGTTTTTCTAAGATTACGGCTTTAATATACATTTCAGCAAAAAAATTTATGTAATAAAAGTTGTAGAGAATAAAAATCCTACAAGTTGTATTTATAAATTTTTTTTTGTTTAAAGCTTAGTTTAGCGGTAATTAGCGATTTTCTGTTTTTTCTCACAAAAACGTGTGAAAAATTTATTTTTTTAAGATTTTAGCCTTAGTATGCATTTTATGACAAAAGTGTATTTAATCAAATTTATAGTAAATTAAACGATCTACAATTTTTTTTAAGCATTTTTCTCTATAGAGTCTAGTTTAGCGTGAAAGAGTGTTTTTCCGTATTTTTAAGGCAAACTCAGGTTGATTTTCATTTTGCGCCTTTCACTCATGATTAAAATTAGGTTATGTTTATCGAGGATAGTTTTTCTGTTTATTTCTAATGTTTTTTTACTAATGTTACATTATATTGTTAATTATTTGCACTGGCAAGAGAACGTTGTGTGAGTGTTTCGCACCAGATTTTCTATTTTTAAAATTTGTAATTGATGTGTGAGTTGAAATAGATTCAATTGAGAACGATAAGCAATTTCTCTCTTGTAAAATTGGGAATATTCGTCGTTTATTAGGTGTCGTTTTTTGTTCAGGTGAGTACGGTAAATAATTTACGGGTGTATGTTCTTTAGGAAAAGCCCGACAATTTTTAATTCTCTTTTTTTTGTAAATTTATTTTAAAGCGTTTATTTAATTTATGTGTTAAAATTAATTTAAATTTATAATAATAAATTTAGTATAATCAAATTGTGAATATTTTAGGTACAGTATTTATTTAAAATTTACGGGTATATTTTCTTTAGGAAAACCCCGGAAATTTTATTATTTCCTTTTTTTTATTGATGTATTTAAAATTTACCTTATTTTTTTTTTATTTTAAATTTACCGGAATCAATGGAGGCAATATTTGGAACGGATGCCAAAGGAGAGAATACCTCTAAAAGTAACGGAATATGTTACAGTTGAAAGAAGGCAGGTGGGAAGACCTCGAAGAAGATGGCAGTAGTCGAGATGTACAGTGTTTGTGTAGACGTGCAGGATGGTTTGTGAGTTCGGAACAGGCTTATGCCTAATCCTTCATAGTAAGAACAAGAAGAGTATTTTAAATTTGTATAAAATTTTGTTGTTTTAATAAATTTAAATTTATAATAAATTAATAGTGAATATTTCAGGTTGATGTTAGTTATTTTTAGGTTATAATTTAGTTGTACGAGGTTTAAATAATGTGTTGTTGTTTAGGTGATCACCCTGTAGGCTGGTTTGAACCTGAAGAGATTTTACTAAGTACAATTAGGAGGAGTGAGGTGGTTTACCATTGCCACAACTCACTGAGTGGAAAAATATGCTTATCAGCAAGGGAGGCCCTCTGAAAAGCACATATTTTCCACTCTGCAAATGACACCTTCGCTTCATTCACCACTGGGTCTAGCTGTATAATGAAATCCATTACTTTCAGAGGAGATAAGTGTCTGATTAGTGTCACAGTACACCTCTACCTCTTCTCTTATTAAATGATTCAGTAGTCATTTAATTGGGTGACCATGTGATAAGAAACACAACTATTTATTTTAGCCCTGCAACGAACAGATTGAGTGTAAATAATTTGACACTCCACCTGTCTGTTATGGGCAGGTGTAAATAATAGTGGGGTAATTTTTTTTGGGGGGGCTCCCAAACTCTTGTACACCCCGCCGTCTCCACCCACTACAATGGGTGGTGGGAAGTATGCGAGGTGGTAGTACAATAGAAGAATATCCCCTCCCCTGCCCTGCCCTGCCTCACTATATATACCGCACCATTACAACTAATAATATAATAATAATAATAATAATAAGAGAGGGTAGGGCCTCCGGGTGGGCCAGCCCAGTCAGGCAGCCAGCTGGTAGTAAGTCGCTATTATTTGTCAAGTAACACCGGTTGGGCAAGCGACTTTGTCGGGTGACCAGCTGACAGCCATCCGTGAACAAACTCTACTGGGGGTCCCTGTTCAAAATCATGCCTTATTCACGTTAAATAATGCAACAAAAAGCAGCGATCAAATTGGGTTGACCCACCGGGTTGGTCTAGAGGTAAAGTTGTCGCCAAAATCAGCTGTTTTTCGGAGACGAAGGTTCCTGGTTCAAATCCTAGTAAAGGTAGTTACTTTTATACGGATTTGAATGCTAGACAGTGGTCACCGGTGTACTTTGATGGTTGGGTTTCAATTAACCATACTCAGTGAGTGTGTCTGTAGAAGACTACACAGTCTCATTTACACTTTATACACATTATCATCCTCATCTCATTGGGTCATCCCATTGCTTATTGTTCTCTATTGAATAGATTGCAATGTACACAAATTAGGAATTAAAAAAAAAAAAATTCTCTTTTGTAAAATAGGGAATATTCGTTGGTACGGGTGAGTAGGCGTACGGTATATGATTTACGGGTAGGTTACATGTTCGTTAGGAAAAGCCCGGTGATTTTTCGTTCTTATTTTTTTATTAATTTATTTTAAAACGTTTATTTAATTTATGGTGTTAAAATTAATTCAAAATTTATAATAATCAATTTATTATAATCAAATTGTGAATATTTTAGGTACAGTATTTATTTAATATTTACGATTATGTTTTCTTTAAGAAAAGCCCGGAAATTTTTTATTCTCTCTCTTTTATTAATTAATGTATTTTAAATTTACCGGGATCAATAGAGGCAACATTTGGAAGGGTTTCCAGAGGAGAGAATACCTCTAGAAGTGACGGAATATGTTCCAGTTGGAAGAAGGGAGGTGGGAAGACCTAGAAGAAGATGACAGTTGTCGAGATGTACGGTAATTGTGTAGACGTGAAGGATGGTTTGTGAGTTCGGAACAGGCTTATGCCTAATCCTTCATAGTAAGAACAAGAAGAGTATTTTCAATTTGTATAAAATTTTGTTGTTTTAATGAATTTAAATTTATAATAAATTAATAGTGAATATTTTAGGTTGATGTTAGTTATTTTTAGGTTATAATTTAGTTGTCTACCATCGTCATTGTCATCTCCAACATCAACACTTTGTGTTTCGGGATGTTGATTCACGGTTCATCAAGTTTTGATTTTGTATAGGTATATTTTTTGTTTCTTCACAGTTTGGTCTTTTTCAAACACACTACTGAGTGTCGTTTGTGTTTTAATTCTAAGGACATTACTGAGATTTTCTCATATTTGCTTAAAGTTATTGTATTTATTAACTGATTGCAAAAGAAATACTGTTAAAAAAAATAATAATTTAGTTGTAAATAATAGTGGGGTAATAATAATAATAATAAATATTTACACTCAATCTGTTAGTTGCAGGGCTAAAATAAATAGTTCTGTTTCTTATCACATGGTCAGCCAATTAAATGACTGAATCATTTAATAACAGAAGAGGTAAGAGGTGTACTGTGACACTAATCAGAGTTATCTGCTCTGAAAGTAATGAATTTCATTATACAGTTGGACCCTGTGGTGAATGAAGTGAAGGTGTCATTTGCAGAGTGGAAAGTATGTGCTTTTCAGAGGGCCCGGCATGCTGATAAGCGTACTTTACCACCCAGTGAGTTGTGGCAATGGTAAACCACCTGACTCCTCGTTTTACTTAGTAAAACCTCTACAGGTTCAAACCAGCCTAAAGGGGCTGATGACCACCTAAACAACACAACAATAATAATAATAAGAGAGGGTAGATGTAAGGGTTACCTGGTAGGGTAGGTGGTTGTCGGACTTGGCCAGACCGAATATGGTGGCGAGATAAGTTCCGCACGTTCCCAGAGACAGCATGACACAGTAGCGGAGCCTCAAAGGAAGAGTCAGGTAGAGAAGGTAATCCAACAGGAGCGCCCATCCGAGATTCGAACGCAACGTCACCTCGTGTTTCTGGAGGAAAAGATGAGCCAGCATCTGTATGGTGGCCAGATGCCAGGCCAGGTGGGGTACCAGATCCCAGAAAGGCCTCCGACCGAACCTCACCCATAACAACAAAGCCGAATTCAACAGGAGGAACACTCCGGTGAGAAGATCCTGGCCACCGCGCACTCCTAACCAGTAGACGTCGTACAAGAGCGCCGCACACAAGAAACACTGGAGGGCCGCGCGCTTCTGTTTCACGCTGTAGCTGCGATACAGCCGCTCCTCGTCGACTCGCAACGCCTCCATCCCGCAGACTGCCCCCTCTGAGTTACCGGCCCCCACTCCTGCCAACTGCTGCCCCCGACTTTCCCTTCTCTTCCCTGTTTTTATCCCGTCGTCAAACACACCTCGCCACTCAACCACCTACAGTCACAGCGCTCTTCTCTCTGCGCTGCGCTACACTCACTTCTATTAACCAATTAACAACGGCCGCTATTGCTATTGCAATAATAACCACTACAATACACTTTTAACTGGACCTTTGTCTACCTCAAACTCACATCAAATCACCAATATTAACCTATTCTCTCGTAATCACCAATCTGTGTGTATGTGTGTGTACCATGTTGCAATCTGTTCAATTTTAAATAAATCTGGTCTGAAACAGTCCCCACAACTTGCTCTTGCCAATGTAAATGTTGTTGTTGTTTAGGTCATCAGCCTGTAGGCTGGTTTGAATCTGTAGAGGTTTTACTAAGTAACAACGAGGAGTCAGGTGGTTTACCATTGCCACAACTCACTCAGTGGAAAAGTACGCTTATCACCATGCCGGGCCCTCTGTAAAGCACATATTTTCCACTCTGCAAATGATACCTTCACTTCATTCACTACAGGGTCCAACTGTATATTGAAATTCATTACTCTCAGAGGAGATAACACTGATTAGTGTCACAGTACACCTCTACCTCTTCTGTTCTTAAATGATTCAGTCATTTAATTGGCTGACCATGTAATAAGAAACAGAACTATTTATTTTAGCCCTGCAACGAACAGATTGAGTGCAAATAATTTGACACTCTACCTGTCTGTTATTTAATAATATTAACCTATTCTCTCATAATCACCAATGTGTGTGTATGTGTGTGTGTGTGTGTACCTTGTTGCAATCTGTTCAATTTTAAATAAATCTGGTCTGAATCACTCCCCACAACTTTCTCTTGCCAATGTAAATAATTAACAATATAACCTAACATTAGTTAATAAAATAGATATTGGAAATAAATAAAAAACTAACGTTATTTTAATCATAAGTGAAATGACGCAAAATGAAAATTAACCTCAGTTTGGCTTTAAAATACGGAAAATCACTCTTTCACGCTAAACTAGGCTCTGTAGAAAAAAATGCTATAAGTAAAAGTTGTAGATCTTTTAATTTTCTATAAACTTGATTATGTACACTTTTGTCGTAAAATGCATACTAAGGTCGAAATCTTAAAAATCGAATTTTTACACGTTTTCGTGAGAAAAAAACAGAAAATCTCTAATTACCGCTAAACTAGGCGTTATACAAAAGAATATTTAACATAAAAGTTGTAGGATTTTAAATTCTCTATATTTTGTATTATATAAATTTTTGCGCTAAAATGCGCAAATCATAAAGCCGTAATCTTAAAAAAATAATTTTTTCACGTGAAAACAGCCTCACCAAGAATGTCACCAAACATGGCGCCTACCCTATGTTGTAGAGCATAAAAAATTTTGTAAACCAGGCCATTTTAAAAAAAATGTAAGACCAGTTTATGAGAAAATCGCAAAAAAGTGAAAAATTACACGAATAAACTACTACTTCCGCTTGACCGATTTTAATGAAAATTTTCTTGTCGGGTCCGGTAGTGGTATGTATTTTAAGTTTCAAGTTCGTACGATGTTCCGTTCTTGCGATATTCTGTATACACACACACACACACACACACACACACACACACAGACCAATCAGTAAAAAGCAGTTGTGTGTGTGGGTGTGAGGGTGTCTGTTTAGATGTATATGGTGGGTGTTGAGTGTATTTGTTGTGATCGACATGAAAACAATACTTTCCCACCTATATATTCATATAGTTGGCAAGAGAAAGTAAAAAAGCAACCCTATCTGCCAATCAGATGAGGATGATGATATTTATGGTTAATTGAAGCCCGACCATCAAAGTAGGCTACACTGCAATAACAACAACTGTCCAGTATTGAAATCCGTATACCATAAAGTGATTACATTTGCTAGAATTTTAAACCACTCAACTTGCGTCTCCAAAAAACAGCTGTTCAACAGGTGACTCGCGCCGAGTAATGACTAAAGCACAGTAGTACGATAGTTTCGCCCTGAAAATAACGCTTTTAAACTGAAACAACTTCAACAGAATGTCTATTACCAGGTGAGTGTGTTGTCAGATGAGAAGGGAGTTTTTTTTTTGCGCCCTGGAGACTCCAGGAGGAGTATAGGACATGTCGTCAGATAATATAACACCTGAAATACATATAAGAAACACACAATGTATCACTACTATCAAGAAAGAAATTCTTATAGGCCCCTACGCTATAAAAAGTTTCACCGATCAAGTAATTTTTCAGATTCTTTTTAAAGGAATTCAAATCCTCACAACACTTTAAAGATTTGGGTAATTTATTCGTGAATTTTCTCGCTGCATTACATAAGTAGGAGGTTTTTGTTGAAACAATTTTGTGGAGGTGCTTGTGGAGGGGGCAAATAACGGAGAACACCATACATACATTACGCTCTAAACGAAATTTACTCTTTTTCATTTCGTAAAATGAACCTCATATTAGCATTAATTTCAATTTCAGAATCAGGAAAGAATACTCGTTGAACGCACTCTGATATGTGTATAAAAATCCTTTCGGTAGAACTCTGTAATGATGCGGCCTATGAAACCATGCCATAAGTAGCTGAGCGTAATTTCACAGTAGAGGCTAAAACAGCTGTGTATGTCAAAACTATCAATTTTTAGATTCTTACGCTATCTGTTAGTTCAATCTATTAACTACATTTTAAATACTGTACAAAATATTTATTACCAACATAACAGAAACCAGAGAAAAATATTCATTAAGAAAGGACTGCGCAAAAACAGAAACCATGCCATACAGTCGGCCATAGTAAATTTCCATTGCGACTTATGGCATGTTTTCATTTTAGGCTGGTTTTCTTTAAAAAGAATGCTTAATTGCCTTCATAAAAATGTAATTTTAGCATTTTATTTATTTAAAATTATTTTTTTTAATTTTTAATACTGTAAAAAATTAAAAACTAGGCCTATTTGTTTGTTTGTTGGTAGTAGTAACAGCTGATCAAGCTATACGTATGTGTTTGCTGTTTGGAATAAGCGATTTGTATTACGTTATATAACGTACTATAATAATTGGTTATTTTAAATATGATTTAAGTAGTTTAAGATGGAAAAGTACAGCAGTGAAAGATGCGTATTAGATATTCTTAATACGTGCCCTTTAGGTGGCAATTTAAGTGATGAACTGCAAGCAGTTTTCTGCTTGCAGTTGCAAACTTTAACAAGCCGTTTTCCGAAAACTAGTGTTTTTAATTAACTAAGTTCAAAAAATCACCAAAAATTCATTTTTCTTTTGTAGAAAGTTGATTTTTATTTTAAAATATTCATAATTTTATGTAGTTTTAAGATCAGTAATAAACAAAAAAATGATTTTTCCAACTTATGGCATGGTTTCATAGGCCGCATCACGTATTTAAGACTTAATAGAATTTCCATTTAAAATACATTCGAAACGATTTTGCGTTTTAAATATACATAGATGGAACGCCCTCTTTCGTGTTATTACCAATTTTCATTTTCGATTTTCTTACGCGTCAATATACCAATATAAAAATTAATACGGAGGGTACTCATACAAATTTAACGGAAGATACTTTTTAAAAATAGTGATAAATTTTCGAATATTTTTTGTATTATTTGTTAATAATTTTGAAAAATGATTAGTCTACTGCTCCATGCCGGATAATATAGAAGGGTGAAATCGGGCTGGTTACTCGACCATGGCCTCCCACTGATGACGTCAGTAGCAGTTACCTGATGAGAATTGAGTAGAGAGGCATCAGTAGCGGTGGCCCTTCATTAAACTAATTACGAATAATTGGTGATTAAGCCTGATCTCTATCCTCACTTATACGTAGGGTAAACTGGAAGTAAGTGCAAGTGTCATCACTTAACTCCGTCTTCCTAACACCGTATCTGCCTCCATCAATTAAACTGAACCTAAAACCATCATTCTCTCTAATCTATAATCGATACACACTTAGTCTACACTTATACAGTGACAATAACTGAAACCGTCTACGCGGACTAAACGGATAGGCCTACCAGCCGTTGGCTACTAAATAACGTCAAATTTTATACACAACTATACTATCACATCATTATAGATAGTGAAGTCACGAGATTGCCTTTTGCGTATGTGTGTGTGGGCTGTCAGGAAGGGAAGTGAAATATTTGCAGTGCTGCCAACCTCAACAGTGAGACACTGTTCTAGTACATTTCACTACCGTCCAGTTTCTACAGTCCAGCCTCTCTAAGTTTGCTCCTAATGTAAACAAATAATGACGTCACTGAGCATGCGCATTATATCAAAATGAGTACCTACGCTGATTAAAAAGTAACAACTAAATACTTTCAAAAGTATTTAAATACAAAATACTTTTAAAAGTATTTTTCTAAATGAAATTGTTAGGCCTACATCATATCATGACTGATGTTTTTAGTACTTTAAGTACTTATAATTTAAAAAATAGTTATCTTAATAGGAATACGACATTCATAAAGTCACGGACCCTAGCGTGCACCCTGTAGTAGCTGGTTTTGGTTTGTTGACAGTAGGAGCAAACTTAGAGCGGCTGAACTATAGATACATTTTGTAAGCTGTGGTTTATTCCGAAAAATGATTTCTTCATAAACCTTATAAGAAATAAACATGACCTGTAATATTGCTTATAGCGTAATTAAATGACTAGAAATGTTTGATTTACTGTAATTACGAATGAATCACCTTCTTTACTATTGCTTTCACCGGCGTTTTCATTGTCAGTCTCTCTAGTATCTATAGATAGTGAAGTCACGAGATTGTTTTTTTCGTATGGATGGGCTGTGAGGACGGGAAGTGAAATATTTGCAGTGCTGCCAACCTCAACAGTGAGACACTATTCATACATGTATGTAGAAACTGCACGGTAGTGCAGTTTCTACATACATTTTGTAAGCTGTGTTTGATCCGAGAAAATTTCTTCATAAACCTTATAAGAAATAAATCTGTCCTGTAATACTGCCTATAGCTTAATTACACGACTAGAAAATGTTTCATTTACTGTAATTACCAGCTACCTTATTACATTGGAACAAATTTTCTACGAATGAATCGCCTTCTTTACAATCGCTGTCACCGGCATCTTCACTATCAGTCTTACTAGTATCTACCTAACCGTTTCCTTTCATTACCAGCTGTGTCAACAAAACTGTTGAAGAATAGCTTCTTCACGTCTTTATTTTCCTTCTTTATTTTTCGAATTGTGGAAAGAGAAATATCACAGTAGTTAGCCACTCGCTCATGGCTTTTGTAAGAAGCATTGAAAGGCATTTTTGTTTAGTTTTAACTTCTCACCATTTTATTACACTGCTTATTACATTTCGTTCAGCACTGTAAATAGTCTGCCTACATTTCGAGAAACTAACATTTCCGTTTACGGTAACAAACAATAAATATCGTACCGTTAACCTACAAAAGGTTCCGCGATATACTGTACAGGCTGGGTGTAATATAAGTTTTTATGTTAGTGTACTGAAATTAAAGCAGTCGCGCATGCGCACTGATGCTGTTCCCCTTTACCCCTCGTTGCAAACAAGGACAAACTTGTGACTCAAGTGACTATACCCTACATTGCAGAACATAAAAAAATTTAGTAGGCTAAATGAGGCGATTTTTTAAATATTGTAGGAGCCGTTTTAAAAAAAATCGTAAAAAGATGTAAAATACGAATAAACGACTACCAGAGGCCGTGGATAATCGAAACTATCAAAATCCGCGGCTTTTCGGATTACCAAGGGTTCAATTTTATTGAGAGAAACAGGATAGAGTATCAAGGGGAGTTTTGGAACCCGAAATAAGTCCCGTAACTCTTTCTATTTTTATGCAAACATCGCTTTTATTTACAGTATTAATACAAATATTTAAAAAATTAACTTTTTACTATGGTTTTTTCAAGTGGTTACCGGTGTACTTTTATGGGTTGGGGTTTAATTAACCATACTCTCTCAGGAATGGTCGGCCTGGGTCTGTAGAAGACTACACAGTCTCATTTCCACTTCATACACATCATCCTCATCTCATTGGGTGATGGGGTTGCTTATTGTTCTAAATTGAACAGATTGCAACGTACACTAATTAGGAATAAAAAAACTATGGCTTTTTCAGAAAATCAGAGATTTTTATCTGTTTCTTTGAGTTAGTGATTTTTCTACTGTTGTTTTCGTATTTGAGCCAATAAAAGTAGTTTGTCCCCGTAGCTCTTTCTATTTTTATGCAAACATCGCTTATAATACAGTATTAATACAAACATTTAAAGAATTAATTTTTTACTATGGTTTTTTTTTCAAAAAAATCAGAGATTTTTATCTGTTTCTTTTAAATTAGTGTTTTTTCTACTGTTGTTTTGGTATTTGAGCCAATAAAAGTAGTTTGTCCCGTAACTTTTGCTATTTTTATGCAAACATCGCTTTTATTACAGTATTAATACAAACATTTAAAGAATTAATTTTTTACTATAGTTTTTTTTCAAAAAAATCAGAGATTTTTATCTGTTTCTTTGAAATTAGTGTTTTTTCTACTGTTGTTTTCGTATTTGAGTCAATAAAAGTAGTTTGTTCCGAAACTCTTTCTATTTTTATGCAAACATCGCTTTTATTACAGTATTAATACAAACATTTAAAGAATTAATTTTTACTATAGTTTTTTTTCAAAAAAATCAGAGATTTTTATCTGTTTCTTTGAAATTAGTGTTTTTTCTACTGTTGTTTTCGTATTTGAGTCAATAAAAGTAGTTTGTTCCGAAACTCTTTCTATTTTTATGCAAACATCGTTTTATTACAGTATTAATACAAACATTTAAAGAATTAATTTTTTACTATAGTTTTTTTTTCAAAAAAATCAGAGATTTTTATCTGTTTCTTTGAAATTAGTGTTTTTTCTACTGTTGTTTTCGTATTTGAGTCAATAAAAGTAGTTTGTTCCGAAACTCTTTCTATTTTTATGCAAACATCGTTTTTATTACAGTATTAATACAAACATTTAAAGAATTAATTTTTTACTATAGTTTTTTTTCAAAAAAATCAGCAGATTTTTATCTGTTTCTTTGAAATTAGTGTTTTTTCTACTGTTGTTTTCGTATTTGAGTCAATAAAAGTAGTTTGTTCCGAAACTCTTTCTATTTTTATGCAAACATCGTTTTTATTACAGTATTAATACAAACATTTAAAGAATTAATTTTTTACTATAGTTTTTTTTCAAAAAATTCAGAGATTTTTATCTGTTTCTTTGAAATTAGTGTTTTTTCTACTGTTGTTTTCGTATTTGAGTCAATAAAAGTAGTTTGTTCCGAAACTCTTTCTATTTTTATGCAAACATCGTTTTTATTACAGTATAATACAAACATTTAAAGAATTAATTTTTTACTATAGTTTTTTTTCAAAAAAATCAGAGATTTTTATCTGTTTCTTTGAAATTAGTGTTTTTTCTACTGTTGTTTTCGTATTTGAGTCAATAAAAGTAGTTTGTTCCGAAACTCTTTCTATTTTTATGCAAACATCGCTTTTATTACAGTATTAATACAAACATTTAAAGAATTAATTTTTTACTATAGTTTTTTTTCAAAAAAATCTGAGATTTTTATCTGTTTCTTTGAAATTAGTGTTTTTTCTACTGTTGTTTTCGTATTTGAGTCAATAAAAGTAGTTTGTTCCGAAACTCTTTCTATTTTTATGCAAACATCGCTTTTATTACAGTATTAATACAAACATTTAAAGAATTAATTTTTTACTATAGTTTTTTTTCAAAAAAATCAGAGATTTTTATCTGTTTCTTTGAAATTAGTGTTTTTTCTACTGTTGTTTTCGTATTTGAGTCAATAAAAGTAGTTTGTTCCGAAACTCTTTCTATTTTTATGCAAACATCGTTTTTATTACAGTATTAATACAAACATTTAAAGAATTAATTTTTTACTATAGTTTTTTTTTCAAAAAATCAGAGATTTTTATCTGTTTCTTTGAAATTAGTGTTTTTTCTACTGTTGTTTTCGTATTTGAGTCAATAAAAGTAGTTTGTTCCGAAACTCTTTCTATTTTTATGCAAACATCGTTTTATTACAGTATTAATACAAACATTTAAAGAATTAATTTTTTACTATAGTTTTTTTTCAAAAAAAATCAGAGATTTTTATCTGTTTCTTTGAAATTAGTGTTTTTTC
The DNA here is from genome assembly GCA_035578175.1 of Catonia carolina. NCBI lineage: Eukaryota > Metazoa > Arthropoda > Insecta > Hemiptera > Achilidae > Catonia > Catonia carolina. Next base: position 817,042 of record JAQMRL010000002.1, on the reverse strand, counting down.
TACGCACTCTGATATGTG
>JAQMRL010000002.1:524727-816924 GCA_035578175.1 Catonia carolina | reverse complement strand
CTCCTATTGTCAACAAATAATGACGTAACTAAGCATGCGCATTATATAAAAATGAGTACACGCTGATTAAAAAGTAAAACAACAAAATACTTTCAAAAGTATTTACAATACAAAATACTTTTAAAAGAATTTTTATAAATCAAATTGTTAGGCCTACATCATATCATGACTGATTTTTTTAGTATTTTAAGTAGTTATAATTTAAAACATAGTTAACTAAATAGGAATCGACATCCGTAAAGTCGGAGACTCTAGCGTGCACCCTGTAGTAGGTGGCTTTTGTTTGTTGACAGTAGGAGCAAACTAAGAACGGCTCAACTGTAATATCTCAAACTTGATAACAACAAAACTAGTCCATCCTACAAAAAAAATCTGGTGTGAAACACTCACACGACTTTCTATTGCCAATGCAAATAATGAACAAGTAACCCCTAACATTAGTAATAAAATATTAGAAATAAACAAAAAACTAATCTCAATAAACATAACCTAATTTTAATCATGAGTGAAAGACGCAAAAGGAAAATCGACCTCAGTTTGGCTTAAAAATACGGAAAATCACTCTTTTACGCTAAACTAAGCTCCGTAGAGAAAAATGCTTTAAATAAAAGTCGTAGATCTTTTAATTTTCTATAAATTTGATTATATACACTTTTGTCGTAAAATGCATTCTAAGGCCGAAATGTTTAAAAAATCAATTTTTCACACATTTTTGTGAGAAAAAACAAAGCCGCTAATTACCGCTAAACCAAACGTTATACGAAAAAATATTTGAAGTAAAAGATGTAGGGTTTTAAATTGTCTACAACTTTTATCATATAAATTTTTGCGCTGAATACATATTAAAGCCGCAATCTAAAATAAAAAAAACAATTTCTTAACGTGAAAACAGCCTCACCAAGAATGTTAGCAAACATGGCGCCTACCCTATCTTATAGAGCATTAAAAATTTAGTAAACCAGGCGATTTAAAAAAAAAAACGTAGAACCAGTTTTTGAGAAAATCGAAAAAAGTGAAAAATTATACGAATAAACTACTAGTTCCGGTTGACCGATTTTGATGAAAATGTTCGTGTTGGGTCCGGTAGTGGTATGTAACTTAAGTTTCAAGTTTCAAGTTTGTACGATGTTCCGTTCTTGAGATATTTGGTTCACACACACACACACACACACACACACACACAGACCAATCGCTAAAAACCATGTTTTGTTGGGTCGAGGGGTTCTGTTTAGATGTATATTCGGGTGAAGAGTGAATTTGTTAAAATCGACATGAAAACAATACTTTCCTTCTACGTATTCTTATAGGCAAGAGAAAGTAAAAATTTAAAAAATTGCTACCAACAAGATAAATTTGGCCGGCCGCATTGGCGCAGTTGTTAACTTGCTCGCCTCTCATCATGCGGTCCTGGGTTCGAATCCCACTCAGGCACGGTGGCATATTTTCATACGTTACAAAAAATCTTTTCATCCTCCATTGTACAGTAGTTACACCCGAACGTCGTCGCTAATGACCGCTGTAGAGTTGATGCGACGTTAATAAATAAAAAAATCTGGTGTGAAACACTCACACAACTTTCTCTTGGCAATGAAAATAATTAACAATATACCTAACATTAGTAATAAAATATTAGAAATAAACAAAATACTAACCTCAAAAAACATTAGTGAAATACGTAAAATTAAAATCGACCTCAGTTTAGCTTAAAAATACGGAAAATCGCTCATTCACGCTAAACTAGGTATTGTACAAAAAAATGCTTAAAATAAAAGTTTTAGATCTCTTAATTTCCTATAAATTTTATTTTATACACTTTTATCGTAAAATGCATTCTAAGGCCGAAATCTTAAAAAAATAGATTTTTCACACGTTTTCGTGAGAAAAAAACAGAAAATTGCTAATTACCGCTAAACAACTAAGCGTTATACAAAAAAATGTTTAGAATAGAAGTTGTAGAATTTTACATTCTCTACAACTTTTATTATCTAACGTTTTGCGCTAAAATGCATATTAAAGCCGAAATCTTAAAAAAACTATGTTTTTACGTAAAAACAGCCTCACGCAAAATTTCAGCAAACATGGCGCCTACCCTATCTTGTAGAGAATAAAAAATTGAGTAAACCAGGCGATTTTAAAAAAAATCGTAGGACCAGTTTTTGAGAAAATCGCAAAAAAGTGAAAATTTACTCGAATAAACTGCTACTTCCGGTTGACCGATTTTGATGAAAATGTTCGTGTGGGGTCCGGTTGTGGTATGTAACTTAAGTTTCAAGTTTCAAGTTCGTACAATGTTCCGTTCTTGAGATATTCTGTTCACACACAGACCAATCGCTAAAAACATGTTTGTGTGGGTTCAGGGGGTCTGAAAACGTATAGATCCGGTGAAAACTCGATTTCGAAAAATCGACATGAAAACAATACTTTCCTTCCTATATATTCATATAGGCAAGAGAAATAAAAAAAGATAAATTTTGGATACTTATTAGCCTCTTGTATTTTTGTCCGGTGATGAAAAAAATTATATTTTCTCCTGTTGATTAAAGAGTAGCAGAATTTTGAACCGGAAGAGAATGGCGAAAAATTAAGTAAAGTTTATTTATTTATTTTGAAACAACGTTGACGGTTTTTTTTTTAATGAAATGAGTTTAAAACACGTAAAAAAGTTGTTTATTTTCCTGATGTAAGAAGGAGTGTATAATTTCCTTGGCTCAGATAATAGCCTGCTACCGTAAAGTCTAACGTGTTCCTTTTATAGAAAAATCAATATTTTAAATAAATTTCACGATAAATCCGCCGTTGGTTTCTCATGAATACATTTGTACACAACAATATTACAGTCAGTTAGAACAATAGGCCTACTAAAGTCATAATAAAAATCTGGTGTGAAACACTCCCACAACTTTCTCTTGCCAGTGCAAATAATAAACAATATAATCTAACATTAGTAATAACCCACCAGGTTGGTCTAGAGGTAAAGTCGTCGCCAAAATCAGCTGTTTAACAGCTGATTTTCGGAGACAAAGGTTCCTGGTTCAAATCCTAGTAAAGGTAGTTACTTTTATATGGATTTGAATACTAGACAGTGGTTACCGGTGTACTTTGATGGTTGGGGTTCAATTAACCATACTCTGTGAGTGTGTCTGTAGAAGACTACACCACCTCATTTACACGTCATACACATCATCCTCATCTGATTGGGTGATGGGGTTGCTTATTGTTCTCAATTGAACAGATTGCAACTGACACATATTAGGAATTAAAAAAAAAAAAATTAGTAATAAAACATTAAAATAAACCAAAAACATAACCTTATTTTAATCATGAGTGAAAAACGCAAAATGAAAATCTAACTCAGTTTGGCTTAATAATACGGAAAATCACTCTAAATATTACTCTAAAATCACGGTAAACTAAGCTCTGTAGAGAAAAATTCTTTAAATAAAAGTTATAGATCTTTTAATTTCCTAAAAATTTAATTTTGTACACTATTATCGTAAAATGCATACTAAGACCGTGTAGCATAGCAGTCTATGTACATATAAAAATTTATGTATATATGTTTGATTGTATTACGTTGTGTTCCTGTTTCTTTATTACTTAATTATTCTGTTACTTATCTGTTAATATAATCTGTTAAGTTGTGTTTTATTAATATTTGTTTGAGTAGTAAAATATTGTAAAGTTGCTTAGCAGGACATATTTAAAACATTTTGGCTACATTTTATGACATTTAAATTTATAAAACAAATTCAAAATTTAAATTATAATTTTTGGTTAAAGGAAATAAAAAAAAACTAATTTGTAAAGATACAAATAAATCAATGACAGCTGGCTCTGTTTATTTTGGTTTATTAAGTTTGAATATAAATAAATCCAGCTGATTTAAATTAAATATTCAAAATTATTTAACATTAATAAAAAATTTAATACAAACAAAATCTCGCTGCTAGGCAACTAAGAAGAAGAAAGGAGAAGAAATTATTGTAAAAAAATGATGAGTTGGTTTTGAGATCTTTAAGTGAACAGTTTGTATGATGAACATAAAAATAATAATCATTTTGATTGAAGATTTATAAAATTGCGTATTTTATTACATTTTTGGCGCCCAACGTAGCGGCTGACAATCAGGTCAAAGTGAACGACGAGTATTGTTAGGACCATATCAAAGTGTTTTTTTTTATTAATATCGCGGAATTAAATAACATATTTTAAAAGAGATCAAAATGGCGACCTATGAGTTAAGGAATAAAAAAAGTAAATCAGAAGGCGAACCTGATAGTGAGGTAGAAAAGGTTATTAAGCCTAAAGAGAAGACTGACATGGAGAAGTTATTGGAAATGGTTAGTGATTTAAGTTTAAAAATGAATGAACAAAAACAGGAAATAAGAGGATTAAAAGTTGATATAGACGAACAAAAGCAAAATATGGATGAACAAACTAAACAAATTAGGAATATGGAAATGAATTTAGTGGCTAAAATGGATAGTCAGGAACAGAGGATAATAGATCAGAATAAACAGATAGAAGAATTTAAAGAGCAGGTTAAGGAGAATATTGAATTGCAGAACGTTAAACTAGATAGTATGAGGTTAGAATTTAAGTGTAGTTTAGATGAACAATTGGAAAATATGAATAGAAGCATAGACGATAGAATAGAAGATCAGTTTGGTCATATTAAAACAAATATTAATGAACAGATAGGGAATATCGAGAATAAATTAGAGTTACTCGATTGCAAACATGAAAGTCGAATGATTGATTTTAAGGACGATATAGAGAGGAAGGTTAGTAACCTAAACAGAACCTTAAACAAAGAAGTAGATCAGTTAAAAAGAACAGTACATAATAGTGTTAATGATAAAGTTATTGGACAAAATAGTGATGTGAACCAATTTAGCAATATGTTTAGAAAGCAAGAAATTCCAAAATTTAATGGAAACTCAAACAATCCATTAATGGAACTTGATAAAATAAAGGGATATCTAAATTTGTATGGTGAACAATATTATAAAACAGGATCTTGGAGGACAATTAAAAATATACTTAGTATGTGTTTCATAGGACATGTACAAACATGGTATCGAACTGTATTTGAAGATTTAGAATCATGGGACATGTTTGAAGCAGAGTTTAAGACTGTTTTCTGGAATGAATTTGTGAAACGTAGGATTAGGTTAGATTTACAAACAGGACAGTATAATCCGAATGGAAAATTAAATATGGTGCAGTACTTCCAGAACAAATATAACTTAGCTAAGTACACACTAGATAATTTGAGTGAGAGTGAGAGAATTGTTGTATTATCTAAACATTTCAATGATAAAATTCATGCAGCGGTTTTGGTACAAAGAATTGATACATACAGCAGTATGTTATTAATTCTACAGCAATTTGATGATTTCAGGAGTACAAGTCATAACAACCAGATAAGTTATAATAAAGAGAATATGTTTAGATTTAAGAATAATGATAATAATGGTAGTTATAGGAACGATAGTTTCAAGAAATCTCAGGAATGTGAGAACACAGATAGGTTAGATAATGGTAATAATAAAAATTTATCATACTATAACAGAAATAATAACATGAATAGGTTTAGTCAATATAATAATAATAGACAGTATGAGAATAGGAATGATAGATTTAAGAATAATAATCAAGCTAACAAGTTTATAGACAGAAGATCTAATAGACCATTTAATAGGTATAATGAAAGAACAAATGATAGGTCAAACATGCATAGAGTTGATAACCAGAATAGAGATCAAAATTTTAGAAACAGAAGAGACTTAGATCCAAAAGTGAACAGATAAATTAAAAGATTATAGGTTTATTAGAGTTGAAAATGATATAAAATTGGTGATATTAATGTAAATAGGTATAAATTTAGATAATAGTCAATTAAATAACCAAACCAAGTTATGATACTACAAATTGATACTGACAGTCAGTAGTTTTGAGAGATGAGATTTATGTTAGGTTATGATGTTTAATTTTGTTATTTTAAGTCTGAAGAAGGAATCAGAATAATAATAAGGTATATTCAGTCAGGTAGTCAGAAAGATAATTATTTTGTTAATAATACAGTTTGTTTAGTTGAAATCAATGTATGATATTTATTATTTTGTTATTTATGTAGAATAATAGTTAACTTATTTGATGTGAAAGCAAAGTTTCAGATCTGATTAAAATTTCCTTATTTTGAACTTTAAAATTTCCAAAATAAAATTTAAAAGATTAAATTTTATTTTATCCGGAAGAAGGGGAAAATGTAGCATAGCAGTCTATGTACATATAAAAATTTATGTATATATGTTTGATTGTATTACGTTGTGTTCCTGTTTCTTTATTACTTAATTATTCTGTTACTTATCTGTTAATATAATCTGTTAAGTTGTGTTTTATTAATATTTGTTTGAGTAGTAAAATATTGTAAAGTTGCTTAGCAGGACATATTTAAAACATTTTGGCTACATTTTATGACATTTAAATTTATAAAACAAATTCAAAATTTAAATTATAATTTTTGGTTAAAGGAAATAAAAAAAAACTAATTTGTAAAGATACAAATAAATCAATGACAGCTGGCTCTGTTTATTTTGGTTTATTAAGTTTGAATATAAATAAATCCAGCTGATTTAAATTAAATATTCAAAATTATTTAACATTAATAAAAAATTTAATACAAACAAAATCTCGCTGCTAGGCAACTAAGAAGAAGAAAGGAGAAGAAATTATTGTAAAAAAATGATGAGTTGGTTTTGAGATCTTTAAGTGAACAGTTTGTATGATGAACATAAAAATAATAATCATTTTGATTGAAGATTTATAAAATTGCGTATTTTATTACAACCGAAATCTTAAAAAAATCGATTTTTCACACGTTTTCGATAGAAAAAAGACAGAAAATTGCTAATTACCGCTGAACTAAGCGTTACACAAAAAATGTTTGAAATAAAAGTTGTAAGATTTTACATTCTCTACAACTTTTATTATATATAGTCTAAGTTTCTAGAAGACGAGTTTTTAAGTAAATTTTTACAATCGCTTATTTTTGAATAGTAAGATAGTAAAAGTATGTCTAGTACGCAGGTACCGCCCCTTTTGGCCTACTTTCGTATTGGTGGGGCATGACAACAAGATGGACTCCCGGTCGTCAAGATAACGCCCGACAGTTTTTTTAATCTTAAAAATGGTACAGGATTATAAAAAGTGTTTTATACAGGTTTCTAGGTGATGAGTTTTAAATAAATTTTTAATATCTCGTAGTTCTGAATAGTTGGATAGTAAAGGTCCCATAAAAACACATTTTACGGACTGTACCATTTTTACTTTCTCTTGCCTATATGAATATATAGGAAGGAAAGTATTGTTTTCATGTCGATTTTAAGAAATCGAGTTTTCACCGGATATATACGTTTTCAGACCCCCTGAACCCACACAAACATGGTTTAGCGATTGGTCTGTGTGTGTGTGTGTGTGTGAACCAAATATCTCAAGAACGGAACGTCGTACGAACTTCAAACTTGAAACTTACGTTACATACAACTACCGAACCCGACACGAACATTTTCATCAAAATCGGTCAACCGGAAGTAGTAGTTTATTCGTGTAATTTTTCACTTTATTGCGATTTTCTCAAAAACTGGTCTTACGATTTTTTTTAAATCGCCTGGTTTACTCAATTTTTTATTCTCTACAAGATAGGGTTGGCGCCATGTTGGCTGAAATTCTCGGTGAGGGTGTTTTTACGTAAATAAATTGTTTTTTTAAGATTACGGCTTTAATATGCATTTCAACGCAAAAATTTATATAATAAAAGTTGTAGAGAATTTAAAATCCTACTACTTTTATTTCAAACATTTTTTTGTATAACGCTTAGTTTAGCGGTAATTGGCAATTTTCTGTTTTTTTCTCACGAAAACGTGTATAAATCTATTTCTTTAAGATTTCAGTCTTTTTATGCATTTTACGACAAAAGTGTATAGGCTATAATAAAATCTATAGGAAATTTAATTTTTTACAACTTTTATTTAAATTATTTTTTTGTACAGTGGCTAGTTTAGCGTGAAAGAGTGATTTTCCGTATTTTTAAGCCAAATTGAGGTTGATTTTCATTTTACCTTTCAGTCATGATTATAATAAGGTTATGTTTTTTGAGGTTAGTTTTTTGTTTATTTCTGATGTTTTATTACTAATGTTAGGACATGTTGTTAATTTTTTGCGTTGGCAAGAGGAAGTTGTGTGAGTGTTTCACACCAGATTTTTAAATTAAAACAACCACCGGGTGTTATCTTGGCGACCGGGAGTCCATCTCCCACCGATACGCAAATAGGCCTACACCAAAATGGTCTTTACCTGCGTAGGCCTACTTTACACACTTTTACTATTTAACTATTCAGAACTACGAGGTATTAAAAAATTTACTTAAAACTTATCACCTAGAAACTTATATAAAAACATTTTTTATAATCATGTACCTTTTTTTAAGACTAAAATAACCGCCGAGCGTTATCTTAGCGACCGGGAGTCCATCTTCTTGTCATGTCCCACCGATACGTAAGCACACCAGAAGAGGCAGTATTTGCGTACATTTTTTCCATATAACTTTTTTTAAATGCATAATCTGTTATAAAATAACAATAAATGCAACTTATCAAATAGATACAACACATGAAAAAATTACAACCCACTTCTGTAATTAATAAAAATTATAACATTAAAACATACGTATTATTATAGTGTTCTTAATTAATATTTACAATTAAAATTAGATAAGTTAGTGCTTTTTAAATAAATAAATAAAAAAAAAAATTTGCGTACATGACATACTTTTACCATCTAACTATTCAGAAATACAAGATTTTAAAAATTTACAAAAAAACCCATCACCTAGAAACCTATATAAAAACAATTTTTGTAATCCTATACCATTCTTAAGACTAAAAGAACCGCCGGGCGTTATCTTGGCGACGGGAAGTTCAAATTCTTGTCATGTTCCACCTATGCGCAAGTACACCAAAAGAAGCGTTACCTGCGTATTAGCCATATTTTTACTATCTAACTATTCAAAAATACGAAATTTTCAAAATTTACATAAAACTCATCACCTAGAAACTTATATAAAAACACTTTTTATAGTCCTGTACCATTTTTTATGTTTAAAAGAACCGCCGGGCGTTATCTTAGCGACCGGAAGTTCATCTTGTTGTCATGTACACTAAAAGGGGATGTGCGCCTGCGTACTAGAAATATTTTACTATCTACCTGTTCAGAAATACGAGATTTAAAAAATTTACAAAAAACTCATCATGTCTTGTTTTTGTTTTGTGTTTTGTTTTTATGTCTTGTTTTTGTTGATCTTGGATGCCCACCGATGCGCAAGAACACTAAAATGGGCGGTACCTGCGTACCCAAGGGGCAGGTACCGCCCCTTTTGGTGTATTTGCGTATGGGTGGGGCATGACAACAAGATGGACTCCCGGTCGCCAAGACAACTCCCGGCGGTTGTTTTAAACATAAAAATGGTACAAGACTAGAAGAAGTGTTTTTATATAAATTTCTAGGTGATGAGTTTTACGTAAATTTTGAAAATTTCGTATTTTTGAATAGTTAGATAGCAAAAAGATAGTAAAAATATGACTAGTACGCAGGTACCGCCCCTTTTGGTGTACTTGCGCATCGGCGGGACATGATAGCAAGATGGATACCTGGTCGTCAAGATAACGCCCGGCGGTTGTTTTAAACATAAGAATGGTACAGGATTAGAAAAAGTGTTTTTATTTAGGTTCCTATCTTGGTAACGAAGTGTCCATCTTGCTGTCATGTCCCGCCGATGCACAAGTAGGCCTACACCAAAAAGGGCGGTACCTGCGTACTAGACATACTTTTACTATCTTACTATTCAAAAATAAGCGATTGTAAAAATTTACATAGAACTCATAGCCTGGAAACGTAAATAAAAACACTTTTTCTAGTCCTGTACCATTTTAATGTTTAAAACAACCGTCGGGCGTAATGTTGGCTCCGGGAGTCCATCTTGCTGTCATGTCCCACCCATAAGCAAATATACCAAAAAGGGCGGTACTTGCGTACTAGACATACTTTTACTATTTAACTATTCAAAACTACGAGATATTAAAAAATTTACTTAAAACTCATCACCTTGAAACCTATATAAAAACACTTTTTATAGTCCTGTACCATTTTTAAGATGAAAACAATCGCGGGCGTTATCTTGGCCACCGGGAATCTATCTTGTTGTCATGTCCCACCCATACGCAAATACACCGAAAGGGGCGGTACCTGCGTACTAGTCATATTTTTACTATTTAACTAATCAAATATACGAAACTTAAAAAATTTACTTAGAACTCATCAAATTGGGTAGTTTTCAACAATGTACAGTACCCAATAACATGTTGTTGTTTAGGTCAACAGCCGAAAGGCTGGTTTGAACCTCTAGAGGTTTTACTAAGTAAAAACGAGGAGTGAGGTGGTTTACCATTGCCTTCCTCATTGAGTTGAAAGCGTATGCTTATCAGCATGCCAGGCCCTCCGAAAAGCACCCACTTTCCACCCTGCAAATGACACCTTCACTTCATTCACCACAGGGTCTGGCTGTATAGTGAAATTCATTACTATCAGAGGAGATAACGCTGATTAGTGTCACAGTACACTTCTACCTCTTCTGTTCTTAAATAGTTCAGTCATATAATTGTCTGACTATCTGATAAGAAACAGAACTATTTATTTTAGCCCTGGAACCACAGATCAAGTGCAATTAATTTAACACTCCATCTGCCTGTTATGGGCAACAATAACATATAAAAGCTAGAATATATATATATATATATATATATATATATATATATTTCATATATGATTATGAACAGCCAAAACAAAATAAAATTTTTGTTTTGTTTTTAAAATTTTATTTTGTTTTGGCTGTTCATAATCATATATGTAGTGGTGCAAACAAAGGAAAATAATGTTTAATAAAATAATATATATATTTATATATATGTTTTAATTGTAATGACCCACCGGGTTCGTCTAGAGGTAAAATCGTCGCCAAAATCAGCTGTTTAACAGCTGATTTTCGTAGACAAAGGTTCCTGGTTCAAATCCTAGTAAAGGTAGTTACTTTTATACGGATTTGAATGCTAGACAGTGGTTGTGGGTGTACTTTGATGGTTGGGGTTCAATTAACCATACTCTCTCAGGAATGGTCGGCCTGGGTCTGTAGAAGACTACACAGTCTCATTTCCTTGTCATACACATCATCCTCATCTGATTTGGTGATGGGGTTGCTTATTGTTCTCAATTGAACAGATTGCAACTGACACATATTAGGAATTAAAAAAAAATTTAAAAAATTGTAGTTCTAATAAATGGTAAGTCAGCTTATTTAAGTATAGGTATCAGACGAGCTAATGTCCCATAGCCGAGCGAGTGAGACGGAGATATGTGGCATAACTACGCATGCGCTCAAAGGTGTTTACCGTTATAATCCAAATCTGAAAACATAGTACAGTCGTTATCTTGCTTGTTAGTTTACTGGATGCATAAACGCTTGCTCACAACAATAAGTAAAATTATACAATGTTATTGGAGCGGCGCGTATGGGTTGTGCGAGTGAGAGCGTTATGCATTCTCTCACTCACACGGCTAAGGGACTGCAGTTCAACTGAATACTGTACAGTAGAGCGTCAATAATTCGGATGTCAAAAATCCGGAACGTCGAAAATCCGGATTCAATTCTGGCGAAAAATGGGAATTAATTTACCGTAGGTTAAAAGTGTCCAATATGTCTTTTAAAGCATTGTCTGTCTATTGCACAAATTAAATTAATTGTCTTAAATCAAAATAATAAGAGTCGTTTTAGTACAATATGGTGCCAAAGCTTATTATGTAGCTATATGTACAATTACAAATTTCGTTAAATAAAAATTAGTTCTTTATAATTACATAACAACACATTTCATAGTTTTACTTACCCGCTTCACATTTCTGTTAACAAATCATGTTTGTATATAGTCGAATAGCTACTGTACTTTTCTTACTTTGAAGACGTCTACTGGCAATTTTATCGGGTGTTTCGATAATCCGAATAATTTGATAATCCGGATTGTGTCCGGTTCCAATTAATCCGGATTATTGACGCTCTACTGTATTTGTTTTGCTTATTATCCGGATTGCATTTTGTCTCAGTTAGTCCGGATAAACGAGTTTGTACTGTACTAAGAAAGTAAAAATGGAGAAATGGAGTTAAGCGGATAGAAGAAGAAGAGTAAGAAATGGAAATGTGATTTAGTTGGTTTGACAGGAGGAGGCCCTTACAATTTAAAGGAACAAGTGTTACTGTGTAGACGGGAGGCAATAGGCATACCACACTTTCCAGTGAGTAGGACAAACGAATCCAGCTCCCTCTTGCCTGCTGCAATTGCAAACCAAACCCTCCCTTCCTTCCTTCCTTCCTTTTTCCACAACTCATTTACGCTTCTCTTCTTTTTCCAACTAACTTATAACTTTTCCCTAATTCTCTCTATCTCTCTCTCTCTCTCTCTCTCCCGCTTTTATAAAATCTCATCTCATCTCCCCCGACATTCAATTGCACCCCTCACTTGTTTACTTCCACATTATTTTACCTTGTTATTAAATAATTTCTCTCGCTCTCTCTCAACCCTTATTTTTTTTAAACACCAAAATATATTTACAAATAAACTTTTACATTATATTTAAAATTCTGCTTCAATTTTAAATTTATACTTTATTTGAATAGTTAGTGTAAGGTGGATGGTGGTGGGGGGTGGGGCCCTGGAAACGGGTTGTTTAAGCAGTAGGTGGAGGAGGTGTTCGTCCAGCGAAGACGTCATCTTGTTCCCTCGCGTCGTTGGCTGCTTCCTAGGGATCCGGTAGGTGCAACGCTCAGTTGAGGGATTGGTGTGGGCGTCGACAGTCCTGGTCGATGAGTGTTGGTCGGAGTCGGGAAGCCATGTGCCTATGATATAGTACATCTGAAGTCCAGCCTTTCTAAGTTTGCTCCTAATTTAAACAAATTATGACGTCACTGAGCATGCGCATTACATAAAAATGTGTACACGCTGATTAAAAAGTAACAACAAAATACTTCCAAAATTATTTAAATACAAAATAATTTTTACTTTCTCTTGCCTTTATGAATATAATAGGAAGGAAAGTATTGTTTTCATATCGATTTTAACAAATCGAGTTTTCACCGGATCTATACGTTTTCAGACCCCCTGAACCCACACAAACATGTTTTTAGCGATTGGTCTGTGTGTGTGTGTGTGTGTGTGTGAACAGAATATCTCAAGAACGGAACAACTTACGAACTTGAAACTTGAAACTTGAAACTTGAAACTTGAAACTTAAGTTACATACCACTACCGGACCCGACACGAATATTTTCATCAAAATCAATCAACCGGAATTAGTAGTTTATTCGTGTAATTTTTCACTTTTTTGCGATTTTCTCAAAAACTGGTCATACGATTTTTTTTTAAATCGCCTCATTTACTTAATTTTATATTCTCTACAAGATAGGGTTGGCGCCATGTTTGCTGAAATTCTTGGTAAGGTTGTTTTTACGTAAAATAAGTGTTTTTTTAAAATTACAGCTTTAATATGCTTTTTAGCGCAAAAATTTATATAATAAAAAATGTAGAGAATTTAAAATTCTACAAATTATATTTCAAACATTTTTTTGTATAACGCTTAGTTTAGCGGTAATTAGCGGTTTTCTGTTTTTTCTGACGAAAACGTGTGAAAAATCGATTTTTTAAAAATTTCGGCCTTAGTATGCATTTTACGACAAAAGTGTATATATTCAGATTTAAAGTAAATTAAACGATCTACAACTTTTATTTAAAGCATTTTTGTCTACAGTGCCTAGTTTAGCGTGAAAGAGTGATTTTTCTATTTTTAAGCCAAACTGAGGTCGATTTTCATTTTGCGTTTTTCACTCATGATTAAAATAAGGTTATGTTTTTTGAGATTAGTTTTTTTGTTTATTTCTAATGTTTCATTACTAATGTTAGGTTATATTGTTCATTGTTTGCATTGGCAAGAGAAAGTTGTGTGAATGTTTCGCACCAGATTTTTATAAATGAAATTGTTAGGCCTGCATTATGGTCATGACTGATGTTTTAAGTAATTTAAGTACTTATAATTCAAAACTTAGTTAACTTAATAGGAATACGACATCCATAAAGTCGAGGACTCTAGCGTGCACCCTGTAGTAGCTGGCTTTTGTTTGTTGACAGAAGGAGGAGGAGGAGCAAACTAACAACGGCTCAACTGTATGTAATAAGAACTAAGTCTAATAAAAGGAAGTCGGCTTCCCTCAGTCGGTATGTCGGAAGCTTTGACGGCATGGACCACAGTACCTATTAAAGGAGGCGACGGGGAAATTTCGCCCATAATGGGCAGGTAGAGTGTTAAATTAATTATACTCGATCTGTTGGTTCCACAGCTACAAAAAACAGTTCTGTTTCTTATCACATAGTCAGCCAATTATATGACTGAACTATTTAAGAACAGAAGAAGTAGAGATGTACTGTGACACTAGTCAGAGTTATCTCTTATGAGAGCAATGAATTTCACTATACAGCCAGACCCTGTGAATAAAGTGAAGGTTTCATTTACAGGGTGGAAAGTTGGTGCTTTTCAGAGGCCCCGGCTTGGTGATAAGCGTACTTTTCTACTCAGTGAGTGAGTTGTGGCAATGGTAAACCACCTGACTCCTTGTTTTACTATGTGAAACCTCTACACGTTCAAACCAGCCTACAGGCTGACTGATGACCTAAACAACAATATGTTGAATAATGAATACGACTAAAGTGTACTTATTAAGTGATTGGTGTTGTTGTTTGACCTCGTACGTGTATTAGCACACACCTTTTTTAATACACTTAATACACTTTTTTTGGAATCTATCACCATGTATGGTATTTTTGTGTCGACCAGTTTTCGGTGAAATCGTTGGTAGTACTACTGAAGGGATGAAGGGATTTGTAAATCGCTCTTTAATGTTTCCTTGTGTATGGACAAGGTCAATTTGTAATGGTTCTGACAATTGTGAATTGAGCAGTTTTGAAACGAGACAAATTGCTACGAACTGTGCATTCATAAATTTGACAAGCATATCTCCAGATGGGTATCGTCAGATACTGTAAATGGATAGTTTTAGTTCTAAGAGCAACTGAGAATACTGTATAGAATCTTGGACTGTTTGTTATCGTCTGTCTTTTAGTTTATCTTGCCCAATATGAATATATAGGAAAGGAAACTGTCCATAATAGACAGGTGGAGTGTCAATTTATTTACACTCAATCTGTTCGTTGCAGGGCTAAAATAAATAGTTGTGTTTCTTATCACATGATCAGCCAATTAAATGAGTGAATCATTTAAGAGAAGAGGTAGAGGTGTGTTAGGTGACACTAATCAGAGTTATCTCCTCTGAAAGTAATGAATTTCATTGTACAGTTGGACCCTGTGGTGAATGAAGTGAAGGTGTCATTTCCAGACTGGAAAATATGTGCTTTTCAGAGGGCCCGGCATGCTGATAAGCGTACTTTTCCACTCAGTGAAGAAGGCATTTGTAAACCACCTCACTTTTCGTTCTACTTTTCGTAGAACCCGTACACGTTCAAACCAGCTTTTCGGCTGATGACATAAACAAAAGGAAACGAAAGCATTTTATCATATAAAATTTTTGAAATTTAAATTTCATCGGATCTACACGTTTTCGACCGCTCTGAACCCAAACAACTTAATTTACACGATTGGTCTGTGTGTAAATAAAATATCTGACGAATGGAATATCATACGAAGTTAAAACTTGGAACTTAAGTTGGATAACATAAAAGGATCCGACACGAACATTTTCATAAAAATCAGTCAACCGGAAAAAGTGAACTTTTCCACTGAGTGAGTTGTGGCAATGGTAAACCACCTGACTCCTCGTTTTTACTTAGTAAAAACCTAACACATTCAACTTCAACTTTATTTCAACTTCATAAAACCTCTACACATTGAAACCAGCCTAAAGACTCATCACCTAAACAACAACAAGATAGGGTAAACGACAGTCTGCTGAAATTCTGGGCGGCTGTACTTTCGTGGTAAGAAATGGTTTTTTAAGCGAAGACGAGTTACAGAAAGCTGTTTTTATGTTAGACAAAATGTCTGAGAAATATAATTTGAAAATATCGCAGACAAAAACTAAAACTATGGCATTTAAAGGGAAATACACCGTAAGAACTAAAATAGAATTAGGAGGAAGAGTGCTTGAACAAGTCTCTCATTTCAAATATCTTGGTAATGATGTTTCATATGACTTTGACAAAGATGTGCTTTACAAACTATCTAAATTTCAAAGTATTTGTGGCAATATACATAAACATCTGAAATGGAAAACAAGAAAAGATACGAGACTTATGTTTTACGATACAATTGCTGTCCCTACTTTGATGTATGGCAGTGAGTCCTGGATACATACAAAAAAGGTAGACAGTAAAATCCAGGCTGCAGAAATGAGATTCTTACGAAGTGTATATGGATGCAGCCGAAGAGATAGGCTACGAAATGAAGAAATTAGAAAAACACTGAATGCTTTACCGTTGCTAGACAAAATCAAGCAGAACAGGAGCAGATGGTGCAGCCATTTGAATCGCATGCCAGGCCAGAGAATACCAAAAGCCGCCAGAAACTACAAACCTACAGGAAGAAGAGATATAGGACGACCGAGGAACAGATGGGTACCGGAACAGGTTCAAGAAACCTAATCCTTGGAAGTGAAGAAGAAGAAGAAGAAGAAATGGTTTTTTAAGATTGTGCTCGTAATATGCATTTTTGGGCAAAGCTACACTTTCACTTGTATGTCACACACACACACACACACACACACAAACAAACAAATCGGAAAAACATTTTTAAAGGTTCAGTGGGTTTAAAAACGTATCCCTATAGGCTATAAGATAAAAACTCTACATAAAACAATATACTTCCTTTTTTACTTTCTCTTGCCTATTTATGAATATATAGGAAGGAAAGTATTGTTTTCATGTCGATTTTAACAAATCCAGTTTTCACCGGAACTACACGTTTCCAGACCCCTGAACCCAAAAAAACATGTTTTTAGCGATTGGTCCGTGTGTGTGTGTGTGTGTGTGTGTGTGTGTGTGTGTGTGTGTGTGTGTGTCTGTGTGAACAGAATATCTCAAGAACGGAACGTCGTACGAACTTGAAACTTGAAACTTAAGTTAGACACCACTGCCGGACTCGACACGAACAATCAAAATCGGTCAATCGGAAGTAGCAAACATTTTTTCTGTATAACGCTTAGTTTAGCGGTAATTAGCGATTTTCTGGTTTTTTTCTCACGAAAACGTGTAAAAAATCGATTTTTTAAAAATTTCGGTCTTAGTATGCATTTTACAACAAAAGTGTATGTAATCAAATTTATAGAAAATTATAAGATCTACAACTTTTATTTTAGGCATTTTTCTCTACAAAGCCTAGTTTAGCGTGAAATAGTGATTTTCTTTTTTTTTAATCCAAACTGAGGTAGATTTTCATTTTTCGTCTTTCATATATGATTAAAATTAGGTTATGTTTATTGAGGTTAGTTTTATTGTTTATTTCTAATGTTTTATTACTAATGTTAGGTTTATTGTTAATTATTTGCATTGGCAAGAGAAAGTTGTGTGAGAGTTTCACACCAAATTTTTTATATATTATTTATTTAGGGCATTTGAACATATGTTTGAGTCGTCAAATAGTGAAAAAAATTATTTTTTTTTTGTCATCAGTCTCTCGACTGGTTTGATGCAGTTCTCCAACCTGTCTATCTTGCGCAAGTCGTTTCATATCTACGTACCTGTAACACCCTACATCTTTTGTAATTTTCTTTATATATATGGTAACCTTTGCCTCCCCCTACAATTCACTCCCTCAATATTACCCTCCATTATTGTTAGATGTCTTAAGATATGCCCCACTAGCCTATCCCTTCTTCTGGTAAGATGCTTCCATATACTTCTTTTTTCATCCACTCGCCTAACAACCTACCTGTAAATTACTTATTTTGTCCACCCACCTAATCTTTAACATCTTCCTATAACACCACATTTCAAAAGCTTCAATACTCTTCCTTTCTACAGCCCCTATCACCCACGTTTCACTCTTCCGTATAAAGCTACACTCCAAACATAATGTTTTAAGAAATTTTTCCTAATCTGTAAATCAATGTTTGTAGTCAGTAAGCTGTTTATATATTATTTTATTATTATATATATACAGTATAATACCGATTATCCGTGGTAATTGGGGGGATAACTATACCGGATAACCGGAAAACACGGATAATACAACCCAATTCGGTCGAGACCACCTACGTCATAAACAAAACCACCAGTTACGCGTATGTTTTATTCTACTGATTAATACATGTATCGGATACCGAAAATAAATAAACAAATTGTATTGAAATAAAAATATTTACTACATAAATTTATATGAATCTTACCTTAAACTACGTAACAAAAAAAAAATCACAAAAAATCTGTTATTTTACTTTGTTTCATTTTATGCCGCAATATTTTTTCTTTTATTTTTCTTATACAACCACGAATATGTAAAATGTCCACGTAATCTGTGTCATCCTGATTTTCCATGAAAGTAAGTAATGTTTCGGCACCGGTTAAAGCTTCTTTGCAACTGATTTTAGGAGCCGGTTCTGAATCGTCATCACTGCTTTCGTCTTGCTGTAGTAAGGAGCTCGGTCCAGGAATTGGCTTGGTTACACTGCCTGATCTAGTAGATCGTCATCACAGCCCGAATCACACGCATCAACATTTAACCATTCATTGTTGTCGTAATCGAACAATATTATCGTAGTAAATCACAATAATTGTGAAAATTACGATGACGAAAATGTCGGGAGTTGAAAAGTTTTAATTTGTAAAAGTTATACAGTACATAAATTTTTTTTTTCTCTTTAATTTTTTATTTACAACTGTAAAATGTTACAACAAGCAAATGTGATGATTATCGTGATTATGTAAATGACATGATAGGCATGAGAGGGGGTAGGGCCCCCATTGGTGCCTCCCCAAGAATGAAATTTGTATATCAAATTAGCACGTCTCTACTCCAGCGTCTTTTAAGGCGTCTAGGAGGATTATCAGGTAAGTGGACGGAGGAAAGTGAACGCACTGGAGGGTTCTCGTGTTCTTGTGACTTGTCGTGAAAGCGTTTGTATAGGTATTCAATGGAATTTTGTACAAGTGGTGTTTTCAAATCTGTATGTAAGGTTTTGTTGCTAACGTAAAGAGGTGCTTTTGCTATAAGGGGTAATGTTTTTGACTGGAATGCTTGAATTCGTTGCAAGTTAGAGGGTTTGGTTGAACCGTAAATTTGGGATCCGTAGGTCCAAATAGGTTTCAAAAGAGAACAATATATGCGTAATTTTTGAGCCATAGGTAATTTTGATCGTTTGTGAAGTAGGGAATATAGAAGTTTAAGTCGGGAATTCAGTAATAAACGTTTCCGTTTTATATGTGTGCTCCAAGTTAGTCTTTTATCAAAAGTCAGACCGAGATAGTTGACCGTATCTGTTTTTGTGAGAGGTTCATTTTCTATGTATACTGGTGGGCAATCACCATGACGGAGTGGGAAAGTTACGTGAAGGGATTTTGTCGTATTAAGTTTTATTTTCCATGTTTTACACCATTCGTGTATAAGATTGAGATGATGTTGGAGTGTTAGTGAAGCGTGTACAGAGTTTTGATCTCGGGCCAATATCGCTGTGTTGTCAGCGTAGGTAGCAGCAGTGAGGGTCTGGGGTAGGGTCGGTAGGTCTGAAGTGTATACAGAATAGAGAAGTGGGGCTAAAATTGAGCCCTGAGGCACGCCGGCTAACACAATAAAGAAATTTGAGTAGGATGATCCTAAACGAATTCTAAAGAATCTGTCAGATAGGAAGGAATTTATGATAAGGTAGTAGGTAAATGGTAGTATTTCTTTTAGTTTGTGTAAGAGACCTGTATGCCAAACTCTGTCAAAAGCTTGAGCGACATCCAGGAAACCTGCGGACACATGCATCTTTTGTTCCATAGACGAAGCTATGTAATCAGTCACCCTGTGCAGTTGTTGTGTAGTGGAGTGTTGAGTGCGGAATCCGAATTGATGTGGAGGTAGTATATCGTGAACCAGCGGAAGAATGCGCTTGTAAAGGAGTTTTTCGAAAATTTTTGAAGGTACTGAGAGGAGGCTAATTGGTCGGTAGGAGGAAGGTAAATGAAAAGGTTTGTTCGGTTTTTGTATCATTAGACTATTTCTGCATACTTCCACTGAGTGGGGAAATGTGTCGTGCGCAATATACTATTGAAGATTGTAGTAAGGAGAACGAGCGCTTTCCGCGGTAAGTGTTTAAGTATTAAATAATTAATTTTTCTAGTGATTTTAATTTTTCTAGCCGGCCGGTTGGCGATGTTGGTAACGTGCTCGCCTCTCATCACGCGGTCTTGGGTTCGAATCCCACTCGGGCATGGCATTTTTTCATACGTTACAAAAAATTCATTTCATCCTTCACCGTCTGCATTAGCAGCAATTTGCAAAACAGTCGGACGTTAAACCAAAAAAAAAAAAATTTCTAGTGATCGCACGGTTAATCCAAACCCCGGTTAAACGAACCACGGAAAATCGGTACTCTACTGTATATATTTTATAACTTATATACAGTATTATACTTTATATTATTTTATATAATATTTATTTAGGGCATTTCAACATAATTATGTTTGTGTCGTCAAATAGTGAACAAAATTAATATCACAGTAATAACAATTTGAATAGTAATCAAACTGGCCTTCCGTTTCTGATACTAACTTTACTATGTTTATCTTCCTCTAGCACATCGATCACTCTATTTCCATCTCTTTCTTTGCATGCGCAGGTGTGTGTGTGTGTGTGTGTGAAACAAATAACAGAGACTAAGATTGACAGAATGAAAGAGAGGGCGAGAGACAAATGCTGACTAACCGTCTGGCGGAGGAGAAGGTACATAAATAGGGTAGAGAGGCGGGAGGGGACAGTGAGAATTAATGAGTGCAAATATCTGAATTTACATAAAGAGAATATGTCGCTGAATAATTTATTCTATCCGACTTTAACTTAACTTCGCTTTTGAATAATTTGAATAACTTATAATCTAATCTCTCTCTCTCACTCTCTCTCTCTCGCTCTCTCTCTCGCTCTCGCTCTCTCTCTCTCTCTCACGCACATATAACTTACATACAATCTATCTCTCTTTCTCCTTTCCTCACTCACACTCTCAAATGCTGACAATCTTTATCAAGTTAGTCAAAATTTAAAACTATTTCATTTGCAGATTGCAGGATAACAGAATTCAGTCGACTACCAATTTATATTGTTTTTATACAAATTTTTCAAAAACAAGATTTTTTTTGTTTATTACATATTTTCTAAGGTTTATTTAAAGCAGTGTCCCTAGAGAACTCTATGGGCTTAAGACAATTTTTTTTTTAAATTCCTAATATGTGTACGTTGCAATCTTCAATTGAGAACAATAAGCAACCCCAAGACTCAGTGAGATGATGATGACGTGTATGACGTGTAAATGAGACTGTGTAGTGTTGTACAAACCCAGGCCGACTATTCCTGAGAGATTATGGTTAATTGAACCCCAACCAACAAAGTACACCGGTAACCACTGTCTAATACTCAAATCCGTATAAAAGTAACTACCTTTACTAGGATTTGAACCAGAAACATTTGTCTCTGAAAATCAGCTGTTAAACAGCTGACTCACGGCGACGACTTTACCTCTAGACCAAGCCGGAGGGTCATTCCTCACGCCCCTCAATGTTACCAACCGAAGAAACGAACAACGAAAAGAGGAAGTGAGGAGAAGAAGTGAGAACATTTAATGGTTTCCGTAAAATTAATTTTTAACTGAATTAGTTTATTACAACAGATAAAATTACTTTAATATTAACGTTAAGATAAGAAGATAAAAATTACATTTAAAAAGTACTATTAAATAATTGAATATTTTCCAGTAGGTTTGCGTTTACGCGAGCAGATAATTTTATTGAATTTAATAAAATCATGACAAAAGAAATGTGAAAATTAAGTTATGTATTTTTCTTTCTTCAATTCTTTCTTATTTTCCTTAAGGAATTTATTTAGTTTTTTTTATGAAATGTGTCGTCTGAGTTATGACTTTTAGAAAAAATAAAAGAATTTGAATTGTTTTGAATAGAGAAATGAAGAGATATAAAGACGTTGAATGTATAAGAAGGTAAGGTTATACAGAGCCGATTTCATTATTAGATTTAATGTGAAAATGTCACACAAAATATTTTATATCCTTATTTCTTAAATACTAAATGTGTAGGCTATATTTACTGAAATATTTTAACGCATACTCCGGGTTCTTTTAAGGATCTGGTTATTAATGAATGACAAACAAACATCCTGTAAACTAATGAATTTATATTTTTCCTTTCTCTTGCCGATATGAATATATAGGAAGGAAAGTATTGTTTTCATGTCGATTTTAACAAATACACTCTTCACCGGATGTACACGTTTTCAGACCCCCTGAACCCAAAAACACAAGTTTTTAGCGATTGGTCTGTGTGTGTGTGAACAGAATATCTCAAGAACGGAACATCGTACGAACTTGAAACTTGAAACTTAAGTTACATACCACTACCGGACCCGGACACGAACATTTTCATCAAAATCGGTCAAACGGAAGTAGTAGTTTATTCGTGTAATTTTTCACTTTCATGCGATTTTCTCAAACATTGATCCTACGATTTTTTTTAAAATCGCCTGACTTACTAATTTTTGTTTTTGCTCTACAAGATAGGGTAGGCGCCTTGTTTGCTGAAATTCTCGGTGAGGCTGTTTTCAAGTAAAGAAATTGTTTTCTTAAGATTACGGCTTTAATATGCATTTAGCGCAAAATTTACATAATAAAAGTTGTAGAGAATTTAAAATTCTACAACTTTTATTTCAAACATTTTTTTGTATAACGCTTAGTTTACAAGTAATTAGCGATTTTCGGTGTTTTCTCACGAAAACGTGAAAAATCGATTTTTTTAAGATTTTGGGCTTAGTATGCTATTAACGACAAAAGTGTATGTAATCAAATTTATAGAAAATTAAAAGATCTACAACTGTTATTTAGAGCATTTTTTTCTACAGAACCTAGTTTAGTGTAAAAGAGTGATTTTCTGTATTTTTAAGCCAAACTGAGGTTGATTTTCCTTTTGTGCCTTTCACTAATGATTAAAATAAGGTTATATTTTTTGAGGTTAGTTTTTTGTTTATTTCTAATGTTTTATTACTAATGTTAGGTTATATTGGTCATTATTTGCATTGGCAAGAGAAAGTTGTGTGAGTGTTTCACACCAGATTTTATTATATTATATTATATTGTGACGATATCGAAATAGAATGTGTGTTAGAGAGGTTTCTAGGAATGAGGAATTCGTAAAATGTTAAACAGTAAATAATAGAGTGACAAAGTAACAATAGGGTTAGTTATAAAAGGATATTTTAAGGTCGTACAACTATTTGTGTAACACCTTTTATTCTATTGTCACTTCTTGTTTACACTAGTTAAAATTTTTCCAGAGCCGTAAAGAGGATTTTTGTATTTTATTATTGCATCGAATCTATCTGTCTTTCAATAAATCTCTCTGATTCACACCTATATAAAGAGAGCCCCAAGTTTGCCAACTCAAAAGTTGAAATATCAAATAAATTACAACGGACTGTAAATAGCTGTTAGCTCCTGCAATAAATTAGATATACCATTCATACCAACCCGTTCTGTTGGTTGCATATTCACTCCTGCAAGGGTTGCTCTTTGTGAATTCTATAAAACTACAATACTTTGTAGTGTTGTGTGTTATAATTATTATTTCTAATGTTTTATGTTTTTAATGGAAAATTAAAATTAATTGAAGTTGACTAGTGAATATGAACACTAAAAAAATCTGGTGTGAAAAACTCACACAACTTTCTCTTGCCAATGCAAATGATTAACAATAATCTTAACATTAGTAATAAAACGTTAGAAATAAACAAAAAACTAACCTCAATAAACATAACCTTATTTTAATCATGAGTGAAAGTCGCAAAATAAAAATCAACCGCAGTTTAGCTTAAAAATACGGAAAATCACTCTTTCATGCTAAACTAGGCTCTATAGAGAAAATGTTTTAAATAAAAGTTGCAGATCTTTTAATTTTCTATAAATTTGTATATATATTCTTTTGTCGTAAAATGCATACTAAGGCCAAAATCTTATAAAATCGATTTTTCACTTTTTGAGGAAAAAAAACAGAAAATTGCTAATTAGCGCTTAACTAAGCGTTACACAAAAAATGTTTGATATAAATGTTGTAGGTTTTTAAAATTTCTACAACTTTTATTATATACATTTTTGCGCTAAAATGCATATGAAAGCCGCAATCTTAAAAAAAAACAATTTTTTTACGTGAAAACAGCCTCACCGAGAATTTCAGCAAACATGGCGCCTACCCCATCTTGTAGAACATAAAAAATTTAGTAAACGAGGCGATTTAAAAAAAATCGTATGACCAGTTTTTGAGAAAATCGCAAAAAAAGTGAAAAATTACACGAATCAACTACTACTTCCGGTTGACCGATTTTGATGAAAATGTTAGTGTCGGGTCCGGTAGTGGTATGTAACTTAAGTTTCCAGTATGTACGATATTTCGTTCTTGAGATATTCTGTTCACATACACACACCTCACACACACACACAGACCAATCGCTAAAAACATGTGTTGTGTGGGTGTGAGGGGGTCTGTTTTGGTGTATATTCGGGTGAAGAGTGTATTTGTTGTGATGGACATGAAAACAATACTTTCCTTCCTACATATTCATATAGGCCAGAGAAAGTAAAACAAATTTCATATAAACATATTCCTGAAAACGCTTAGTTAGCGATTTACGGCTGATAAATGATCAGCTGTTACTCCCAACCTAAATATTAGTTAATATTTTATGCAGTTACGAATGTACGTTTGTTTTAATTTTAAATAAAGCGAAATTTCAATATCTATTATTCATTTTTTTCCTGAGTAATTCACATGAATCTTTTCAGAACTAAATTTTCTACAAATTTATTTAAGAAAAAATACACCGTTATTTACCATTTATGGAAGTAATATTACGTTAAACACAAAAATATGTTATTTCTTTGCACCAATTCTTGTGTTTTGTGTAAGATATCTCTAAAAGTATTGCATTTACAGCTCTGGAACAAATTTTATTCAATTTTTCAGAATAAAAAACATAAGAAACAATCGTATTTGTATCTTTGTAACTACCTTTATTTTTATACGGCCTTACTTCACCGAGGGTACAGAGTTCTAGGTGAAATTTTTCGCTAGCCGTAACTCGCTAACTAAGCATTTTCAGGCATATGTTTATGTGAACTTTTTTTTCTTATTTTTAGCTATAGAATGAGATCCCAAGAGATTGCCGTATAGTTTTGAATCATTCTGTATTTATATGTAAATTAAGTCGTTTCGTCAGTGGTGGAGTTTTGAAGCACGCATTGAAATCAGTTAAATTTACGAACCCACCGGGGGGGTTGGTCTAGAGCAGTGGTTCCCAACCTGGGGGCGATAGGGGGGCGATGAGTATTCAAAGACATAAAAATAAAACTGTACTACAGGGTAGAATATTTACTGTCGCGGATAAATGTTTTTTTTACAAACAAATAGTTTAGTTTTTACAAACAAATAAACTAAACTCTTTGTTGACATTTTTTATGGTCGAGCTCCTACACATGAGATGAAGAATTCTGGACACAACTGCTTTGGTTGATTATTTGTTGTGAACAATAATAAATCTTTTTTACAGAATAACATACTTTATTATTTATCAACACATTACTTTAAATTAAATTAGGTATACGATGCTAAGAGAAGGGGGTGATAGGTGTAAGTCATCCTTCACAAAGGGGCGATGCCCCATAAAAGGTTGGCAACCACTGGTGTAGAGGTAAAGTCGTCGCCAAAATCAGCTGTTTAGCAGCTGATTTTCGGAGACGAAGGTTCCTGGTTCAAAACCTAGTAAAGGTAGTTACTTTTATACGGATTTGAATGGTAGACAGTGGTTGTGGGTGTACTTTGATGGTTGGGGTTCAATTGACCATACTCAGTGAGTGTGTCTGTAGAAGACTACACCACCTCATTTACACCTCCCTCATACACATCATCCTCATCTGATTGGGTCATCGGGTTGCTTATTGTTCTCAATTGAACAGATTGCAACGTACACATATTAGGAATTAAAAAAAAAAATTAATTAATTTAAAAAAATGTACGAAAGAGAATATTTAATTGAAAATCGGATGGCAGATTTTTGTTATAAAACGGAGCGATAAATTGAAAACTTTACTGTTAACAATGTTTTATGATTGAAGTTAAAAATTTAAAAAGCGATTTGAATTAAGGAAGTAGGAGCTGGACTCCGGGGTGGATGTAGGAAGGAGGTTAGGAAAAATCGGGAGCGCGATGCAGAGGACAATCTGGCTGTCTACTAAGGGAGAGAGAGAGAGAGAGTGAAAGAGCTGGTGCCCTGGTCGGGCTGGCGGCGGCAGGGCAGGCAGGCATCGTATGGCCGGTTGCCGGTTGCACTCCTCGTCACCGGCTGCGCTATCGATTCCACAACCCGGGCTGGCTTTCACCCAGTGATGCAAATCCAGGGATATTTTATCACAACTATTTCAATCATTTTTCCCCTTTTCACTTCCTTACTTTACCAACTAAGTTATTTTCATACTGCAAACCGTTTCATTTCCGGATTTCAACCGATTTTCACTTTCCATCGCTCCCTCAACACAAATAAAATAGTCGTCCGTAGATCTTTTTTTACTTTCTTTTGCCTGTATGAATATATAGGTAGGAAAGTATTGTTTTCATGTCGATTTTAACAAATACACTTTTCACCAGATCTGCATGTTTTCAGACCTCCTGAACCCAAAAAACATGTTTTTAGCGATTGGTTTGTGTGTGTGTGTGCGTGCGTGCGTGTGTGTGTGTGTGTATGTGTGTGTGTGTGTGTGTGTGTGTGTGTGCGTGTGTGTGTACAGTATGATTTTGTAGAAAATCGTAGGAGTTGTTTATTGCATGAATAAACTACTACTTCCGGTTGACCGATTTTGATAAAAATCGGGTCCCGTTATCGTACTTACTTAAGTTCTAAGTTTTAACTTCATAAGATCTTCCGTTCTTGCGATATTTGTCCACACACACCAAATAGTAAAACATGTTTTTGGGTTCAAGGGGACTGAAAACGTGTATTTTTGATAAAAACACGATTTCGAAAATTCGATATGAAACCAATACGTTCTTTCCCTATATATTTTTTTAGGTATAGGGCAAGAGAAAGTAAAAATTTAACGAATTACAACGGAGATAGTTGTTAGCGCCTGCAAAAGATTGAAATACAATCCTTCATACATATTTGATACGTTGGTTGCATACTTTACTCGTGCAAGTGCATTTCAGAAAATGTGTTGTTACTCGTAATAATATCTTACTATATTACTTAAAGGATTATCTGATTGTGTGTAGTGAAGTACAGTTACTGAATTTGTCCACTATTTTCTGTTAAAACATTATTAATTTAACAATTATTTTTGTGTGATTGTGTGTGAATGGTGAATAAATATGTAAGTTGCTAAGTGTAATGTATAATAGGATGTAATGTAAGGTAGTAATATGTATTGAATTGTGGCTGTAATATTAACCAAATTAGGTATTAAATAAAATTGACAAAATTAATAAAATGAATGAATTGAATTGGTGCTGAAATAAAATTAAAAGATAGATTGGATTATTAAAATGTACCGTGTTTAACACACGAGAATTAGTGTATCCTTGATCAGGATTTAATTTTAAAAAAAAATTCTTAATTTAAAGTATGATTTTGTTGTTCGTGAGGTAGTGTGAGTGTTTAAAACGTATTCCAAGTAGATGTCTCCATTCTTCTACTTCATACAGCTGTAATAACCTGCAAATATCACTCCACCACTTACCTGTTTTAAAATAATCTATATTAAAGGTTGCCTCCACCAGGACGTCGTAGAACGGCCCAACGTCCAAGACCCTGAAATTTCCTATGAAGGAATTTAAAAAAAGGAAAATTTGGGGGAAGTTTTGATAGGAGAATCAAAACCATGTTTCCAGTTGTTACTGTGAAATATCAGCTCAGATTTCTCTAGAGAGCCACTGTTCTCGCTTTGTGGTTTGCGAGAAAGTACGGCTGTTTTCAGATTACGGAATCCTTTCAGACAGTGAACATAAATTTTGTAACCAAAACATATTGCAACTTAATAAAAATCACCATACAAGGCCATTGGTGAATAAATATTGGAGAAACAAGAAATTTCAGTAAATTCCCCAAGACATATACCTTTTTGTGTTTATAAATAAGCAAACACGGTGCAGTGTTTAATATGGAGGTTCAAAAATAAATTTTGTAGGTACAGAATCTTTAAAACAGTACCCAGAAGCGTTATAACTGTACTGAATAACGTTCATTCAAGTATCACCCATTATGAATACAATTCAATGTTGGAGTACATCCATCTGAAAAACTTATTTCTAGAACTAATCTAACAAAATGGGAAGATATATTTTTAAAAATAAATACAAGAGACGAATTTCAGTTTAACATTTTAGATTTATTTTTATAAATTTATATTTTTTTAAACGTTTCTTTTTGGTATTTAATTTAAAGTTTTTAACATTTTATAATTAAAATTTTAAATAATATTTCTTCTTTTTTTAAATTTGAACAGAATTAAATTATTTTTGTTAATTATTTTTATTTTTATATATTTTTAACGTATTTAAAGTAGGTATTTAATTTAAAGTTTTTAACATTTTATAATTAAAATTGTGTTTTTATTATTAGCCCATTATTATTATTTTTAATATTATTATTATTATTATTATTATTTAATCAAAAAAACTAAATGATTTCACTAATTCTACATGAAAATTTTTTTTTTATTTACTATTATTTAACTATATTTTTGTTTTATATTTTCCATTTAAAATGGTTCTAAATAAAAAGGTTATTTTTTTCTTTTCTTCATTTTTTTTTAATTTAGTTGTACAAAAGAAAATTAAAAGAAAATTACCTTTTTTAGTGAGTATCCAATCACAGCACCTTAGAAGTATGAACTTTACGGTTACACAATAGAAAAAAAAACTCTGACGATCTTCTACACACACACGGCTGACCGGGGCGCTAATTACCGGCGTACGGAGGGGGGAAAACCAATCAAACTAGCCGTTACGAAAGACGTTGACAAACCGGCGTAAAACAAACGCGCCAATTGGCCGCAAAAAGTGCTGAAGTAACAGTAGGCCCCTCTACAAAAAGTACGTAGAGATGAAACTGAAAAACTGTTCCCAGGCTCTGGAATTGCAAAGTAAGGGCTTTAAACAGTGAGAAACGAAAATAGGCCTTTAGGCCTCCTTATTTCCCACGAGAAAATGCTATGTAAAAACATGTGTAATAAAACCAACTAGAATAAACTAATAAAACGTGATTTCTT
This sequence comes from Catonia carolina, assembly GCA_035578175.1. Classification (NCBI taxonomy): domain Eukaryota; kingdom Metazoa; phylum Arthropoda; class Insecta; order Hemiptera; family Achilidae; genus Catonia; species Catonia carolina. Next base: position 787,250 of record JAQMRL010000002.1, on the reverse strand, counting down.
TATGAAATAATAAAAATTATTGAGAAGAAATACGTTATGTAAAATTACAAACTTTTATTCATAATAAAATAATATTTTTCCTCCTTAACGAATAAAGAAAAAAAACACCATTTTAATTATTTTAAAAAGACAAAATTTGATCAACTCCAAGGGTCTAGGGAGGTTTCCAACAAAAGTCGAAAATTTGGAATAGTAAAGTCAAAAACTTTACACTAAGTTTATTTATTAATTACTAAACGACTTTTTAAATTTATATTTTTTTTGTTTGTTTTATTAAAATAAAACATTGTGAGGTTACATTTTAAAATGTCGACACAGGGTTCTTCTTCTTCAACCCAATCATATGATATCGATTGTTCTAGTGGTAGGCATATAAATAACAATTTATCGGTCACCAAATTTTCAACCTCTTCCGATCAAGAAGGCGCTACTAAAACATGTGTTGATAAATTTTGCAACTCACACATCGGAAAAACGATTCATTCGGGATCCAAGACGCGTTAGTGAATCACGTAATTTATCGGCTGACAAGGACATACCGACATTACCATCAAAACCACAAGACGATTTTACTGTTGTAAGAGCGAGAAATAATAAAAGAAAGGCAGAAAAGTCATCAACTGATTTGCGTGCAGGGAAGCGACTCGATAGTACAGCCACAGCGTTTCCACTCAGCAACGCTTACGATGTGTTGTCAGACAATTCCGACATGGAAGACGATTCATCTACAACAGAACCAAAGCCGCCCCCTGTCTTTATTCCCAGCGTTAGCAACCTGCAACTGCTTTTAAATATAATCACCAGCAATGGTGTAAACAAAACCGATTATGTGTACAAAATTATCTCTCGAAGCCAAATGAAATTGAACGCCAACAACAGCCGTGCATATTCGATGATAATAAAAAATCTGAAGTCTTCTAAAATCGACTTCCACACCTACCAGCTAAAACAGTGCCGTGCATTCCGGGTTGTTCTACGTCACGTCCACTACTCAGTTGACGTCAATGACGTGATACAAGAACTGGCTACGCATAACCATGCCGTACGGAACATCTCGAACATACGGCACAGAATTACAAAGGAGCCTCTTTCGCTTTTTTGTAGATTTAGAACCGGCTTCTAATAACAAAGATATTTATAAAATAGAATTGTTGCAAAACGCCAAAATAAAATTTGAGCCACCCTACCAAAAAAACGATGTTATTCAATGTAAGCGATGTCAACGGTACGGGCATTCAAGAGCGTACTGCAACAGACCATTTCGTTGTGTGAAATGCGGTGATAATCATGACACTACTATTTGTGGTAAACAGAAGGACGCCCCACCATTATGCGCTTTGTGTGGAGGAGACCATCCCTCTAACTACAAAGGTTGCGAAATATACAAACAGATTAAACAACGAAAATTTCCACCTTTACGCGAAAGAACAGTTACACCACCGGAAACTCAGACGGTCAGCTCAAAATTTGTCATCCAAGTTGTTGCAAAAAACAGCGTACAGGAAACATTACATCAGACACCTAACGGTAACAGTATTTTAGACTATGCGAGAGCCGTAAAGGGCAATTCTACACAACCAATCCGTTGCAAACTGATCCGATTTCAAATCTACAACAATCATTTCTAGAACTACGGAACGTAAGTAGGGGATTAGTGTCTGTTCACCTGTATATATAATTATTTAGCAATAAAGGTTGAAAATTTATGTTTTACGACTCTTGGAAGAGGCATACTCATTAAAAACCTTTAAATGTAATCTCCTCCATGTAATTAATATGTGTTGTGTATGTTTATGACCTGTAAATTGTAAGGTAAACCACTCTTACTTTCAACAAAGGAAAAATTAAAGTGATCTTTACATTTTTTTTTGTTCAGTTTAAAAAAACAATCTTAAAGTAAATTAGGTAAGTTGATACCTGTATAATTATGTATTTTTTTACAGAACAAAGCGTTATGTAGCTCTTAAAGACACCAGATCATATAAAAATCTAATAAAAAGAAATATTACTTTGTATGATGTAAAAATGCACAAAGCAAAAATGCATTTGTCCTTTAAAAAATTATATTATACAAAATTTACTCTGAAGATATACAATTTAACATTGCTTCATGTTCATAATAAAAAAAATTATGTACAATAATTTCATTTTACGTTCAACAATAAATTTTAATTATCTTTTGCTAAGTATGTTTCATACAAATGATTTCTATAATACTTTTCAGTTTTATAGTGAATAAAATGTTACTTTTAAATATTCTCATGATACATATTATAAAATTTATATTTAACATCTTAAAATTGTTTATTAAAAAAACAAAATTCTGCTTTGTTCAAATGTAACTTTACAATTTGGTTGATTACGTAGTACATACCAATTATGACCTACAATCTCTTTAATTTATGTTTTCAAACGCATTGCATGTCAAAATCATGTATGGGCTTTTATCGTTTGAATTTGTTCTATGACACCTTTTTTTTTACTTTTAAAAATACTGAAGATATAACCTCTGTGTTTTTATTACACTGTAAAACGATATGTATATAAACGCAGAATTTTCTCTTTGCGTATTCATCATTAAGCTATACAAAAAAAATGAATCGAGCCACGCGGAATGCAAGGCAAGCTATGGAGGAAGAAGTAATGCGCGCTAGCGAGGTAATTATTTACATTATTAATAATATTCTAATAGAGTCACCCCCTATTATCTGTGGAATTGGGTGGTATGTGTCACCGTTATTCCACTCATTGACAAAAAAAAGTGTAGATTTATCTAAAATCTTTATTAATTTTTGTTATTTAAAGTACATAAATATGTACAATAATGAAAACACTAATTTTAACTACAAAATATAACATATAAATTTTAAATGTTGTTAATTAATTTTTATCCTTAAATATGTTTCTTTACTGTATTTTTTTTTTTTAAAATTACTACATTGTATTTAGAAAAAATCATAAAATATTGTTTACTTACAAATGATGTTGTTGTTTAGGTCATCAGCCGAAAGGTTGGTTTGACCTCTATAAAGGTTTTACTAAGTAAATCGAGGAGTGAGGTGTTTTACCTTTGCCTTCCTCACTGAGTGGAAAAGTATGCTTATCAGCATGCCAGGCCCACCGAAAAGCGCTCACTTTCCACCCTGCAAATGACACCTTCACTTCATTCACCACAGGGTCTGGCTGCGTAGTGAAATTCATTACTCTCAGAGGAGATAACTCTGACTAGTGTCTTTTACACCTCTGCCTCTTCTGTTATTTAATATTTCAGTCGTACGATAAGAAACAGATCTATTTTTTAGCCCTGAACAATAAGTACAGTATGTTTCTCAACATAAGTTTGTCACAAAACAAAACATGTATTTACAAATTTAAGCGTGTGCTTAAATAATCCACAAAGAGGATAATTAGGAATGGAATGAATAATTAAATAAATAAAGGTTTCAAAATAATTAAAAAAACGTTTGTATAGATTATTAGCATAACACCAACAAGCAAAGAATGTTTGTTACAGATGAAATCTTTTACAAAACTATTATGTCCCAGGTTTTTGCATGGCCTACATGTTCTAATATTGATATATTTCCAATTACAGTTCCTTATAATCTTTTTTAAATAAACCAGATTTCTCATAATAAATATGAAATACACAGAATTATTAAAAAAGTAGAGCAACAAAAACCAAATTTCCTATAGCCGGAAGTACTGAGATAAGTAAAACGGCATTAATTAGCCTTATCAGTGTGGCTTTTACAACCGAATTGAATGTTTACTTCACAAAGTAACAACGTCTACGATAACTAAAATTAAAAATACTCAGTAAAAGAGTTTTACTCTGAGAAATAACGGAGCCAGTAAAGTAAAACAATATGGAAACCCTGAAGAGTAGGCCTAAAATAAAAAATCTGGTGTGAAACACTCATACGACTTTCTCTTGTCAATGTACATAACGACCCATATAACCTATGTTTAATCATGAGTAAATAATTTACTAAAAACCACAACCTAATTTTAAAATTATGAGTGAATGATGCAAAATTAACTCACACACACACCAATCACTAGAAACATGTTTTATGGGTGAAGGGGACCTGAAACGTGTATATTCGGCACAGCTGAAAGGCTGGTTTGAACTCGTAGAGGTTTTAGTAAGTAAATCGAAGAGTGAGGTGGTTTACCATTGGCTTCCTCACTGAGTGGAAAAGTACGCTTATCAGCATGCCAGGCCCTCCGAAAAGCACTCACTTTCCACCCTGCAAATGACACCTTCACTTCATTCACCACAGGGTCTGGCTGCGTAGTGTAATTCATTACTCTCAGAGGAGATAACTCTGACTAGTGTCTCTCACCCCTCTACCACTCCTCTCATCTCTCTTTCACTCTCTCCCTCACTCCTCCTTCCCTTTCACTCTCTGCCCACTCCTCGTTCCACCTTCTCTCTCACTCTCCCCACTCCTCCTTCCGCCCTCTCTCTCACTCGCCCCCACTCCTCCTTCCCCTCTCACTCTATCTCTTTCTCTCTCTCTCTTTCTTTGTGATAGCGACTGAAAGTTGATGTTTATCGTACCGGATCGCAAAACGTTGAACAACGTTTGTGCTCGATGGCAATCTGATTACAGGAAGTGATAAACAGACGACAGGCTGTTTGCGGTTGATAAACATTGAAGCTAGGCTTTTGTTTGACACAGTAGCAGACGGTTGCGGACAGCGAGTTTGCACACCACACATGGAGCGTGACGACAAGTGTTTTACCCTTGAACAACAATCGTAGTGTGTCATTATTAATACGCTGTTAGAGCATGGTGAGACTTCCTACGACATCGACACATTACTCCATTTGGCACGACATTCACGTGGATGTACACTGTACTTGGCATACATCAAAAGGCATGAGTTTAAAAACAAGAGGTTAGAGACGATTGAATACAAGCCGGTGTCCCTCCACCATACTATAGACATGACCTTGCGAGATGGTTGGGAACACCGTACGCTCAGAGTGTTCACAAGTGAAAATGCTGCCTATTCGTATTGCAATTATTCATATACGAATTATTACAAGAAAAGAATTGTGGAGGAACTGTCAAGCAGCGAACTGATTTAAACAGAGAACTCTTTACAGACACAAGCACACTTACACACAAACACTGTAACCCCACCTGTCCTATCAGAAAAGATTTATTTGCATCCGTACACGTGTGCAGGTATTTTTTTTCTCGGGGGCAGACAGTCCGAAGTCTGCAAGCGGTGACGGCAGTGTATGGTAGAGGTAAATTTCATTACTGGGTAATTTAAATAATTTGTAGATATGTCCACATAACAAACTGGATGTGGAGTATACTGTCATAATCAAAAACATTTATCACAACTCAATGTACCCTTTCGTACACCACCGCTCTCGACCGCCTACTTCCTCACTCTCTCACCCCTCTACCACTCCTCTCATCTCTCTTTCACTCTCTCCCTCACTCCTCCTTCCCTTTCACTCTTTGCCCACTCCTCCTTCCACCTTCTCTCTCACTCTCCCCACTCCTCCTTCCGCCCTCTCTCTCACTCACCCCCACTCCGCCTTCCCCTCTCACTCTATCTCTTTCTCTCTCTCTCTTTCTTTCTCTCAGGTTTGGCGAGAGCAGGACATACGTTGTTTCTGAGTTCATAATTACAATAATCATAAATGCAAATCTCAATATCAGCAATGTTCCTTAAATATCATACAACAGTATTATTTCTAAATTATCTTTTAGACAGCTGTATTTTCTCACTGATATATGGATAGGATAGTTGCATCCGATTTTCTATTGTTCAGACCATAGGATCGTTGGCATCAAATCCTGATGAGGTATGAATATATATAAATATTATTATTTTCCAAAAAATAGTTAATTAAAATTTTTATGCAGACCTTAATCATTTTTTTTTTACATACGCATTACCTAATGTAGACGCATATTTCTGTTTTTAGAAAGTAAAATATTTCAAATCTGTGACTTTTCAGGTACGTATTTAACTGTTTCATGTATGATGGTTTTGACTTAACATTATGTTTGACAAATACAGGTAAATAAATAAAATGAAAACGTATATAAAATACATATTATTTATTGATCAAAGTACTGTTTATACATAAATTATTGAACAATAATGTTTTTCAGAAAAATAAATCAGTTAATATCTGTTTATATATTATTTAGCAATCGTGACATCCTTCAGCATGCCTCCATCCTGACTCCATGATCACCACTGTCAAACATTTACCTGTAACAAACACAAAAATAAAAGACTTATTAATAAAATATAATAATTTGTAAGTTTCAGGGTTAAAAATACAAGTTCTGTTTCTTTACATTTCGTAAAATATAGCTCATAATATTATCAACTTCAAGTTTAAAACTTTTGGCTAAATCAAGAAGGAATACTTTTTTTAAACCATATATGTCTCGGTAATCGTTGTCTAGTTAAAACGCTCTTCATAAACTTCTTTTACATAGAGAAGTAATCTTCAAATGTCCTGTAATTTTTATTCCATACTCCTTCAACTAAATGAAGAAGGCAAAAGCCTAAACCTTTGGAGGTTCAAACCTGCGTTGATGACCTAAACAATATGCTACAATCTGTTCAATTTAAGGATTCATCCATATGACTCAATGAGATGAGATGTAGTTTTGTACAGACTCAGGCCAATCATTCCTGAGAGAGTATGGTTCAACCCCAACCATCAAAGAACACCAGTAACAAAGTCTAATATTCAAATCCATAGCTCAAATTTTATTATGATTTGAACAAGAATATAATCATTCTGTTTAAATTGCAAATTAATTTACACAATAATATCAATCTTAATTTATGTAAATTAGTTTAATGATTCTTTTTTCATCAACAATTCTTAAAAAAAACAACTATATTTTACTGATTTTCATGTAAAACAAATACTGTAAAACACAACAAATAAGTAGAATGCAAATGAGTGTTCGCCTTAAATTCTAGTAGAATGTAATTGTTAATTCAGTAACATAGTAGTAGCAAAAATAGTATGTAAAAAAGTTTCTGTATTTTAGTGTTGGTAGTGTAAAAATAACGTTTCTGAGTTAGTCCTAACATATGAGTGTAGACACATGAAATAACAGTTGTAATATTATCATGACTTAGTTAATCGATTCTCGTAAACTACATTGAAAAAATATATACTATTTCCACAAAAGACTGTATAATGGTTAATTGTCCCATAATATTTATCTAACACACTGTTTTATTATTCTTTACTAGTAAGTGCGTCAACAATAGAGATAACAAATTAAATAAAACTGTAAAAGTACTACCGTTTAATTAAAAAAAAAACCTTACACTTACCTTCTTTTTAATCTGAAAATCTCCTTTCCCAGTCTTAATCAACGTGTGAGATGAGCAGTCAAATGCGCAGAGTTCTTGATCAGTGAAACCAGCGTTATACTTGTCTGGCAAATATATAAAACATTCTTTTCCATCATCTAGTATGTTAACTCTTATCGACTCTCCGTACTTTGTAGACGAGCGATTCATTGATACAATATGGTACTCGTAGCCAGTTTTTAACTCGTTTGTTCGTTTATATTTAGGTGTAATTAATGAATTGAATTTAATAGCAAAGTCCATGGTGTGTAGTCGATGTAGTGACGTGAGAAGAACAAGCTGATGCTGCACATGTTATAGCTTATATAGTTAGTCAAGTACTGGTGGGGATGATACAATGGTGGGAGTGGATAAATGTGGAAGGGGAACATAGTAGGAGGGAGAAGTAATGTTAAAATTGTGCAAGGGGCAGTAGGACGTTAAACGAACTGAAGAAATACCATCATCATCTACAACCTGTAACATGTAATAAAAATTAAACAACAATTCTATTGTTAAAAAATAATTAGATTTTATAAAAAGCAATGAAAATTTTAACAAAGGAAGTTTATGACTTTTTCAACTAACAACCTATAATTTACTGCAATCATAAATCTATTATTGTTGCATCTCAAGTATAATTATTAAGTTTCTCATGAGAAGCATTAAAATTATATGTCACAGGCAAAATTATACACTTTTACAATCAGTTTTACTACTTCAGCGATGTACTATATAATTTTATTAAATATTACCGCAGCCTGGTACTTTTGTTTGCAACTTGAATCAACATGTCTAGACTTGAAAAGGTCAAAAGCGGTCATATCAATGGTTATTTCAAGTAACAACTTATAATTTGCTTAAGAATAAATCTACCATTGTGTTCTATCTAATATATAATTATTGTTGCTTTTGGAAAGCATTAAAATTACCCAGGCAAAATTATAAACTTGCGCCTGGTACTTTTGTTTGCATCTACATGTCTAGACTTGAAAAGGACAGAAGCGGTCATATCAAAGATATGTTTTCCTTCTGTTGTACAACACCCCCATCACAAGTTTAAAACACATTCCTTTATTCAAATCACAATAGTATGTGAATCAAATAAAGCAACATATTTTGCGCCTTTGGACGACTATAGGCTGAATCACAAATTTAGAAACAAATTTTCAAACCAAAAAATACATTTTTCGTCATAAAAATTTAAATTTATAAATTTGTATTTAGCCTAGGTGTTTAAGGTGTTTTTTGTTTGTCTGTAAGATGTATTTTGTGTTGTTTTGTGTAATGTATGTTGTATCCTATTCACCGACCATCTGCCTATCACTAACCGAATCAAATCTCGTTTTCTTTTAAACGTCTCGCTACCTCACAATTCACTTCACAAAAGACTTTCACGACATTTTCATCACACTTTTCTCCTTCTTTTGCTGTGCATATATTATACGTATGGACAATTCCGTCACAAGTGTCTATGTGATGTTCGGCCTGATGTTCCTGTCTTTTGTTCATTTCACACCTATCTGGAAGCCAGCACTCACTGCTAACATCTTGGGATCGTTCCCACGGTCCTGGACTCGAGCACATCACCCAGTGCCGACGTCCGTCGCAATATTCTCCATGGTATTTCTGACAATGTTCAGCGTACGAGCCGGACTGACAAGGTTCATCATCTCCGTTCATAGTGAATGTGAACCGATCACCGAGTTCACACCGCTTATATACCATCATATATTCCCCACCACCGTTTGCGGTTTATGACTAAGGCGCGTAGGGTTTTTTTTAACCAAGCGGACCCTCCCCCCCACAGCTGTTGATTAAGCAACTGAGGTCACATAAAACGTGACGTAGGCCTACAAACCGCGCGTATTTTTTTTTTTATTTATACATATCTTTTTATATTTTTTTTTTAATTTCTACATATCTTTTATTCTGCATAAATTAAAATCTGTTTCTAAGCATTTACAACATTGTTGATATATTTCAGATAAATATTCACATATAAATACCAATAGAGTTGATCAAGTTTTAAAATTATCCACACACACTCTTTAAAAGAAATACAGACGAGCATGGTTTTTATTTTTAACAAAATTCATGACACTTGATGATAAAAAAAATAAATTAATTTTTTTCACTACAAATCAGAGAGAGGGAATACATACATCTAAGACCACATTCACACACACACATTCAATCATACAAGAGGAATGCCGTGATATTTGTCAAACGGTGGAGTTTAGTCCAGCAGAGCTACATTGGTTTTTTTTTTGTTGGTGACCGGAGGACATCCGTAACACCTGTAGAGTGCCCGCGACACTAATTTGTCAAACGGTGGAGTTTAGTCCAGCAGAGCTACATTGGTTTTTTTTTTGTTGGTGACCGGAGGACATCCGTAACACCTGTAGAGTGCCCGCGACACTAATCAACGGCGAAGACCCCCTTTCATTCACACACACAACATTCATGAGGAGTGACGCCAGAGAAAAAAATGCCTTTATTTTTTCTCAAACGAGACAATTATGCCAACAGAGCCCCATCATTCATACCAAAGATGATAAGTATTCCCTCCTCGGAACAATGTGCTCCAGAAACAGTGGTACATTATTGATGTAACCAATCAGCAAGTTACATGACGGTGAAACTTTAACATGATCCACCAGTACACTATCGATATGTTGAAAGTGCATTTTACATGAAAAACAACAAACAGTATCGGAACTTTTGTCGAAATAAAAACCACGCTTTGCTATTTCACGAACGTTTGCTGTGTGTTCTGCAAAAGTTGACAATCTGTCCCGTTCCCGTCTGTAATCGCAAGTTAACCATTTTGCGAGGTGAATACACTTTGCAAGTGAACATCGCATTCTACCATCGCTCTTATGTGTGCCCGTGTTCACGGGACAATGTACTTTATTATCGTTTGTCAACCTTGGTATTAAATGTTTACACTCATCCAAATTTACAACAACCACGTCAACTAATGACTTTAAAAAAACTTGTTTTTCAAGTCCTTTTGTGTAGATAATGCTATATTGTTTGAGAATATTTTTGACCGTTGTCAAACTGTATGCAATATCACCTTCTTCCCAAAGTAAGCCGTGGAAACGTGTTTCCAACCAGTGAGCGGTTTTACGGTAAATACAATTTAATTCACTTCGATTGAATGGTGGCTTAAAGTGTAAATGAACAAAAGAACGTGTGTTTAAGTCTAAAACTACAAATTCTTTGAGCACAAACTCATTGTTGTTATCGTAAAAAGCCTGAAATTCACATATACAACTTGTACGAGACATTATTCCAAACTGATTGAGAAACTGATTGTTCTTACAATTTATTTATAACATCACGTAATAACCAGTATTGCCAATATAAAATAATATATACACAGACAAAAGAAGATTATCTTTTAAGTATCGTGTGCATAAACCGTACGACTCTTTTGATTTTTCCCGCCCTTCAAAACCGACCAGCGTTCGACTGCATGAATCAGTCCTAGTGGTACTACTGCTACTTGTTCCGTCTACCGTATCAAAGGCGACTCTCCTGTCAATTGTATCGTACACGGACAGTGAGAGAATCAATTTCTCGCCTTGTGCTACCGTTGACGATCGATTAGTGCACACATGATCGTCCAACATAAACTTTTGTATTTTCCCGTCATGCCAATCACGCGTGAAACCGACAAAAGATATTTTTTCTGAACCGACAAGAGATATTTTTTTCACGTCATTACATTCAAATGTACAGATATACGTGCTGGCTTTATTTTTAAATTTAATATCAATTTTAACATCGACCGGTTCGGAAAAATGATGGAACGAAAAATCGGCAATCATCAAATAACTGTGTTTTAACTTACATTTGGCCGAGAACGGAACGGCTACACCGCCGACAAAAAGCGTTAAATCTTCGACTATCGAATCGTTCATCATGAGAGTCACTAGTCAACTGTCTCCTCTTCCGATTTTGCAATCGTTTTAAACGCAGTAAACTCATCCTGCAACCTGTCCGTCCACCACGCAACATGTGACGTTTTGGCCTTTGTTATCCCCTCTACAATCTTTGATTCGTCATACCATAATTCACGAACATGTTTAGACAGGCTTGTCACGAGTTTATCGAACCGAAACCACTCCGAGGTCGACAATGAAATTTTATTTTTTTTATTATCGACAATTTGAACGTACCATTTCCCAAAAATTTGTTTCACCTCCACCGTGGAATGTGAGGTGTCATCTGTAATGTCTTTTAAGTGACATGTAATTTTTGTACCCTTGTCTAACGCGAGCTGGACATGATCCCGATTATTCACTAATAATTTCCACAAGTGATACGACAAGACCACACGTTTACGAGGGGCAGTAAATACGGCCGCGGTGTTAAAGTTTTGATCGGTACAAGCCAGCCCTACGGTTACATGTTTATCGAATTTATTGTTTAACGTATATGTTAGCGGTAAAAAGATGTAATACATACCGTTTATTGATGACGTTTTCAGTTCTGGCAACAGCGGTTCCGCCTCCTCGGACTCCTGCGACAGAGAATACCGTGAGCCCATGCTGTCAAGATAAAACTAAAGTGTTTTCTAGTATGTAGATTCAATTTATACATGAGTCGCCGTACACTCATTACAAAAGTTTTCGTACCGTGCCGGTCAGCGGCCTGTATTCTACTACGGCGTCGTAAACGATCAAGCAGTAAGCCGCCGTTTCAGCGGGTACTATTTTTTCCGTTTCGATTTCCAACCTTAAATCAACGGCACCTGTTTTTAAAGTTTCATTCTGTTTAGAACAATCAATGACGTATACTGCACCGTTCTGCTTGAAATCAGACAGATTCAAAAAAGGACCAGTACCGGCTTCACACAAGTAAGACGATTTGAACCGAGAATACGCTTCGTAAAACAAATTCATATCACCGTGAACATTATCGTATGGAAAATATTCACTGTTCAAAAAAAGTTTAACATTACGAACGGTGACTGAATCACTGTTGAACTGTGAAGGATTGGCGTTTGGGTTCGCCTTCTTTTTTGTATGAAAGGTGACAATCACGTACCGGGCCGTTTCCATGTGTGAAGAAGTTTTCACCGACCACAGATGTTGTTTTGTCTGCGGAAAAGATGGGTATTCGTGTAATTCCCATCTACGAAAGGATATCTGTACAGGTCTGTCTGATTCAACCAGTTTCAACAAACTTAATCGTGTAACGTCGTTCACACGTATGTAAGGAATTTTCCAATGTACTTTCTTCAAGGTCAATAAGAAATCTTTTTTTCCATCTGGCAAGAGGACGGCGTCTTTGTCGGTCGGAGCACGTAAAAGTATCAGTTCTTGCTTGACGGGTAAAGTGATTTTAGTGTAATCGTCAAAGACAGGCAAGAGAAATTTTAACGGATAGCAAAATGAAAATTTCCCACTCGTGCTATCTACAGCGATCGAACCGGTTGATTCGTCCCAACCGGCGTTCGCAAGAGCCTTATCGTTCGCATTTAAGGTTAGGTAATTTTTAATTGTGGACGTAATTCCCGGATTCTTCACTCTGTCCACTTCTATACCGCTGATCTCGTACCTGATTTCATCGAAAAGAAAAGCGACTGCGTTATTCACTAGTTTATAGTTGGCGTTCGGCGTGTCTGCCTTTTCCAGTAACGTGCCTTCAATGTAGAGGAAGCTTTCACTGGGCAATGTGAATACATCTTGTTGTTGAATAGGGATTCTTATCTCGTCATTATTGTTGTAAGTAGATGACGCGTACGGTGTGTGAGTGTGATACTCCCAACTTGTAAATACATCAGTGAAAATGGGTTTATCATGAACGTTCAACACTTCCATGATACTTTATACACGAAAACCTATGGATTTCAGAAAACGGATGTTGTGAGGTTTTAACTTGTTCACGGTCGGTTTACGACTGCCAACGGAACGCATGTGTTCATTGTACTTATATGTTTTGCGCGGTAAAATAACCAGACCCATCTCTTGTACGCCTTAAATGCAATCGCAAAGAGATTACTTCGTTTGCAAAGTTTATGAGATTGCCTTCTTGGTCTTCCAGGCGGATGACAATGGACTGAAGACGTTTAACGTTTACCGGCAAATATATAACGTTGGTAGGCGTCTCCAACAGTTTATAACCGGGGTCAACGGCCAATGGAAATTCGTGAAGAATATGTGTTTCTTTTCCGTTATCGTAAGATCGTTGCACAATATTGCACAACACCCTAATGATGTTCACCTTGATTATGTTCACTTCGTTCTCTGAAACGTGCCATTTGTTCGGCTCCAGCACCCGCTCTGTGAAACCCAACATTGACGACAAATTGTTCGGCTGTGTGAAATCTATGGGGCGTGAAGAGTAAATTTCCGTATGCAGAGTATTATTGTTTGCTTTTAGATGGAATTCCAGTGGAATGTTAGCTCGTAAACAAGTCTCTTTGATGTATTTTTCTAAATCTTCCAACTCGTACGCGCCCTGTGGTATCACGATCGTCACCCCGGCATTCGATTTATCTTTGTCTAGAATTTTCTGTTCGGCGTCCGAGTACATTGTGGTCGCCCTGCCCTTGGTGATGGGTTCGTTGGAAATTTTAACTTTACCCTCCGCGTCAGGCACTTGTTGTTGCCCGGCGTCTGCGTTGCCAAAGAGAAAGGTGTCGTTTACGTCTGTTTCTACGTTTGGGATTGTGTTGTAAGTGGACAGATTGATCAGTCCGACCTCCCAGTCGGTATTGCTGTCAAGCTCGACGGGAGGGAAAACATCGCATTGAAGTACCGAACCGCGACCGGAAATTGAAAACATTTTTTATTGCGCTCGTAAAAATTTTAAACACAAATGACCGCAGTTGACTTTTTTCTGCTCTCTTTTATAGTTGTATTGTACAGTGATTCGCGACCCGTCTAAACCCGTTTTCCAATATCGTACCAACTCCGGTGGTGGACGTAAATTACCATAACTGTCGTAATAGTTGACGTGATTGGTGAGTTTGTGATAACACACCCAATGAGTACCACGCCCACTTTCCTTGTCCAAATTCACGATTCCGCTTTCATTTTTACGTACCCGCGTCGGCAGATTGTTCAACATGAATACGCCCCGAAAATACGGAACGTGGTCGGCATATTGTGAAAGTTCTTGACCGTTTAGCGGACGTGACGGCAACGAGTCGAGGTTTTTTTTTTCTTCAACTGCAGACCGCGCCCTTTGTAATTTTTCAAGTACACACCGCGTCCTTTGTAATTTTTTAAATACAATCCTTGTCCTGCTGCTGCTGCTGCACGGCGAGACCGTTTCCGCCCACTCCTACGTCGTCGTAATGCACCCCCAAATTTAGTTTTCAGCTTCATCAGGTTTGTCACTGTCCACGCGGCCGCTTTCTCTGCTGCACTTGCGTCACCCGCTTTTACCCGTTCCCACGCTCGTTCAGCCAACACCCGATCCGCTTCTGCCCGTTTCCCGCTGTCGGTGTACTTTGAGTAAGCGATGTCGTGTTCCTTACACGCTGAATCCAATTTATTTATCCCTCGATCGCCTCGTCTCAACCGCTCCTGTAATTTAGTACCGGGTCCACAGTACTGGTAACCAGGGATATGTAGTTCTACCGGTAATAAGTCGATGGTACGATTCAATATCTTACCGCCGATCTCGCTGATTGCGTCAAGCAGTCCTGCTCCCTTCTGACGTTTTACAAACATTCTCACACATATTTATAGTTTTTGCACACACTTTTATATCTTTTTTTACATCTATATTGAGGAAAAAATGATGTTTTAATATGTAATCATCATATTATTTTAATCTCAAATGTCATCCATGTTAAGAGTATATGAAACCCCACTAGTGGGCTCTTCAGTTTTCATATTGCTGCCACTGTTTAGTCTATCGTTTAAATAAGATAATATTACTGCATCGTTTCCAATCGATGGTGCGCCTACGTTTGTAAGTCTTCTATTTTCCATATCATATCCATCACCTTTTTCATCTAATTTGAAGCCAAAACCCCTATCTCCTTTCGGTCCTGCTTTGCCTGGAGGTCCTTGAGGACCGACTATTGGTTGCAATTCCGGTCCCATCTTGTAATGTTGATGCCGATGAATAATTTTTATCAGCGTGTCCAAAAAATCTTTGGCTATTTGATCTATTTTTGGATCGTCCACCACTTCTTCAGGCGTCAATGGAAGCGCCTCCGGTCCATGTACACTTCTGATTTTACGCCGTTGCGATCTCTCTACAACATCTAAAAAGTTTGTTAAGGCTTGCGTAACGTAATCTCTGTTTACGGCGTCTGTCGGTCCTATTGGATGTGGAACGTTAATAATGCGTTTTCCTTGCACATCGAACGCTTGCAGTTTTGAATTAAATTTCATTCCTTCACCCGATTCTCCACGTGGTCCTGGCGCTCCCTGTTCACCCTGTGGACCTGGAACGCCTGCTGGCCCTGGAGGACCAACCAAAACTTCAGGTGAAATATAATACGTCTCGCTGAACTCTTGCAACCGGTCTCTCAACGATTGAGTCAGCTTTTTAAATTCGTTCACATCACCGGAGGCGGTTCGCTCGCCACGCTGTTGTTTTTGCAGATGAATCGCCATTTGCACAGACGTTTCAAACACTTCGTTGCAAACGTCCCGCACTTGATTTAAATTGGTCGCGTCGTTTCCACTTTTTCCACTCGCCACATTGATAAGTCTGCACTTTTTCACGTCCACACTTTTATCACCGAATACGAGCGCCTTTTCCAAAGCCGATTGCTTGGCATAATTCCAGTTTAGATAGCCGAGTGTGACGGCATCGTTGTCTTCATCGGGCACGCCTACATTTTTCACCACGTAATTGTGCATGTCTACCTGCTTTGCGGACGCGTCCACATCCAAATTAGTATGTTCTTTGTGATATTTCAAGGTGACTGCGTCTTGGTCGTTGATGGGTGAACCCACAGCCGTCAGGCGTTTATTGTTAAACGCTGGATTTCCTTCGGAATCTGTTGTCGCTGCTCCTGCCGCTACTGCGTCTAGACTCGCTGCTACGGCTGCTGTTGCTGATGACGTCGCTTCTAGAGTGGTTCGCATGTCCGCCTTGGTGGCGTAGTTTTTTGAGAGGTACTGGACGGGTACTGCGTCGTTTTGGTCAACGGGTTCTCCAACATTTTTCACGCGTATATAGTTGGCATCGTAAACGTTGTCAGACAGATCAGTTGTCAAACAGGTTTTTTTCATGGCCCGCAAATTGATTGCGTCACTATCCGCCTCAGGATCGGCGAGGTTAATAATTTTTCTCTTCTTTACATCAACGCTCAACGAGTTTGGATCAAGTGTAATACAATCGACTTTACGTGCAGCGTCTGTATCTGATATAGGAACATTCAAATTACGCAATCGTTTTCCCTGCACGTCGATGTCACCGTCTTTGGTCAACTTTAAGGTAAACCCCGACGGGCGGCCAGCAACATGATGATGATATTGATCACCCTCACTAAAACGTCGTCTGACGTATCTATTGGAGTGACCAAACTTGTCGATACTCATTGTTCACTTAATAGTGTCGATTTGTTTTCAACGCACCGCCTTTTATAATACCGGCTTCACGCAGTTCCTCAACTATCGATTGGATTTCGTTTGTATGACCGACATTGCCGGCCGCTTGTGACGCCAACAACAAGCGCAACCGGTCACATAGTTCGTTCACATCGTCCCAATGCACGTACTGAATACGACTGTCTGTCAACACCATGCCGCTTCCTACGGTGGGAGGAGGAGTGGCTTTGTTGAAAAGCGGTTTGATAATTTGTGTGTATTTGTAACCACGATTCGAGTTTATCTGTCGCCCTGGATCATATCCTTGCCGATAGGCGTTTGTTTGTATCAATATCTTGTGGTATGTGTGTAGATCGTCTGTTGTATACGAGACGGGTTCCTTTTCAAAGATCAACGAGTGAAGACCCGCGGTCATGTTGTAACTAACTCTACCAATTGACAATTTCATACGACCAAATTTCACCTCTTTATCACCAATCATCAACTTGTCGTTTTCCAAGTATACCCCGTACACGTGATCCATCGTGTTAGTGGTATCATTTATCAACATTTGCAGGTAATATTTGGTGGGATTTTTATCGTTCATTGAATCAATGACTTTTGATTCGTTTGCTATTGACTTTCTTCTAGGCGCGGTCGGCGTACTGGTTTCCTTTGGTGTAAACGGTTTAAATGGAAACTCTGTGTCATCCCAACGCTTTTCCTCATCTACATATTTGTCCTCAAGCACTTCTTCTTCTTCTTTCTTAAACACATCGTCCGATTTCCTGATGAATTCTTTCAAAGGAGAGACAATCGGTTTTAAACGTTTCTCCAAAAGCTCTTCAGACTCAATCACTCCCGTCGTGAAAGCTCTATGCTTACGTTTAATATTGTCTCGTAAACGTTGCACTTGTAACGCTACCGACAACTGTCGCTTATTCATTTTACAAACACACTCGAGTAGTTTGGTGGTGAATCACTTGTATTTATACCCGAACAAACTCATCGAACCCGACCCGATAACGGCCTTCATTTATATCGCTGTCTTTGTCTACTACGAGGAAATTTTTTCCATTGCTATTGGTCCATGCCAACGAGCATATTTCTTTGAATTTATTGAACGGAATGTCTGTATTTACGTGATCCGAATGAATATGATGTAAATTTAAATCGTCTTGTTTGAAAACGACAATCAGGTTGGCGTTGTCTCTGATCAAATGTTTGGGGATCCTACTGTACGATTGACCCAAATAAAAGGTGTCCAATTTATTGTGACGTCCCATTGTGAAATAGTTTCTTATGTTGTCGTGTTTTTCGCACGCAATGTCATCAAATACCATCAAAGAATCAGGTCTGGCTTTACTCGGATGGTAAACATTTTCGTTTTCGTTAAATGTAAAATAACCAACATTTGGTACGCCCTTCATTACATGAGATAAAAACTGATATTTCGGTTGCTTCAGCGACTTTGAAAATATGTATAAATTTTTGAATTTCAGTCCGTTCTCGGAGAAAATCAGATTAAATAGCAAATTCGTTTTTCCACAATTTGAGGGCCCACAAATTATACACCTGATTGTGTTGGGAAGGAGATTGCTGTGTCGTTTTTCGTGCTTAGATGAAGCGGATTCGGTGTACTTGTCGAAATTCACTACATCCAGTTTATCCTTTTGTGGAATACGCTCCATAATAGATGACTGGTAGATTGCAACAAAGCGATTATACTTAATTGCGTGCAATATATACCCTTTTACTGTTTTTGTACGCCATGTAAAAATTTGCTCCGATTCCGACAAAGACAAACAACGCATAGACAACCAATAAAGCTATTATACCTACACCGCTGTAATCAAATTTTAAGGTATTTTTTTCTTGTGGTGGTACACATGATTTGTTACACATGAATTTACCATCTAGTAGTGAAATTGAATTGTTGATAATATCATTCACTTTCTTGTCCAATGGATCGATTGTTTTAAGGTTTATGCATTTTGACACGCTATACTGTTCACGAAACGTACAGATTTCATAGGTTAAATTGTCTCTGCTCAAGTAGTACCATAAACTGTAAATTTTTTCAAAATCAGATGGGACATTATATCCTTGCAACGAATGGATACATCCCTTCAAGTGAAATTTGATCGTATCATCAAACGGTGAGCTGTTGAATAGTGTGTAATGGTAATTTGTTTTGTCTGTCACTACTATGCCGAGGAAGTGCATTGAAAGTACAAACGTCACCGACCACATGTCAAACTCAAATGTGACAACGGCAGTGAAACATGTACATTTATAAAATATCACCTTTCTTCACCCACGAGTCATGTGATTTATCGAAACCTAACCACCTGACCAACAGCATGTCTCCTTTACGACGCAATACCTTTTCCACCAGGAACACGTCGTCGTATTTTGTTTTCAACAACTCGTGACCGTAAAAGCCACCTTTTAATATTTCTCCTCTACTATCGCTGAGAAGGTACGTTATTGGTAAAGTTGGTTGTATTTTGTACACGGTAAAGACCTCATTGGTCCAATTAGGTAAGTATCCTTTGGTAAAAACCATCTTGTGCTTACTAATGCGAACTTTATCACCGACTTTAAATTCACGTTTTATTATATTGGCTACACGTTTGGGTACAAGGTTTAATCGATTCAACACTTGTTTTTCATTTTTACCATCAACTTGATTCGGTTTCATTCCAATAGACCTGTGAAAAGTGTTGTTATATTTGGTGATAAGCCCGGGTAATATTTTCAACCAATTATACGAACCCTGTTTGGTGAAAACACGCCACATTTGCGTCTTTAACGTCCTATTGAACCGTTCTACTATGGCGGCCTTCTTTTCAGAAAACGTGGCGTAATGATTGATATTGTGTTGTTTTAGCAGATTCTGTACGTGTACATTGAAAAATTCCTTTCCATCGTCCGTTTGTAAATTACGCATTGGGTGTGATTTTAGAAACGGTCTCAATGCGTTAGCTACCATCACTCCTGTCTTTCTTTTTATCGGTATCGCGTCGGCGACTTTAGTAAAACAATTAATAATAGTTAGTATGTAATTAAAATTATTATTTAATTTTGCATATTTACCCATTTCCACTAGATCAGCCTGGTACAGGTCATGTCTGCCTTTCAACGTGGTCGTTCTCCTAGGAAAGTTCTTGCGCGCCTGTCTGTGCAGTTCGTTTGCGATACCTGATCGGATGTCCATGATGCTGTTGCTTTTAATTCGGGTGAAATTACAATCGTATGATCTACTATGGAAGGATATATATATAGCCTAAAGGAGGGAGTCGAGACAAGACAAGGGACCATCTAGTACATTGTGCTCTACTCAAGCACGTTTTTACAGGATGTGGTTTAGTCTGGAGGAAGGGGGTCGGGACGGGAGGAGGGACCTGGTTCATTGTGCTCTATTCGAGCACGTTTTGCTGGAGATGGTGATATTGGTTCGTCGTCTTCGTCGTCGTCGTCGTCGTTATTGACCAAGGAGTAGTGACCGTACGGTAGTGTATCTAATCCATCGTCAAGGACGTATCGTTTATCGTCGAATGGGGAAAGTGACAATTTGTTAACATCTATTGAGAAAATATTATGTAAACGACTCCGGATCGATGAACATTTCGTGTATGACAATTTGTTTTTAAACAGGCAGTCCAAGTACGACTGATGTCTCAAGTCTTTCTTGATGCATACCCGGTTGACTCCCTTTGCCACACGTTTTTCACTGTCATTAGTTGTAAAACTGTACATTTTAGCACGGAGACCGATAAACTCTTTGATGGGCACTCCATGCGTTTCATCGGCAAAAGTGCCGACCTTTTTCTTGTTGGTGGTGTTGTAACAGGGGTGAGTCGGGGGGAAATTGGAGGTGTCAAAGAGACTCAACCGTTCACACATGTCTTTGTAAACGTTTTCTGTTTTCACCTCGTACATCAAGCTGTCAGTGTCAGTCATTAGTAATCGTATATTGTCACCGTACCTGGCCTTTGCGTAATTGTAATGAAAGTTATACATTATAAATTTACTCAGGTCCAAGATGGTGAACCCTACGTAGATGAGACGGTTTAATGTGACTTGAGCTTTGTTTAGGGCGATACCTACTACTTCTGGGTTGTAAGTGTACCACCGTTTCATGCGTGGCTGGGTTATCCATTTATCTAGTTTGTTGGGTTCATTAATTAATTTGAA
The DNA here is from genome assembly GCA_035578175.1 of Catonia carolina. Classification (NCBI taxonomy): domain Eukaryota; kingdom Metazoa; phylum Arthropoda; class Insecta; order Hemiptera; family Achilidae; genus Catonia; species Catonia carolina. The sequence continues at coordinate 766,173 of JAQMRL010000002.1, read as the reverse complement.
GTCGGTGTGTTTTCGAACATTTTCAAGTGATTTGCCGTACACTGCGTTATTTAGAAGCTTAAAGAACCGGGACTCGAAATCGTTACGGGCATGTTTCCGAAGATTGGCGTTGAACTCTATGTATGGACGAAGCCAATCGGACTGCTTGAATTGGATTACGCGATGGACTTTTTTCAATCGTAACCCAAGCGACAGATACAGTTGCAGTGTACGGTAGTGAACTATGTACTTTTCCTTGTCGTACAAGGTGGTCAAAAGTTTAGGTTGCTTGCCAATCTTTCTTGAGTGTTTTCTTAGAAACGGGGAGAGGTGTGGTGGTATTCGGTTTTCCGGGGCCAACGGGTAGTCACGGTGTTGATCGTGTAGCTCTTTTGGGTATTCGAGATCAACCTCTAAAACATAACCTGTGGGCGAATCAGAGGGAATGGACAACCAGTTAAATTTTGGAATTTCCTCTTTTTCGACCCACTTGAAATCACCGGTGGGGAGTGGCTGAGACATAGCATGGCCGTAGAGATTTACACAATCCAGGTACTGGATCCATGAAGTGGGGGCATTTTTGTTGTATTTTTCGGGGAAAGAACTGTTGTTGGCTGAGGCGAACCGTTTTGGAATTTGAGCCACTCCCCCTCGCACACCTCGTTCGATGAACAGGTGCATATCTATGTCGGTCAGCAGTTCAAGAGACACGTTAGTCATCTTCAACATGGCCGACCAGGACATGTTGGGCGCAGAGTAAAAATGGCAGGGGTCGAGGTTGTAATGTTGCATTGACAACGAGCGAAAGTTTTCAAACACATCGGCCAGAAGTAGTGTGTCACATTCAAGATAGAGGTCGTGGTAGTCGCCCATATTTTTTACTTTGCACACGTCCCATACACGTTGGGCGTGGTCATAATCATCGTCCGTCACCGATGTACGAGTCAGTGAACTGTAAAACTTTTCTTGAGTTGGTAATTGTGTCTCGTTAAATTTGGAACAGTCTGTCATGTATTCGTAACAGTAGACACCTTTTCTAAGCAGTAGGTCACGAACAGTGGTATTTTGAAAACGTGAAGAGAGACGTTTGAATGTGCCGGCCACGTCAGTACAATGGTTTTTCAAATTTTCCGTTAGGGTACTGAGAGAATCGTCCAGGAACTGATAGGAGTCTAGGAAGCGTAAATTGTTGACGGTAACTGACATGAACCGCTCACTATTGTTGGCGATACAGGATATCGTGTCACCTTTGAATTTGCCAAGTGCTTGGACGATATGGTGGCTGTCGTAGCCGCGAAGATTGTGGAAGAAAACAGGAATGTGTTTGACGTAAGGGGCTTGAAGATTGCATTGATTGTGAGCGGCGCCTAGAAACTTGCCTGTAGTATGGGAGTGATGACGCACCTTGTAATTATCGGCAGCGACAAAAGCCTCGTTACAAAGCATACACAAAGTAGCAGTATTGTATTTACGATAGTCGTCTGGGGTCATATTTATGGGGACACCTTTTTTTAATTTTTCATCAAGTTCTTTGCCGACCCCGATCAATTGTTCCATCAATTTTTCGACTACATTATCGTCATCACTCTGGGCTCGGTATGTGACTGGACCGCGAAATATGTTACCGTCTTCATCAACAATTACATATGAAAACCCGCTTGCTGTATGTTTATGTGTAGGATGGTTAAAAGACACTGGGTACCCATTCTCGTTTACTTGACGTGGGTGGGACGTTGTTAGCGGTGTGACGAAAGATTCGAGGTCGGCGTAAATCGTGTAGGGGACTTTTAGAGTTTTTTTAAACTCTCTAAATTTCATAAACGATTTTACAGGGTCTTTGGGGTCTGGTAATTTTATCCGTTGGAGACCAAATTCTTGACAAGTTAACATATGCTTGTCCCGGTTTGATTTGGCGTTCACTTTTGTAAATCGGTGATAGCAATAGTTGCAATAATATGCAGTAGTTGTGTTTGAAGATTGTGATGATCTTAATAGACGAGATAAGCCATTGTACTGCTGTCCCGTACGAATATCAGTTTTTGTATTTATTAAGCAGTAATGAAATTGGTCACGAGTGGGTCCGGGTAGCAACAGTAAATGTATTACATGTTTACGATTCCGGTATTTAGTCACGTACACAGGGTAAAATATGTCAGTGTCACTTTCATAACTTAGTACGTTAATTGATATGGTAGGGTTTTGCCGTTCAAATTTGGGGATGTCTGTTAATTTCACGGGAAAACTGATTCCGTCAGTGTTTAAGGATGTTAAGTATTTTTTGTACCAGCTAATCATTTTGTGATAACCTGGTTGATGGTAGATGTGTTCTAAAACGGACCAAATAAAACACATACTGTCGTTCTCGTTTTTAATATTTATGACAGCTTTACGGTCGTTAATCTTTTTGGGTGTGGGAATGAATGAACCAGCTCCGTAGAGTGGACAGTATTGGACAATGTGTAAATCACATATAGTGATTTTTTTCAAAGTCCATCCACTACCACGTGATGTATACGCATCAATACTACTTTGGATTTTTTGAATCGCGTCTTCATATTGATTGTCCATTTCGGGGATATTTATTTCTACGTTAATTAAATTTCTTGTCTTACCATGAAAAACGGCCGTCTGGACAATAGAGGTTGGTTCGGCCCCCTCCTCGTGGTATATAACTTTTTCCATTTCGGCGTGCATCGCAATATACCATTTGATGTTGCCACCCAACTGAACTCCATAGTAGACCAGCTCATCTATAATGGATGGTTTCATGTCACCGAAAAAAACCAATAGATCATGGACATCTTCTTCTGTGAAAGTGTACCGCAACGAAACTAGACGACCTTCGAGGGCGACAAGAACTTCAGCATCAGGAACGAACATGATCTTGAGTGTTTAATGAAAAACTGTGAGGAATGAAGGTAGTTACTTCTATTTATACGAAATCTTTTATCTTCTCTCACTGTTTAAGTGGGTTGAACAAAACTGGTAAAATTATTACCAAATTGATGTACTTAATTTATCTTCAGAAGATGTACTATGTTATTTACTATAATAAAAAGAAAATTGGTGATCGTTACTGAAGTAATTATCTTTATTGCTTTTCGTAGAAACAATATTACTTAAGATACACAGTACTAAAATTTATCTTCCAAATATGATTTATATTATTTACTATAATAAATAAAATTGACATTCATACTGAGGTAATTATCTTAATTGCTTTTCGTTATAACATAATTACCTTAAATTACTCAGTAATAAAATTTATTTTCTGAAGTTGAACTGTGTTATTATCTATAATAAAAAGATAATTGACGTTCGTTATAGTAGCTATAAAACAAAATTACGGTAATAAAAACAGTCATTAATTTTATGACTTCCAAGAGTCGTAAAACATAAATTTTCAACCTTTATTGCTAAATAATTATATATACAGGTGAACAGACACTAATCCCCTACTAACGTAATACAAAAACAAACAGAACAAATTGCGACACTATTAAATTTACTTACAATCGTTGTTTCGAAATTGAATTAAAATGGAGCAAGTATTAGTATATAAAATTGCACTCTGGAACGCCAATGGCTTAAGTCAACATATTCAAGAACTAATCACATTTTTAAACATACACAACATCGATGTCATGCTTTTATCAGAAACTCATTTCACTAACAGGAGTTACATCAGGTGCAACGGTTATTCTCTATACTTTACTAATCATCCTGATGGTACGGCGCATGGAGGCTCCGCTATATTAATAAAAAATAATATTAAACATTACGAACTTCAAAAATTCGAAACACCTTATCTACAAGCAACAAACATTGTCATTGAGGACGTGCGCGGACAAGTAACAATTTCAGCGCTTTACTCCCCCCCACGGCATCACATTACGGCCGCTCAATTTGAAACTTTTTTTTGAAAGTTTAGGTAACAAATTTATTGCGGGAGGTGATTACAATGCGAAAAATCAGGCTTGGGGTTCTCGTTTATGTAATCCAAGGGGTAGAACTCTGTTTAATGTTGTACAAAAACATAATTTAGGCTTGTTATCGACAGGTGAACCAACGTACTGGCCAACCGATCGACGCAGGATTCCGGATCTCCTCGACTTTTTTGTTACCAAAAATATTAGTTAAAATTCTATTCGAGTAAAATCGGTCCTGGATTTGTCCTCAGATCACACTCCTATAATCGCCAGCGTTGGTTGTAAACTACAAGAAAAAAAGAAACTTCCCGTTCTGTGTAACAAAAACACAGATTGGGCTTCCTTTAAGCGTCTGGTTACCGAAAATATAATTCTGAATGTGTCGTTAAAATCACAAGACGAGATTGAGGAAGCGGTTGAGCATTTTAATAAGGTAGTGCAAAATGCCGCATGGAAATCAACTACAGATGCTGACAAAAACACTCATGGCAACAGTTGTCCTGCTACCATTCGAGAATTGATAAACTACAAACGAAGATTACGTCAAATTTGGCAGCATAGCAGACACCCAGATGATAAAACAAGATTCAATCGTGCAGCACAACATCTAAAGTACACGCTTCTAGAACTGCGTAATCATTATTTCCAAGACAGGTTGGTTCAATTATCTCCAACGGCAGCTACTGACTATTCATTATGGAAAGCTACAAGATACATAAAACGATCAAAGAAACAAATTCCACCTCTTCGTCTAACGGATGGAAATTGGGCTAGGACCACAAAAGCAAAAGTGGAAGCGTTTGCGGAATATCTGTCCACTGTCTTCCGTCCACACGACGATGATATCGATCGAAAATTAGAAGAAGACATTTTGGAACATCTTGAAGCCCCATTTCAGCTATCACCTCCTATCAAATCTTTCACTCTGGCTGAAGTGATAACTACAATCCAAACGCGCCTGAGTTCCAAAAAAGCCCCTGGCTATGACCTAATTACCGGTGAGGTGCTAAAGAAACTCCCAAGGAAGGGAATTTTACTCCTGACATTCATTTTCAACGCAATTCTAAGGACGGGTTGCTTTCCATCTCAATGGAAAGTTGCCCAAATAGTCATGATTCTCAAACCTGGCAAGGAACCTACCGAAATTACGTCATATAGACCGATCAGTCTTCTATCCGTGACATCAAAAGTTTTTGAAAAATTACTACTTGATCGTTTAAAACCTTTTTTGGAAGAAAGTGTTTACCCGGATCATCAATTCGGTTTCCGTGAAAAACATTCTACGATAGAACAGGTACATCGGATAGTTAACCAAATTCGATATACCTTAGAAAAAAAGGAATTTTGCTCAGCCGTCTTCTTAGACGTAGCTCAGGCGTTTGACAAGGTATGGCATTCAGCTCTTCTACACAAAATTAAATTAAACCTGGATCATAATTATTTTCCTATTCTAAAATCATTCTTAACCGATCGTTTTTTCCAAGTGAAATTTGATGATGAGTTATCGACCTTGCACCTAATTCGTTCAGGTGTACCTCAAGGTAGCATTTTAAGTCCTTTTCTATATACGCTATTTACGGCAGATATTCCTGTAAATGAACTTGTAACAACAGCAACTTTTGCCGATGACACTGCTATTATTGCGTCTGATGCCTCCTCAGTCCACGCTTCTGAAAAACTACAGCAACATCTAAATAACATTCAAGACTGGTGCCAAAAATGGAGGATCAAAGTAAATGAACAGAAGTCTGCACACGTAACCTTTACGATGAAACGAGAATCATGTCCACCAGTAACGTTTCGCAACAACGTAATTCCACACTCAGATGATGTGAGATACTTGGGAATCTATCTAGACAGGCGATTGACGTGGAAAAAACATATATGGAACAAACGGAAACTACTCGGACTTAAATTACGACAACTGTATTGGCTTGTCGGGAGGCGATCACAGTTGTCTTTGGAAAATAAATTGACACTGTACAAGGTGATGATAAAACCAGTTTGGAGTTATGGAATTGAACTCTGGGGCACAGCAAGTACGTCTAACGTAGAAATATTACAGAGATTTCAATCGAAGTTTCTTCGCCTTATATGCTGTGCACCTTGGTATGTGCCTAATGAAGTACTCCATCATGACCTGGGCATACCTACGGTGAGAGAAGAAATTAGCAGCCGGAGTGAAAAGTATTTAACCAAGTTGGACACTCATTCTAATCATTTGGCTATAAATCTTCTCGATGACAATATTGAAAATCAAAGACTCAAGAAAGCGAGAATATTAGATCTTCCATTTCGTTTCACCTGATAAAAAATGTTTAACCATCTTTTTAAAATTAAAAACACAAAGTTATATTGCGGATGGTCAACTCTTATTTCTCAATGAACTAAATCTTGATAGTTATCATTAATCTACAACTAATCATCTAATGAATTTTCAATCATCAGTTACACAGATCATCAGTATCACGTCTTCATTCACTCCTTTTCACACCTTCACTCACTTCATCCGTAAAAAAAAAAAAAATATACGTCACCAGGATTAAGAAGAAACCCTTCATAACTTTTAACCAAACGATCACACGGAAGCAACGCTGCTGAGTGCTGTCTTCTTCAAGTTATTTCTTCAAGTTATTCATTATCACAACATTTACTGAAAGTTTTTGTTAAACTGTTTGTAAATAATTCTTAATGTTAAAAAAAAAAAAATATTACTTAAAGAGTTACGAGAAAGTAAAAAACTGGAATATTATAATAAATAAATTTCATAAATTAGAAATTGTATTCATCTAACCAAAGCATTCAGTTTTTTTTTGTAATTCCTAATGTGTGTACGTTGCAATCAGTTCAATTTAGAACAATAAGCAACCCCATGACCCAATCAGATGAGGATAATGTTTATGACGTGTAAATGAGGTGTTGTCTTCTACAGAGTGAGAGAGTATGGTTAATTGAACCCCAACCATCAAAGTACACCCACAACCATTGTCTAGCATTCAAATCCGTATAAAAGTAACTATACGTCGCAAAATGTTTAAGTCGGACTGTTAGGAATTCAACTTGCTGAGTCTTCATAAGTCAAGTTCAAATTGGATTTGATGCTGTCGGTGTGAAAGCCAACTAGGCGTCTTCCATTGAAATAACCGTTAAAAATATCTGTTGAGTCTACTAGCGTCTGACGCGACTGGATTGGACGTGACTGGTTCGGTGTGAAACCAGCCATAGTATTCAGATGAACTGCAGTCCCCTAGCCGTGGGAGTGAGAGAAAGCATAACGCTGTCACTCGCACAACCCATACTCGCCGTTCCAATAACATTGTCTTTAATTTTACTCCTTGTTGTGAGCAAGAGGTTATGCACGCAGTAAACTAACAAGCAAGATAACGACTGTAGTATGTTTTCAGATTTGGATTATAACGGTAAAGATCTTTGAGCGCATGCGTAGTTATGCCACATATCTCCCTCTCACTCGCTCGGCTATGGGACATTAGTTCGCCTGATACCTATACCTCTACTAGGATTTGAACCAGGAACCTTTGTCTCCAAAAAACAGCTGTTAAACAGCTGATTTTGGAGACGACTTTACCTCTAGACCAACCCGGTGGGTTTAAAGTATTCAGTAAACACACCTTCAACGCTGACCAAAAATGAGGTATCTCTCCCGCCGGGCTGATTTCTCCGTTTGCTTTATTTACAACTGTACGTTACTTACTATGTTTTTTTACTTTCGCTTGCGTATATGAATATATAGGAAGGAAAGTATTGTTTTCATGTCGATTTTAAGAAATCAAGTTTACACCGGATCTACACGTTTTCAGACCCCCTGAACCCAAAAAACATGTTTTTAGCGATTGGTCTGTGTGTGTGTGTGTGTGTGTGTGTGTGTGTGTGTGTGTGTGTATGTGTGTGTATACAAAATATCTCAAGAACGGAGCATCGTACGAACTTGAAACTTAAGTTACATACCACTACCGGACCCGACACGAACATTTTCATCAAAATCGGTCAACCGGAAGTAGTAGTTTATTCGTGTCATTTTTCACTTTTTTGCGATTTTTTCAAAAACTGGTCCTACGATTTTTTTAAAAATTGCCTCGTTTACTAAATTTTTTATGCTGTACAAAATAGGGTAGGCGACATGTTTGCTGAAATTCTTGGTGAGGCTGTTTTCACGTAAACAAATGTTTTATTTTTAAGATTACGGCTTAATATGCATTTTGTTGCAAAAATGTATATAATAAAAGTTGTAGAGAGTTTAAAATCCTACAACTTATATTTCAAACATTTTTTTTATAACGCTTAGTTTAGCGGTAATTAGCGATTTTATGTTTTTTTTCTCACGAAAACGTGTACAAAATCGAGTTTTTAAAATGATTTCGGCCTTAGTATGCATTTTACGACAAAAGTGTAGTCTATATAATTAAATTTTTAGAAAATTAAAAGATCTACAACTTTTATTAGAGCATTTTTCTCTACAGAGCCTAGTTTAGCGTGAAAGAGTGATTTTCCGTATTTTTAAACCAAACTGAGGTTGATTTGATTAGGTTTTGATTTTCATTTTGCATCATTCTCTCGTGATTAAAATAAGGTTATGTTTTTTGTTTATTTATATGGCTTTATTACTAATGTTAGGTTATATTGGTCATTATTTGCATTGGCAAGAGAAAGTTGTGTGAGTGTTTCACACCAGATTTTTTAAATCCGTAACGTGTGTACTTTGCAATCTGTTCAATTAAGAACAATAAGCAACCCCATGCCCCAATCAGATGAGGATGATGTGTAGTCTTGTACAGACCCAGGCCGACCATTCCTGATAGAGTATGGTTAATTGAACCTTAACCATCAAAGTACACCCACAACCACTGTCTATCATTCAAATCCGTATAAAAGTAACTAACGGGTGTTTCAAAAAGGACGCACTTCGAAGTTTAAGGGTTAATATTTTCTGCATAGGGGATATTTCCCCCCCCCCCAAATAACAGTTGGCACTACCGTACTCATTGTTGACCCATTGTGTATTACTGACATGTACTAGTGCTATCCCAGTATTCATTTGTGTCTGTAGTGTCTGTATAAGTTCAAACATGTTTTTTTCAAAAGATGAACGTGTTTTTATTATTGAAAGTTATTGCGCATATAAATCTTACGAACAAGTGAAAGACGAGTTCCAGTTAAAATTTCCCGATTCTGAAGTACCTAATAACACCACAATATTGCGTCTGATTAAGAAACTTTGTGAGACTGGCAGTGTACAGGATCGGAAAAGCACAGGTCGACCATCAGTGTTAACAGAACAAGTTTTGGACGATGTGAAACAACGTTTGACTACCTCACCCGGCAAATCACTTAGAAAGTTATCTTCACAGGCTGGATTATCACTATCTTCCGCTTTAAGGGCTACAAAAAATTTAAATCTGCATCCTTACCGCATCGGTGTCGTTCATGAACTGAAAGAAGTTGACCATGGGAAACCTATACAGTATTGTCGTTGGATACGTTCTCTTGTTAATGACAACGATGTTGAAATATTGGATCATGTTTATTTAAGTGACAAAGCATGGTTCCACTTGGATGGTTACATCAACAGCCAAAACTGCCGAATATGGAGCGCTCATAATTCTCACACATTTCATGAACGTCCACTACACGCACGTAAAATTGGTGTTTGGTGTGCGATCTCCCGGCGTCGTATTGTTGGGCCTTTATTTTTTGACACATCTGTAGATGGTGTGGTGTACCGCAACTTAATTGAACAATTTATAGCGTTGTTAGAATAACTTGATCGAGATTGTTGGTTTCAGCAGGATAACGCAACGTGCCATATTTCTACTGAAACGCTGAATATGTTACGAGAATTTTTTGGGCATCATGTGATATCAAAAGGATTGTGGCCACCAAGATCCCCAGATCTTACTCCTGCGGATTTTTTTCTTTGGGGGAATTTAAAGAGTAAGGTTTTTAAAAACAATCCTCATACAATTGAAGAATTGAAGGCTAATATTGAAAGTGAAATTACAAACATTAATGAGCAAACACTACGAAAAGTGGCTGCAAATGTTATGAAACGTGTCCGAACTTGTATTACAAGCGGAGAAAGTCATTTTGAACATTTATTGTGAAGTTTTAAAGGTAATCTGAATGTTATAAAGGTAATAATTTCATACCGTATAATTTGTAATTACTTAATGTAATAAATTAGCGTTCTCAAACTTCAAAGTGCGTCCTTTTTCAAACACCTGTTAGTTTTGGTTGAAAAGTATTTAACTTCTAATTAAACAAATATTGAGTACTATCTGATACAAAGGAGTTCATGACAAGCCTACTGAGTTAAGCAGTAGTGGGAAAAAATTATTGGTAAGTGATGAATTTATTACTGTGTTTTATTACTTTCTCTTGCCTATATGAATATATAGGAAGGAAAGTATTGTTTTCATGTCGATTTTTAGAAATCGAGTTTTCACCGGATCTACACGTTTTCGGACCCCCTGAACCCAAAAAACATGTTTTCAGCAATTGGTCTGTGTGTGTGTGTGTGTGTGTGAACAGAATATCTCAAGAACCGAACGTTGTACCAACTTGAAACTTAAGTTACATACCACTACCGGACCCGACACGAACATTTTCATCAAAATCGGTCAACCGGAAGTAGTAGTTTATTCGTATAATTTTTCACTTTTTTGTGATTTTCTCAAAAACTGGTCCTACGATTTTTTTTATTATCGCTTGGTTTACTCAATTTTTTATTCTCTACAAGATAGGATAGGCGCCATGTTTGCTGAAATTCTTGGTGAGGGTGTTTTCTCATAAAAACGTTATATTTTTTAAGATTACGGCTTTAATATGCATTTCAGCGCAACAAATTATATAATAAAAATTGTAGAGAATTTAAAAACCTACAACTTCTATTTCAAACATTTTTTTTGTATAACGCTTAGTTTAGCAGTAATTAGCAATTTTCTGTTTTTTTCTCACGAAAACGTGTGAAAAATCGATTTTTTTAAGATTTCGGCCTTAGTATGCATTTTACGACAAAAGTGTATATAATAAAATTTATAGAAAATTAAAAGATCTATAACTTTTATTTAAAGCATTTTTCTCTACAGAGCCTAATTTAGTGTGAAAGAGTGATTTTCTGTATTTTTAAGCCGAACCGAGTTCGATTTTTATTTTGCGTCTTCCAGTCATTATTAAAATAAGGTTATATTTTTAAAGGTTAGTTTTTGTTTATTTCTAATGTTTTATTACTAATGTTAGGATTATTGTTAATTATTTGCATTGGCAAGAGAAAGTTGTGTGAGTGTTTCACACCAGATTTTTTAAAAATTTTGTGTGATATTTGATACAATGGGGGGGTTCATGACAAGCCTACTGAAGTAAGCAGTAGCAGAAACAGATTTTTGGTGGTAAGTGATGATGAATTTATCATTGTGATAAACTTTTTGTTTATCAGTTTTATCTTGACATGTCCTATACTCCCTTTGGAGTCTCCAGGATGCAAAACAAAAAAAATCTGGTGTGAAACACTCACACAACTTTCTCTTGCCAATGCACATAATTAACAATAAACCTAACATTAGTAATAAAACATTAGAAATAAACAAAAAACTAACCTCAATAAACATAACCTTATTTTAATCATGAGTGAAAGATGCAAAATGAAAATCAACCTCAGTTTGGCTTAAAAATATAGAAAATCATTCTTTCACGATAAACTAGGCTCTGTAGAGAAAATGCTTTAAAAAAAAGTTGTAGATCTTTTAATTTCCTATAAATTTGATTATATAAACTTTTGTCGTAAAATGCATACTAAGGCTGAAATCATTAAAAAATTGATTTTTCACACTTTTCATGAGAAAAAAACAGAAAATCGCCAATTACCGCTAAACTAAGCATTATAAAAAAAATGTTTGAAATAAAAGTTGTAGGATTTTAAATTCTCTACAACTTTATTAAACAAATTTTTGCTCTAAAATGCATATTAAAGCCATAATCTTACAAAAACAATTTTATTTTCATGAAAACAGCTTAACCAAGAATTTTAGCTAACATGGCCCGTATGCTATCTTGTAGAGCATAAAAAATTTAGTAAACCAGGCGATTTAAAAAAAATTTGTAGGACCAGTAGATGCGAAAATCGCAAAAAAGTGAAAAGTTACACGAATAAACTACTACTTCTGGTTGACTGATTTTGATGAAAATGTTTGTGCCGCATTTGGTAGTGGTATGTAACTTACGTTTCAAGTTCGTACGATGTTCCGTTCTTGAGATATTTTGTTCACTCACACACACAGACCAATAGGTAAAAAGCAGTTGTTGTGTGGGTTGAGGGGGGTCTGTTTACGTGTATATTCGGGTGTTGAGTGTATTTGTTAAAATGGACATGAGAACAATACTTTCCTTCCTATATATTCATTCATATAGGCAAGAGAAAGTAAAAAATAAACGTTGCGAGAGCGATGTGACTCTGATCACAGCTGATGCAGCACTGACACCCACTACTCACTGAGGCCACCCAACTGAGTGCGCCATTATCAAAATAAACCTTCTGCGCACTTCAGAAAACTGGCAAGGTTATTAGGCGTTTGCTCTACTTAAAAACATCTGTGATGTCTCTTCAGGCTTTTGTGATTCCAATCTGTTCTTCAAAAAATCTTAACGAATTATAAACAGATAAATAAACAACAAAAATCAGTTTTAATAATTTATTTAAAACAAAAACATATTAAAAATATTACAAGTGTTTTAAAAATTGTGTACATGTATATTATATATTATCTACAGTTCAGCTGTTCTAAGTTTGCTCCTCCTTCTGTCAACAAACAAAGCCACCTACTACAGGGTGCACGCTAGAGTCTGCCACTTTACGGATGTCGTATTCCTATTAAGTTAACTATTTTTTAAATTATAACTACTTAAAGTACTAAAAACATCAGTCATGATATGATGTAGGCATAACAATTTCATTTAGAAAAATACTTTTAAAATTATTTTGTATTTAAATACTTTTGAAAGTATTTTGTTGTTACTTTTTAATCAGCGTGTACTCATTTTGATATAATGCGCATGCTCAGTGATGTCATTATTTGTTTACATTAGGAGCAAACTAAGAAAGGCTGGAACATAAACATGTAAAGACATGTATTAAAAAAAATATTAACAAATTTAAATAACTTAACATACATCAAGTTAAACAATTTGAAAATTTATTTTAAAAATGATGACTAGCAATAAATTAGTATTTTTTTTAAAACAGCGCAAATAAAAATTAATAAATAAATAATAAAATATTTAAAGTAAGAATTAAATCCGATTGGAATAATTGAAAATATAAATATATGAAGACATTTAGTTTTGTAAATTGTATTAAAATTGTACTCAAGTGGTAATTTCAGTCTTCTTAAGTGGGTGTGTTCAATCGACACGAATTTGGTCCAAATGTTGCATCCAATAACAACTGAAACAAATAAATTACACATGTCAAATAATTTAAGCAACAAGGTTATACTGAATATTACACAGTTATCAGAAACTCTCACCAAAATATAAGTAGAATTAAATGAAGTTGAGGAGACCATAATTGCCAATACAATGTCGCCAACTGGGGCCGACGACACGTGGCAAAACCTTGTCTGTAAAATTGGTGGCCCTGAAAAAAGCCGTTTAATTGTGTTGGTGGCCCTGAAAAGGGCCGTTGTTGACGGTCAGAAGCAGCAAGCCGGCGTGGTAGAGGTGGAGCCCGAAGAGTGACGGCTCGGCTACCAGTTTCAGGCCTAGCCTTCCCTCAACGGCAGTTGGGTTCCCACTACAGCGTGGCAGTGGTGGCCCCCAGAGCCCTGCAGTGTCGGGTCGGCATAGGCCGTCCACCGATAGCGCGGCCGAGGCAGCTCTCTCCGGGCCGGCGAAGGCTGACCGGTTCAGGAATGTAGCGTCCGCCACCGGTAGCGTAGACCAGGGATGGTGCGTCTGGTCTCGGCTGGGCTCTTCTTTCTTGTTCTTCTCCAGTTGAGAGTTCAGAGAAGAATCACTCTCGCGGGCGAGAACGCTCTCTTAAATACCTCTCAAGGTGGTGGGGAGAGGCTCTCCGCGTAGTGGGACCATCTGCAGGCGCTACCTTGGTAGCGGGAGTTGGTGACAACAACTACATATTAAATTTTTACAATTTTTTTAAAAAGAACCTATAAAAAATAGAACCTTAACTTTTTTTAAATTGAACTTCAGGCTTTTATTTAGTTCTGCATGGAAGCTTATTTTTGAATAAAGTATTAAAAATTGATTATTAATTTTTATAAAAAGTACAAATAAATCCAAAAAAAAATAATGAAAAAAATCGTATAATATTTATAATGGACAATTCTTAAATAATCCTGTGTGCAGAACTAGCCCATTATAAGTAAAATGTGTCCTGAAAATTTCAAACTGATTCCTTAAATTAAACCATTCCTGAGAAAACTTGAAACAACTTCCAAAAATCATGATTTACTGCAAATTGACTTTAAATTGTAATTTATACTTTTTTATTAACGCCAAGCGGTGTAAGATGGTTGGTCTGGATCCTCGTCTCTAAGTTCTTTTTAAACTCCTCTTCTCCCGTATTAGTTTTTCAAATTCAGGCAGTTTACTTTCAGTGTCATCTATTCGTCCTGTATTCAGTCGTTCCATTGTACGAACCATGTTCCTTCCAGGTTTCAGCCCCAGTTCTTTGTACAACAGTGTCTTTATACAATTATATAATATTTATATTCGAAAAAATTGCACTACCACTATAAATGTAACAGATCAAAACACTCAGAATACTATGCAGTTTCATAAAATGAAAAAAACTGAAAAAATTATTTTTTTCCAGTTACGGTCCGCTTAAGTCCTGCTAGTACAGACATCTGGTTAATCCGGTTAGAATTTTAAAGAAATAAAAGGATTTACTAATTTTAGAGAGAGGTCAGTATGAAAATAATTCTATGAGAGGGTCGGAAATCATCAGTTTGCAACTGAGAAAGGGCAGACAAAGAATTCGCAAAGTGGATTATTTGCCCAGAAACTGACTCACTCCCTGCTTCTGTTTTTAGAAAATTTGTTTGGTTTTTTTTTTCATCGCTTCAATTATCAGTTGCTGCTCCTTCTACTACATGAATCGTGAGTCTGTTACGGTTGTGTTGTTTTGTTATCATGAACCGTTAAAGAGTGACGTTTTGTGCATGGAAATGGCAACAAAATGGAAGAAAGTTACACTGAAAATGGAGCAAAAACTTTAATTTTATTTTATATAATGAATTTATATAATAAATTTCACTAACCTTTTTAAACTGCGTCAACTTTTATCTTTACTTACACTTGTTTTGGTGAATCCACTATCATCAGAGTAAATAACATAATTGAAACTAAAAAAATTTTTTTATTTATTTAAAATCTATAGAATCTATCTGTACATCTTCAGTCATTTGTAAAAAAACTCACTTTTATACAAATGACTGAAGATGGTATCATCTTCTATAAATTTTAAATAAATAAAAAAAATTTTTTTAGTTTCAATTATGTTATTTACTCTGATGATGTTGGATCCACCGAAACACTTGTAAGTAAAAATAAAAGTTGACGCAGTTTAAAAAGAAGGTTAGTGAAATTTATTATATAAATTCATTATATAAAATAGAATTAATTTCAAACTGCAGGATGCATTATAAAGATTTATTTTTGAAGCTTCATTTCGTATTGATCCAGACAAATCACTAACCGTAATAGTAAATCCGGTGTTACTTAACAAATCGAAGGTTCCTGGTTTGAATCCTAGTAAAGGTAACTACCTTTGATACAGATTTGAATACTAGACAGTGGTTGTTGGTGTACTTTGATGGTTGGGGTTCAATTAATCATACATAGTGAGTGTGTCTGTAGAAGACTACACAGTCTCATTTACACGTCATACACATCATCCTCATCTGATTGGGTGATGGGGTTGCTTATTGTTCTCAATTGAAGAACAGATTGCAACTGACACAAATTGGAATTTAAAAAAAAAACTTAACAAATAATAGCAACTTTCTGCCAGGTGACTGGCCCACAAGCCAATGAATATTTAACTAAATAAAATAAATGAATGAATAAGGTGGTGAAATGACAAATTATCACGATTCGATAGAATAGTTAACAAAATCTTCAGAAATGATAACCGTATTTAAATTTACCTTTATTTATTTCTGATAGATCAGGTGGTGGTGATTGGAGGACTGTCGTTAGATCTCAGTTCAGTCACTAACAGTCTTTCACTACTTCCTTGAGACGTATTGGTCCCTTCTTCATTTTCATTGTTTGACTGTTGAGATGTTTCTGATGAATGGCGTGTGCTTGACTCACTTTCTGAACTACCTCCGGCGGTTAGCTCCTCCTCCTCATAGACATCATCTGTCAGACAAACCAATCTTTGTTATCACACAATATAAAAACACATCCATGTACAGTTGAGCCATCCTTAGTTTGCTCCTAGCCTACAGTCAACAAACAAAAGCCACCTACTACAGGATGCACGCTACAGTCTGCAACTTTGTGGATGTCGTATTCCTATTGAGTTAACTATTTTTTAAATTATAACTACTTAAAGTAGTGTCGCCACCACCACCACCGGCTTCTAGTAGCACAGTTGTAGAGCTCATAGGACCAGCCGGGCATCTGGTGGCGTAGTTCAAAAATGAAACATCGAAGGGCGGAGGTCGTCTTTACCGCTGCCTAAAAGATTAAAAGCAGCTACCGACACAGCAAACAACTTTCACCGCTGCCTCCGAAGAGGAGCAGTCACCGGTGAAGTGAAGCGGGGTCGTCTGTACCGCTGTCTAATCAAATAGGAGCGAGTCGCCGACACAGCGTGCACCTTTTACTGCTGCCTCCGAAGTGGAGCAGTCGCCGGTGAAGCGAAGGGTACGGGAGGGAGGTGTAGATGACGGAAAGAACTAACTCAATGTTGAGATGTCAAATCCCCGTATCAATACCCGCTCACAGAGAACTCGATACTGTCACCTTCTCAACTATTGCATCGCCAGTGCATAGTTACTATATGTTGCCACTTGGTACATGCGCCGTGAGAGGTGTGACCGCTGCGGTATCTATCGGTGGCAGCAGCAACCCCATCACAGCGCCCCCAACAAAGGGCAAAATATGAACTACAGACCGGCGTAAAAGTAGTACAGTATCAGTACTGAAAACATCGGTCATGATATGATGTACGCCTAACAATTTCATTTAGAAAAATACTTTTAAAAGTATTTTGTATTTAAATACTTTTGAAAGTATTTTGTTGTTACTTTTTAATCAGCGTGTACACATTTTGATTTAATGTGCATGCTCAGTGACGTCATTATTTGTTTACATTAGGAGCAAACTAAGAGAGGTTGGACTATCAGTATAGTATATAGGTTAGAAATAACTAATCAAGTAGGCGGCTCACACAGCTAGCTAACTAGAAGAGAAAATGTTTGCCATAATGTGGCTATCATCAAACACCGACAGCAATTCTTCCTCTATAAATTGTAAATACATTTTTTCAATTAATCATCCAATGGAAATAAATGGTCATGACTTGTCATCTACATGACAACTTAGTGTGTTATAACTTAAATTAACTTAACTTAACTTGGTGTGTTATAACTTAACTTAACTTAACTTAACTTGGTGTGTTATAACTTAACTTAACTTAACTTAACTTAACATAACCAGTGGCGTAACTAACGCCAATGCAAAAAAAATATGTTGAAGCAAAACTCCCTGTACTTCAGTTATGTTAATGGTGTTTGGAAATGTTTAGTAACTTAGGCCTAAATTTACTTTCAATTAATTTTTTGAATAATAATTTTTTTTAACAATTAACTTTAAAATTACTGTACATAATAAATTATATTTCTTTGAATAATCTTTCTCTGATTGGATAGAGCTTGTACAATGTCGTGTGTAGTGAAATAGTATCCAGGAAGTGTGGAAGTAAGGAGAAATGTCGTTAGTTTCGTTGGAAGTTACGCTGGGGGGGGGGGGTGAGTCTAGGAATAGGGGTGCAGGGGGGGAATACTTGCATTGGGGTGCAGTCAGACTAGTTATGCTACTGAACATAACTTGGTGTGTTATATCACACCACAACTTTAGGACAACCCTGAAGAATGTAAAAGAGCAACATGTGCGATCTATAAATGTGCAGACGAATGGATTGAAGAAGTAAAATGACACATTTTTTATGAAAATTTAATAAAATACAGTAAAATTTGGTTATAAAAAAATTCAAGAGACAGGCATTATTTCTTATACGTGGGTATTTGTTATAACGGAATGAGCCTTTGCTATATTATACGAGGGTCATTCGTAAAGTAACGTCCGTTTTTGTATAAAAAATTAACCACAACAGATTAGATCAAAAACCTTGTTTTATTTAATTCCTGACGTCTTAATCTATTTTTCTACATAGTTTCCATTTTTTTTTTAAACATTTATCATAACGTTCTACAAGCTTTTGAATACCAGTGTCGTGAAACTCTGCCGCCTGCAAATATAACCAGTCATGAACAGCTTCTTTCACCTCATCAGAGTTGAAGCGCTTACCGCCGAGAAACTCCTTCAGGTAGCGAAACAAGTGAAAGTTGCTTGGCGCCAAGTCATGAATCGCCGATTTTCACGAATCTTTTCTTCAATGGCTTTGACCAAATCTTCCGTGGTCACCGATGGTCGGCCAGATCGTGGTTCATCATGGACATTGTCCCTTCCCTCCTTGAAAGCCCTCACCCACTTGCGCACTTTACTGTCACTCATTGAATTAGGGCCATACACTTCACTTATTTGTCGATGAATATCTACTGTACAAACATTCCTTGCTGTCAAAAAACGAATCACTGACCGTATTTCACAGTCGGCGGGATGATCAATTGTCTTAAACATCTTAAAGATGCACAGTAAACAGCACACAACAAAGATACTGCTGCAAATGGCGTCGTTTTGTACGCAAGGCATGCTGGGAGTCGTCGCGCATGAGCATTGGGCTGTTCGCTCGCCGTGTGGCTAATTACCGCGATTCGGACGTTACTTTACGAATGACCCTCGTATTACGTGCCCACCCAATTATTTGAATAACGAATACTACTATCTGTTTCATAATGATAGACACCCGAGTTTCAACCCGAAGCACCTCCAAAACTATGATTCAAATTTCAACATACTTTACATCAAAATTTAGCTCATTTTATTATGCGTTTACCTATAATAGTCTTATATTTTTAATGTTGTTTAAAAATTCCCATATCAAGGTTGAAAGACAAAAAAACCCGGTTTTTTGATACCGCAACAAATTTCATGCGTTTAGAGGCGTGTAACTCGATAAATATTTGACCGAAAAGTTTAAAACTTTAACACAACATAGACAATTATATTCTTACAGTGTGTACAAAATTTCAAATTCATACGTTATTTAAACTTTGATTAATTAACAATATTCTGAACCCTTACTATCTTGGTAACCACTCGATTGTTCGGCACAGGCAAACTATCGTTTTATTCAGCGTAAAATACTTAGTACAGACATGTGAATAACATGAAATATTGATTGGACAATGTTGTGGTAGAATTTTTAGAATTTTGAAAAATAGAATGGGTAATGCGGGGTGGGGTGTTACTATCCATGTTGCTAGTTTCTGTACGTGACGTGCTGTCGGACTGTGTACCTGAACTGACAAACTGCATTGTCAATTCAGGTACACAGTCAGATTCAGATCTATGTTGAGTTGAAGTATTAAACTTTTCAGTCAAATATTTATCAAGTAACACGCCTCTAAACGCATGAAATTTGTTGCGGTATCAAAAAAACCGGGTTTTTTTGTCTTTCAACCTCAATATTGCAATTTTTGAACAACATTAAAAATATAGCTTTATTATAGGTAAACAAAGGATGAAATGAGCTAAATTGTGATGTAAAGTAAGTTGAAATCCGACTCACAGTTTTGGAGATGGTTTGGGTTGAAACTCGGGTGTCTATGATTATGAAACCGATAGTAGTTTGAACAGGTAGGTACATAATTTACGTAAAAATCATGAATAAAAATCTTTTATACCACCTCCGCAGCTGAACAGTTAGCAAAGTTTAATCGTCAGCTGTTCTAGGCATAAAAAAAAACGACGGTTCAATTCCAGGTAGATCTGAGCTGAGGCAGTCAAGATAATACTACAATTTACAGATAACTCCCCAACATACCACTGTAGAAAAAAACACAAAGTAATCGCCAATGACTACAAATGTTTATGCAACTTTTATTTTTTATTATTTTTTTTAATTATCTCTAATGTGTGTACGTTGCAATCTGTTCAAATGAGAACCTTAGCTTAAGTGTTACGATATTACAAATTGCTACTAGAAACTCTTAGAAGAAAAACTTTTTAATAAGTTGGTAGTTAAATAAACAAAGAATAAAATTTAACCCCATGTTAATATTCAGGTTTATAGTTGAACCTCTACCCACCGGTTTGGTCTACCAGTAAGGTCATCGCCGTGAGTCACCCGTTTAACAGCCGATTTTTGGAGAAAAATGTTCCTAGTTCAAATCCTAAAAAAGGGAGCTAGTCACTTTTATAAGGATTTGAATACTAAAAAACGCTTTTCCTCCTAAAATGATTTAATTTGAAATTCAAAATTAATTGATATGGAACACATAAATGTCGATTGATACATGCACTCCTCTATCTATGACAGGAGAATTTAAATCGGCTACAAAGAAACAAAATAAAAAATAAACAAACCATCTTGATCGTAATCTAAATCACCGACGAGTAAATTTCTTCCAAAAAAATAACCCAAACTCATTCGTGGATACATTCCGGAACCTAAACAACACAAAACGATCAATTAACAACAATTACATGCACATCACAAACAACATTTACAATCATATCAATCAAATCTATTAAGAAAACAAATCACAGATTACACTTAACTACTTGAGTCGCAGCTGCGTGTAGTTGTTGTGGAATGCAGTGTGTTGTTATAGTAGTGGAAGAATTAATGAGTTAGTAGTGTTTCACAGCTGATGGATTTGTAGTGTTAGTGTGTACTAACTACTCTAAAAACATATTCTTATAATCCGGCGCATTAATTTAACAAATACCTACCGGGTTATTAACTTGGTCGAATTCATAATACGAGGCGTGTTCAGAAAGTAAGTACCGTTTTAAAAAAAAACAATTAAAACAGTATTTTTTCAACACAATTTTATTTCTACATGAAAGCCCAAACCTTAAACTATTTTTCGACATAGTTTCCACCGATGTTCAAACACTTGTCAAACCGGGTGATCAATTTGTCTATACCCTCTTCATAGAAGGTTCCCGCCAACGAATGTAGCCACGACTCCACGGCAGTTTTCACTTCATCGTCAGTTTCAAAGCGTTGGCCGCCTAGCTCGCGCTTCATGTGCAGGAACAAGTGGTAGTCAGACGGTGCCAAGTTCGGGCTGTAGGGCGGGTGATCGAACTGCTCCCAACGAAATTGTCGAACCAATGTTTGAGTGTCACCAGCGGTATGGGGCCGAGCATTGTCATGGAGCAACACAATTCCGTTAATGAGCATTCCTCTCCGTTTGTTTTGAATTGCTCACCTTAGTTTTCTTAAGGTTTTGCAATACCTTGCCGCATTAATGGTTTCACCTCTTGGGAGAAAATCAATCAGCAAAACATCTTTCCGATCCCAAAAGACAGTGCACATGAATTTTTGTGCAGACACTGTCGTCTTGAATTTTTGTTTCTTTGGGGATTGCGTGTGTCACCACTCCATTGACTGATGTTTAGATTCCAGTGTGACATGACGGACCCAAGTTTCATCACCTGTCACAATTTTGTTTAAAAAATCATCACTGTACCATGAGAAAAGTCAAAGCACTTCCGAGTCTCTTTGTTTTGTGCACGTCAGTGAGCATTTCTGGAACCCATCGTGAACACAGCTTGCAATAACGTAAGCGGTCCATAACAATTTCGTACAAAAGAGTGCGTGAAATTTGTTGGAAATCGTCAGACAGCGTTGTCATAGTGAAAGGTCTGTTCTCTTGGATTTTTTCGTCAACTGCCCTTACCAGATCATCGGTGATGAGAGAAGGCCATTTTGAATGAACAGGTCAAATTTAGGAATGATGAAGTGATATTGACTGCTGCTGCTATCTATAGTAATCATGAAAAGGGAAAATTTAGAGGGAATTAATTTTAAGTCAGTTTTATACAAATGACTGAAGATGTATAATCTTCTGTAGATTTTTAATAAATAAAGTTTTTAGTTTCAATTATATGTTATTTACTCTAATGATGGTGGATCCACCGAAAAACGTGTAAGTAAGAATTTAAATAAAGGTGACGCAGTTTAAAAGAAGGTTAATGAAATTATATTAATTCATTATATGAAATAGAAACATAATAAATTACAAGTTTTTTAATTATTTTAAAAGTTAGTTTTTTTTGACTTATGGACTTTCTGAAATGATCGATTCAAATATACATAACTATTAGTAATAAAACATTTTCTCAATATTCACTCATCTTTTATTTATGGTCTATCTGATATCGTATAAGAGATATGAATAGATATGAAGAAGTGAACATACCGTAATCATCTGAAGATCCGCGAACCTGGACCTGCCACCAAGATACGGACGCAATAAACACGATAAAGAAGAGATTTGAACAAATCCCTAGTGCAGCTGTGGCAAGAGGCCAGTGAAACATGAGATAGCGAAGCCCTTTCAGATGTGCTTGGATGTGAATCGAAGCCGAGTAATACTCAATGTGTTGAGCTTGCAATTCTACGTACACATCTGTCACCGGGTGATTCTAAAATAAACAATAAACATACAATTTAAATCCTATCCACACACATGATGTAAAAGACAAAGGTATAAAAGACACTAACCAGAGTTATCTCCTCTGAAAGTAATGAATTTCTTTATACAGTTGGACCCTGTGGTGAATGAAGTGAAGGTGTCATTTGCTGAGTGGAAAATATGTGCTTTAGAGAGGGCCCGGCATGCTGATAAGCGTACTTTTCCACTGAGTGAGGAAGGCAATGGTAAACCACCTCACTCTTTGTTTTACTTAGTAAAACCTCTACAGGTTCAAACCAGCCTACAGGCTGATGACCTAAACAACAACAACACACATGACTCAAGTCATGTGTGTTAACACACATATTATTTACACACATGAATATTGAGAAAACACAACAAAATTAAAACATTTTTTAATTTTTCCTTTGGGCATGTGGCAACTGTACCACTAGTGGAACGTCGGATGGTCAATTCTGAATGGTACACAACCATTTGTTTGCCAGAAGTTTTTGGAACTATAAGAGAAACCAACCCCCAATAATGAATCATTCTCCACCAGGATAATGCAAGCTCTCACACGTCAGCTGAAACAATGAACTTTTTGAGAAATAAAAAAATTGAATTGATGGGCAATCCGCCGTACAGCCCTGATTTGGCACCCAACGACTTCTTCTTATTCCCGCTCATCAAAAATAAATTAAGAGGTCAATGTTTCTCGACGCCTGAAGAAGCAGTTGATGCATTCAAAAAGCACATTTTGGAGGTACCTCAATCGGAGTGGAACAAGTGCTTGGAAAATTGGTTCAAGCGCATGAAAAAATCTGGTGTGAAACACTCACGCAACTTTCTCTTGCCAATGCAAATAATTAACAATATAACCTAACATTAGTAATAAAACATTAGAAATAAAAAAAACTAACCTCAAAAACATAACCTTATTTTAATCATGAGTGAAAGATGCAAAATGAAAATCGAACTCACTTTGGGTTAAAAATACGGAAAATCACTCTTTCACGCTAAACTAGGCTCTGTAGAGAAAAATGCTTTAAATAAAAGTTGTAGATCTTTTAATTTCCTATAAATTTGATTATATACACTTTTGTCGTAAAATGCGTACTAAAGCCAAAATCTTAAAAAAATCGATTTTTCACACGTTTTCGTGAGAAAAAATCAGAAAATCGCTAATTACTGCTAAACTAAGCGTTATACAAAAAAATGTTTGGAATAAAAGTTGTAGGATTTTAAATTCTCTATAACTTTTTATTATATACATTTTTGCACTAAAATGCATATTAAAGCCGTAATCTTAAAAAAACGTTTTTACGTGAAAATAGCCTCACCAAGAATTTCAGCAACAATGGCGCCTACCCTATCTTGTAGAGAATAAAAAACTGAATAAACCAGGCGATTTTTAAAAAAATTGTAGGACCAGTTTTTGAGAAAATCACAAAAAAGTGAAAAATTACACGAATAAACTACTACTTCCGGTTGACCGATTTTGATGAAAATGTTCGTGTCGGGTCCGGTAGTGGTATGTAACTTAAGTTTCAAGTTTCAAGTTCGTACGATGTTCCGTTCTTGAGATATTTTGTATACACACACACACACACACACACACACACACACACACACACACACACACAGACCAATCGCTAAAAACATGTTTTTTGTGTTCAGGGGGTCTGAAAACGTATAGATCCGGTGAAAACTCGATTTCTTAAAATCGACATGAAAACAATACTTTCCTTCCTATTTATATAGGCAAGAGAAAGTAAAAATGTATTGATCATCATGGAGAATATTTTGAAAAACAATAAAGCCATTTACATTAATTAATTTGTTTTTTTTGTTTTCTTCTATTGCCGAAATATAAAAGGCAACCTTCGTATTGGGAAAAAAAGAGCAAACGACATCGAAAGATTCCACCATAAAATGATTAAAAAGATCCAATAAGAATTTAAAAGTAAAAAAATCTGGTGTGAAACACTCACACAACTTTCTCTTGCCAGTGCAAATAATTAACAATAAACCTAATATTAGTAATAAAACATAAGAAATAAACAAAAAACTAACCTCAATAAACATGACCTAATTTTAATCATGAGTGAAAGACGCAAAATGAAAATCGACCTCAGTTTGGCTTAAAAGTACAGAAAATCACTCTTTCACGCTAAACTAGGCTCTGTAGAGAAAAATGCTCTAAATAAAAGTTGTAGATCTTTTAATTTTCTATAAATTTAATTATATACACTTATGTCGTAAAATGAATACTAAGGCCGAAATGTTAAAAAAATCGATTTTTCTCACGTTTTCGTGAGAAAAAAACAGAAAATCGCAAATTACCGCTAAACTAAGCGTTATACAAAAAAATGTTTGAAATAAAAGTTGTAGGTTTTTAAATTCTCTACAACTTTTATTATATAAATTTTTTCGCTAAATTGCATATTAAAGCCGTAATCTTAAAAAAACTTTGTTTTTACGTGAAAACAGCCTCACCCAGAATTTCAGCAAACATGGCGCCTACCCTATCTTGTAGAGAATAAAACATTGAGTAAATGAGGCGATTTTAAAAAAAAATCGTAGGACCAGTTTTTGAGAAAATCGCAAAAAAGTGAAAAATTACACGAATAAACTACTACTTCCGGTTGACCGATTTTAATGAAAATGTTCGTGTCGGGTCCGGTAGTGGTATGTAACTTAAGTTTCAAGTTTCAAGTTCGTACGATGTTTCGTTCTTGAGATATTCTGTTCACACACAGACACACACACACACACACACACACACACACACACACACACACACAGACCAATCGCTAAAAACATGTTTTTTGGGTTCAGGGGGTCTGAAAACGTATAGATCCCGTGAAAACTCGATTTCTTTAAAATCGACATGAAAACAATACTTTCCTTCCTATATATTCATATAGGCAAGAGAAAGTAAAAAGAATGAAAATGAAACAAACCTGGTCTTCTTCAAAATTCGAGTACAGTTCAAGCGTTAAAATTTGTTTTTGTTCAGAATTTCCAAATACAAGAAACGGGTAGAATGTTAACGTAGTAAGATAAGTGAGCAGTTCACTCCGATAATGCAGCATGGCTGATCTGCACGACTGTGACACCATTATACCGTTCTTATCAGCAAGTTGAGCACAAACCATGAACATACCTGAAATTTCATACATAAATAATTTGTCATTTTTAAACCGTTGCATAACAGACACAACTGGGGCAGGTTCCAGTGCCTTCAAAAATAAGTGAACAGTTGCAAAAAAACTGAGAAAAAGTAATATACTAAAATTCTTACCGGAAAAAGCAAAACTAGAAAGTTTATAATAAAAGTATCTGCCCATAACGGTCAGGTGGAGTGTCAAATTATTTACACTCACTCTGTTCGTTGCAGGGCTAAAATAAATAGTTCTGTTTCTTATTACATGGTCACCCAATTAAATGACTGAACCATTTAACAACAGAAGATGTAGAGGTGTAAAAGACACTAATCAGAGTTATCTCCTCTGAAAGTAATGAATTTCATTATACAACCAGACCCTGTGATGAATGAAGGAAGGTGTCATTTGCAGAGTGGAAAATATGTGTTTTTCAGAGGGCCTGGCATGCTGATAAGCGTACGTTTCCACTCAGTGAGTTGTGGCAATGGTAAACCACCTCACTCCTCATTTTACTTAGTAAAACCTCTACAGGTTCAAACCAGCCTTTTGGCTGATGACCTAAACAACAACAATAAAAGTATACATTTTTTTTACTTTCTCTTGCCTATATGAATATATAGGAAGGAAAGTATTGTTTTCATGTCGATTTTTCGAAATCGAGTTTTCACCGGATCTATACGTTTTCAGACCCCCTGAACCCAAAAAACATGTTTTTAGCGATTGGTCTGTGTGTGTGTCTGTGTGTCTGTGTGTCTGTGTGTGTGTCTGTGTGTCTGTGTGTGTGTGTGTGTGAACAGAATATCTCAAGAACGGAACATCGTACGAACTTGAAACTTAAGTTACATACCACTACCGGACGCGACACGAACATTTTCATCAAAATCGGTCAACCGGAAGTAGTAGTTTATTCGTATAATTTTTCAGTTTTTTGCGATTTTCTCAAAAACTGGTCCTACGATTTTTTTTAAAATCGCCTATTTTACTCAATTTTTTATTCTCTACAAGATAGGGTAGGCGCCATGTTTGCTGAAATTCTCGGTGAGGCTGTTTTCACGTAAAAACGTTTTTTTAAGATTACGGCTTTAATATAAATTTTAGCGCAAAAACTTATATAATAAAAGTTGTAGAGAATTTAAAAACCTACAACTTTTGTTTCAAACATTTTTTTGTATAACGCTTAGTTTAGCGGTAATTTGCGATTTTCTGTTTTTTTTCTCACAAAAACGTGAGAAAAATCTATTTTTTTAACATTTCGGTCTTAGTATGCATTTTACGACAAAAGTGTATATAATAAAAGTTATAGAAAATTAAAAGATCTACAACTTTTGTTTAGAGCATTTTTCTCTACAGAGCCTAGTTTAGAGAGAAAGAGTGATTTTCCGTATTTCTAAGCCAAACTGAGGTTGATTTTCATTTTTCATCATTCACTCATGATTAAAATAAGGTTATGTTTTTGAGGTTAGTTTTTTGTTTATTTCTAATATTTTATTAATAATGTTAGGTTTATTGTTGATTATTTGCATTGGCAAGAGAAAGTTGTGTGAGTGTTTCACACCAGATTTTTTTTAGCTTATATTTGTTGCGGGAACTGTACATTGTTGACAACTACCCAATTTGATCGCTGCTTTTTGCTGTATTTGTTTTTTAATGTGAATTAGACATGAGTTTGAACAGGGACCCCCAGTAGAGTTTGTTCATGGATGGCTGTCAGCTGGTCACCATACAAAGTCGCTTTCCGAACCGGTGTTACTTAACAAATAATAGCAACTTTCTACCTGAAGGCCTGTAAATCCTTGATAAGAAATTTTTGGCACCTCATTTACAAGTAGCAAAACTGAAAAACTCTTGACAAATGCAGAAAATCAAAATATTTTAGTTTAAAAATTGATAATTAATAGTTTTATTTTTATAAAGGCTAATGTATTTATAAAGGCAAACGAACTCTGTAGTCAATTGAAGTTCAATTATAGAACTATCAGTGTAAATCTGGTAAATCGTTAGTGGAAAAATCGACAGTTCATTTAAAATTTGCTTTCAAAGAGACGAGCGGAAATTCCGATTAGACAATTTACAACATACAACATTGTGTTTATCCTTTAGTATTAATCGAAATTACACTGTCTCTATTAGAATACTAATTAGTTTATTCTCAGGAATGGTCGGCCTGAATCTGTACAAGACTAAATTAACTTAATAATATTAAGTTATGAAAAGCATAATATTATAAGTGCAAGCATAATATTATAATATTATCAAGCTCTGCTGTCTGTACCACATGTTTAGACCAATCAGAACGTTTGCCAGCGTTGCCAGATTGTACTTGACAAACATTACGTGCGCATGCATATAAGAGCTGCAATAGTTCACTCTTGTCTTGCATCCCGTATTGAACACACCGATTATAGAGCGCGTTAACATACAATAGGCTACTTTATAATATAATCAGCTGATTGTATGTTTATACGTTATAATTGATATTAAAAGACCAAATAAAGTGGCTGACTAAATATTTAACAGAGCAACTATTTTAACTTATGAATTGATTAGAAATTAAAAGGCCTGTGATTATGCCAAATTCTCCCCTTTTTGTTTCCCCTAAATTTATAACCTAACTCCTACCCCTCTTCATTAAATTTACAAAATTTGTCCACGTTAAGTACACTAGGTGCCTTCGCCTCCCCATGTCAATAGGATTCCCACATAAAAAATAAAAGGCCACTGAATAAAAAGAAAAATACAATAGAGCCGCTCCTAATTCCACTTGTCCCTTATTATAAATTGTCACATGCACCAATAACTTTTTAAAATTTCTTAAATTATCTCCACTAAAGTCCCACTTCCAATCCCCCCAAGAAACAGAATCCAATTTCCTAATTTAATTCTATAAAATTCCCCCTGAATTCCACGAGGTTGCAATTACTCTGTGAAATAGTTGTGGGAGCGACCAGGTGTTCCTTAACACGATGTCGCCATCATAGGGCTTCTTAGCCCTCTCAACCTGGATTCTGGATTCTAGAGCAACAAGAGCAAGTGTTGGCAACGTTTCGTGGCAAGTGATTGGCTAGCTATAAAGTGGGTGGGGGGCAATAGGTGGGGGGAACAAGAGCTCATTACCCTTGAAAAATAGTATAGGTAATTTATTTATGTTTATTAATTATTCAATGTATTTTTTATCTCAACCTAATACAGTCGTACCTTGATATGCAAACCACTCACTATACAAACTTTTCGCTATACAAACTTGGTTGAAACATTTTTTCGCCTCACATTACAAAGTTTGCTTCACAAAACGAACATTGTTATTCATGTATTTTGTTTTCCTAGAAAAGCAATCCAATTTACAATTTGCTGTACTGGAATATAATTAATAATGCGTGTACATAAAGTATCCAGATGAACTGCAGTCCCCTAGCCATGGGAGTGAGAGAATGCATAACGCTCTCACTCGCACAACCCATACGCGCCGTTCCTATAACATTGTCGTGTAATTTTACTCATTGTTGTGAGCAAGCGTTTATGCATGCAGTAAACTAACAACCAAGATAACGACTGTAGTATGTTTTCAGATTTGGATTATGACAGAAAAGACGTTTGAGCGCATGCGTAGTTATGCCACATATCATCTCCCTCTCCCTCTCACTCGCTTGGCTATGGGACATTAATCCGTCTGATACGTACACATAGTTTATCAGTACAGCCAATTTAACTGTAGGCTACGTACGCTACTTGTAATTATCAAAAAAAGGATTGAGTTCCAGATTAAATTTATTAAAAAAATATCTGGTGTGAAACACTCGCACAACTTTCTCTTGCCAATGCAAATAATTAACAATAAACCTAACAATAGTAATAAAACATTAGAAATAAACAAAAAACCTAACCTCAATACACATAACCTTATTTTAATCATGAGTGAAAGACGCAAAATGAAAATCAACCTGTTTGGCTTAAAAATATGGAAAATCACTCTTTCACGCTAAACTAGGCACTGTATAAAAAAATGCTTTAAAGAAAATTTGTAGATCTTTTAATTTCCTATAAACTTTATTATTATTATTATTATTAGCCGTATAGCTCCCGAAGTGGAAGACGCTGAGCATTATTCACGATCATTGATTATTGGACTTGGTGTTTTTCTTGTTTGCCCACCAGCCTTTCATTTTCTGAGAAAAATCAGCTTTTCTTTCCTCACTCCATCTTGTTCCAACTCTTGGAATTTTAACCTCTGGAATAATCTCCCATTCATTAATTTTTGTTCTAAAACTATTTCGATTGGTAACTTCTTTATCAGTAATGTTTGCCAGAACTAGATCTTTCTTAACGTGTCGAATCCATTCCCCTCAATTGACAAGCGAAGCTACATATTTTACCATCTTTTTTGTAACTCTATGATCAGGGAGCCTCATGATATGACCAAAAAATTTAAGACGTCTTTTCCTCATGTCTGTTACAATATTTGAATGTTGCTCAACTGTGTTATTTTTTTGTAATCTATAACCGTTTTCAGTTAATCTTGGACCGAGAATTTTCCTTATTATTTTCCTTTCCTCCTTTTTCAAACTTTCTAAATCGGCTTTCCTGTTGAGGTTCAGGGTCTCACTGGCATAAAGCATTGATGGCTTGATCACTGTGTTGTAGGGTCTAATTTTTGTGTGAAGAGACAAGCATTTTTTATTATAAATAAATTGCACCAGCCCTAGGCCTTTACAAGCTTTCTTTATTCTCTCCTGCTGTGAAAATTTCTCCGAAATAACTTCTCCTAAATATTTAAAAAAAGACACCCTGTTGATTGTTCCATATTTGGTTTGTAGTCTGGTAACTTCTAGGTTTGTAGTTGTGAACACTGTTTTTTCAAAGGATACCTGTAAACCAACTTTTTCTGCACATTCTTTCAGAGTCTCTATCTGCTTTATTGCAACATCGCCCGAGTCTGCCATTATTGCAAGATCATCTGCAAAAGCCAAGTAAGGTATTTGCAGATTATTTTTCTTAGTCCCAAGCGAGATTGGCTTCCAGAGGTTTCCTTCTTTGAGTTTCCTCTCCCACTCTTCCATTACTCTATCCAGAACTATGTTGAATAGCAACGGAGACAAACCATCACCTTGCCTGACGCCAGTCCTTATCTCAAACGGCTTTGAAAGTTTCCCCATGAATTTTACTTTGGATATTGTATTTGTTAATGTTTGTTCAATTATTCTCCGAGTTTTCCGATCCAGTCCCCTTTCTTCAAGAATTTTAAAAAGTGTGGGTCTGTGGATTGAGTCGTAGGCTTTCTTGAAATCAACAAAACAATAAACTGTTGGTTTTCCACGCTATAAACTTTATTATATACACTTTATTATATACATTAATGCATACTAAGGCCGAAATCTTAAAAAAAATCAATTTTTCACACGTTTTCGTGAAAAAAAAAACAGAAAATCGCTAATTACCGCTAAACTAAGCGTTATACAAAAAAATGTTTGAAATAAAAGTTGTAGGACTTCAAATTCTCTACATATTTTATTATATACATTTTTGCGCTGAAATGCATAATAAAGCTGCAATCTCAAAAAACAATTTCTTTACGCAAAAACAGCCTCACTAAGAATTTCAGCAAACATGGCGCCTACCCTATCTTGTAGAGAATAAAAAATTAAATAAACCAGGCGATTTTTAAGAAAAATCGTAAAAAAGTGAAAAATGACACGAATAAACTACTACTTCCGGTTAACCGATTTTGATGAAAATGTTTGTGTCGGGTCCGGTAGTAGTATGTAACTTAAGTTCTAAGTTTCAAGTTTGTATGATGTTCCATTCTTGAGATATTTTGTATACACACACACACACACACACAGACCAATCGCTAAAAACATGTTTTTTGGGTTCAGGGGGTCTGAAAGCGTGTAGATCCGGTGAAAACTCGATTTCTTAAAATCGACATGAAAACAATACTTTCCTTCCTATATATTCATATAGGCAAGAGAAATTAAAAGGATAACGTCCGTATTAAGAAAGTATTACTGTAATGCACAGTGTTCACTTTAGGCAAATAGAACAGATTAAAAGTCCTGGATCTAACAAAAGGTACATAATAAAAAATGTTTTTAACAATATCCTCTAGGTCAACCTTCTTCTCTTCTTAACGTGCCTGTCCGGTTCGAACGTTGGCTACCATCATAGCTATCTTGGTCCTGTCCTCTGCAATGCGGAAAAGTTGGGCTGAGCTTTGTCCATACCAGTCTCTCAGGTTAGCAAGCCAGGATATTCTTCTTCGGCCTGGCCGCCTTCCACCATCCAATCTACCCTGCAGGATGCGCTGCAACAGTTCATATCTACCGTGGTTCCTCATAATATGACCAAGGTATCCCAACTTGCGACACTTTGTGATGTTTATTACCTCCGGTTTCTTGCTCTTTCGGCGCAGTACCTCGGTGTTGGTCACCCTGTCCGTCCATGGTATTTTCAACATTCTTCTGTACAACCAAAGTTCGAAGGCTTCAAGTGTCAACCTTATTATTTAATATTTTATATGAAAAATTGCATACACATCACATTTCCTCTGACTTCAAGGGATTTTATGACAAAAATTCTTCTCATCGTCTCCGTAGAAAACCCTAAAGGGCTTGACATACCATATATTTTGTAATACAGAATACAGGAGACACAATAATAATCTCTTATCTCTTAATAATATAATTAAATTACATCTTCAGTTATATTTATAAAAGTGATTTAAAATTGAATTGTTTCAATCTATCCCTTCTCATTATACAGATGGCAGCAGCAATCAATATCACTACATCATTCTTAAAATGTCCTGCTTTTGCTCTTTTAAATGTTTATGTTTTAACCCACCAGGTTGGTCTAGAGGTAAAGTCGTGGCCAAAATCAGCTGTTTAACAGCTGATTTTCGGAGATGAAGGTTCCCGGTTGAAATCCTAGTAAAGGTAGTTACTTTTATACGGATTTGAATACTAGACAGTGGTTGTGGGTGTACTTTGATGGTTGGGGTTCAGTTAACCATACTCTCTCAGGAATGGTCGGCCTGGGTCTGTACTAGACTACACCTCATTTACACGCCATACACATCATTCTCATCTCTCATTGGGTCATGGGGTTGCTTATTGTTTTAAATTGAACAGATTGCAACGTACACAAATTAAGAATAAAAGAAAAAATGTTTATAAATATGGAACACCTCATATTTTTCAATTTAAATAAGTTTTCTATAGATGATTGAAGATTTAATATCTCCTACAGATTTTAAATAGAAATTTTTTAGTTTCAAATGAACTCTTATGTACTCTGATGATGGTGGATCCACCGAAACATGTGACTATACAGTCACATGTAGACTGTACAGACATGTACAGTGACAGTATACAGTCGATCTACTGTAAGTGTACTCCGCGCGAGGCAAGCGGCTATACATTGTAAACGAAAGTTTTACACTAGTTGGCGCGTATCTACCTCTCCGCCTGACAAAACTATCTTACACTACGTTCTATCATAAAAATATCTACATCCAGCTAAAATAAACATTATCCTCTTTTAAGCGTTTTCAATTATACCGTTCTGATTACTTGTAATTATTGTAGTTTCATAAAGCGACTCCTTAATTAATTATTTTAACCATTACATTTAACAAAACAATTTTTTCTACTTTTTAATGTTTACCGCTTTTATGTTTCAAAAACTCAACACATTCACTATCACGCATGTTAATAAAACACAGCTTACAAAACTTTTCTACTTCAGTCTATGAAAAAAATCGAAACGAACCGATACAATTCCAAAAGATAACTGATGAAACTAAAAATGAGTTAAACACGGCCAAGTGCAAACAGTTGTATTAAACTAGTCACAGACATTAATTATTTTAATGATATGAAATAAACAATCAGAAATGATAAACAACGAATCATTGGAATTGTTTACTCTCCTGTTATAATTCAAGCACATTAGTCTTGTATTACTTGTGACCAAAAATGAAATAAAACTAAGTCTATAATAAAAACATACTAATTGTAAATAATAATGTAATAATAGTAAATAATGAAACGAAAAATAGCAATGTAAGAGTAACAATAGTAAAAGTTTTAGTTATAATTGGTAACTGTAGTTCGATTTATAAAACATTTTCTAACAAATGAATTGAATGTGTTTTTATTATATTAACCTTAGAGAGAATTAGTGTTGTATGGAATTGTTGTTTTTGATCATGCTGTGTTTATTTTAAATTAATGTGCATGCTCACTTGTATTGGTGGTTGCCTACGTTGGAGTACTCTTAGCTTAGACAGACTCTAAGTGACAGATAGTCAAAATCAAAGCAGCTTAAAAAGGTTAGTGAAATTTATTATATGAAATAGATTGATTTCAAGCTGCAGGATACATTATAAGGATTTATTTTATTTTATCAGTTAAAAATTTATCATTTTCAGAATCTGCATAGAAATTTATAAAGTAAAATCAGTTCTGTTAATTATATTTTCAAATGATACTTACCTAAATTTCGGTTGGCTTGTGACTCAGGCATTTCAAGTCTTAAAAATATCCGATACGTTTGACCGATCATGAGTAATTGTTGAAATTTAGTGAGTTGAACATGAGCTGATGGATAACTGCACATCCCACTCCCTTTCTCTTCACATGTCCTGAAACATACCACCATCTCTTCTTAATCAGTTACTATATCTAACTAGCATAAACGACCACAATGTTCTTACGCATCAAACCCCCATATCATTAAATGAATTATTTAAGTAAACAACTAACTTAAACCGTTCTTAGAAGAATGTTGAGTAATGACTAAAGCACAGTAGTACGATAGTTACGTCCTGAAAAGAACGCTTTTAAACTAAAACAACTTCAACACAACGTCTATTACTGTATGAATGTGAGCTTTGTGCAGCTGTGGGGGATGAAGCGGAGGGGACAGACCAAGTACCAGACTACTGCTACGTCATAACACTCAGATACTAATTATTAATCATCTCATTGGTATTCGCTAGGCAGTGGGCAGTGGGCTGTCTCCTAGTGCGGTGACATACACGTGGGTGTTGTTTTCACTATTCCCTGTAGACGGCAACACACAATATAACATGTAAAGTCCAGCCTCTCTAAGTTTGCTCCTAATGTGAACAAATAATGAAGTCACTGAGCATGCACATCATATCAACATGTGTACACGCTGATTAAAAAGTAACAACAAAATACTTTCAAAAGTATTCAAATACAAAATATTTTAAAAGTATTTTTATAAATGAAATTGTTAGGCCTAAATCATATCATGACTGATGTTTTTAGAACTTATAATTTAAAACATAGTTAACTTAATAGGAATACGACATCCGTAAAGTGGTGCACCCTGTAGTAGGTGGCTTTTGTTTGTTGACAGAAGGAGGAGCAAACTAAAAACGGCTCAACTGTAAAACATCTTCAACAGAATGTCTATTACTGTAAGAATCTGAGCTTTGTGCAGCTGTGGGATGAAGGGGACAGATGAAGTACCAGACTGCTGCTACGTTGTAACACTTTACTAATCATTTCATTGCTATTCGGTAAGCAGTGGACTGTTCAGTGGGGTGACATACGTGGGTGTTGTTTTCACTATTCCCTGTAGACGGCAACACACAATATATGTAGTTTGGATGGTACCCCTCACTACTACAAACATAATACAAGTAAAACGTTACTATTACTAAGGCAATCTCTGACAGTAGATGAAGAAATGCATTCCTCTCAGCTGCACAAAGCTTTGGGACGGGCAGTACCAACTGAGTGTGTTGTCAGATGAGAAGAGAGGGAGAGGTGCACATATCCATTATCATTCATTTAAAAATAAATCTTTATAATGCATCAGCTGCAGTTTGAAATTATTTCTATTTCATATAATGAATTTATATAATAATTTCACCAACCCTCTTTTTTTAAACTGCTTTTATTATATACATTTTTGCGCTAAAATGCATAGACTATTAAAGTCGCAATCTTAAAATAACAATTTTTTTTACGAAAAAACACCCTCACCAAGAATTTCAGCAGAGATCGTGCTTACCCTATCTTGTAGAGCATAAAAATTTTAGTAAATGAGGCGATTTTTAAAAAAATCGTAGGACCTGTTTCTGAGAAAATCGCAAAAAAGTGAAAAATTACACGAATAAATTACTATTTCCGGTTGACCGATTTTGATGAAAATGTTCTTGTTGGGTTTGGTAGTGGTGTCTAACTTAAGTTTCAAGTTCATACGATGTTCCGTTCTTGAGATATTCTGTTCACACACACACACACACACACACACACACACACACACACACACACGCACGCACGCACGCACGCACGCACACACACACACACACACACAGACCAATCGCTAAAAACATGTTTGTGTGGGTTCAGGGGGTCTGAAAACGTGTAGATCCAGTGAAAACTTGATTTGTTAAAATCGACATGAACACAATACTTTCCTTCCTATATATTCATATAGGCAAGAGAAAGTAAAAATGGCTGACAAAATATTTAACAGAGCTACAAGAGCAAGTATTGGCAAGTGATTGGCTAGGTATAAAGTGGGTGGGGGGGGGGGGGCAATGCATACGTAAAGAGAGCTCATCTGCTTTGAAAATTAGTATAGATATAAAACTGTAGCTATGAGAAAGTTTATGCTGTTTTCCATCCGTTTATTAGACAGATGTCATTATATGACCAAAAAATGAAATAAAAACTAATAATATCTTAAAAACGAGATAAGAATGATTATTCATAATTAGCAAAGCAGCCTAAAAATTATGGATAATTAAATTAAACATAAATTAGCTTATTATGTTTATTGTTTATGACATTATTCTTTTCATTAAGATAAAATAGGAAACAATTATGAAAAACTAATCTTAATTGAAACTCACTGATGGTGTTGAATGAAAAAGGACAATCATCAATAAACAGAAATATAAAACAGACAACACAATATCACTTCATCCTATATACAAACTACTAAACACTAGTATTTTTTATTTTTTTTTATTCCTAATTTGTGTACATTGCGATCTGTTCAATTTAGAACAATAAGCAACCCCATGACCCAATCAGATGAGGATGATATGTATGACGTGTAAATGAGGTCTAGTCTTGTACAGACCCAGGCCGACCATTCCTGAGAGTGTATGGTTAACTGAACCCTAACCATCAAAGAACACCGGTAACCACTGTCTAGTATTCAGATCCGTTTAAAAGTAACTTACCTTTATTAGGATTTGAACCAGGAACCTTTGTCTCCGGAAATCAGCTGTTAAACAGCTGATTTTGGCGACAACTTTACCTCTAGACCAACCCGGTGGGTTAAACACTAATATAAGTTAAATATTTTAAATTTCCAAACATTAATTCTTGAAATAACCACCGGGTTGGTCTAGAGCAGGGGTTCTCAACCTGTGGGGCGCGCCCCCCTTAGGGGGGCATACAAGATTTTTAAGGGAGGCGTCATCGTATTAGAATAGAAAAAAAAGCTATGATTAACCCAGGTTATTTCCTGCCTTTATATTTCAAACACCATTATTTTATTAATAAAATTAATACAATTTGAAGATTTCATAAACAATTATATTTTAAGTTTTTTGTTTCTGGAATTTGACTGTATGTTGAAAAAATGTATTGAACATTTTCAGGTAGTATTAAACATTTTGTAAAAAGTTATCAAATATTTAATTGTATTACCTTTATCCCATCCCTAAACTCACTATAGTTACAAATTGAAATTCTACTAAGTAGGCCTACTTGTGTTCACCATATAAGGGGGTAATAGTACAGGGGAGGTGTGACCAAAAGTCAGTCTACTAAGGGAGGCACAGAGCCTGAAAGGTTGACAACCCCTGGTCTAGAGGTAAAGTCATCACCAAAATCAGCTGTTTAACAGCTGATTTTCGGAGACGAAGGTTCCTGGTTCAACAAATGGTAGTAAAGGTAGTTATAGGTATCAGACGAATTAATGTCCCATAGCCGAGCGAGTGAGAAGGAGATATGTGGCAGGTATAACTACGCATGAGCTCAAAGGTCTTTACCGTTATAATCCAAATGTGAAAACATACTACAGTCGTTATGTTGCTTGTTAGTTTACTGCATGCATAAACGCTTGCTCACAACAATGAGTAAAATTAAAGACAATGTTATAGGAATGGTGCGAAGTCGTTATCT
This sequence comes from Catonia carolina, assembly GCA_035578175.1. Taxonomy (NCBI): domain Eukaryota; kingdom Metazoa; phylum Arthropoda; class Insecta; order Hemiptera; family Achilidae; genus Catonia; species Catonia carolina. Next base: position 728,107 of record JAQMRL010000002.1, on the reverse strand, counting down.
TGCTTGTTAGTTTAAGTAACTGCGTGCACAAACGCTTGCTCACAACAGTGAGTAAAATTATACGACAATGTTATAGGAACGGTGCGTATGGCTTGTGCGAGTGAAAGCGTTAAGAAAGGGTACGCGCCATGTTTGCTGATTCTTGGTGACGCTGTTTTTACGTAAAAAAATTATTATTTTAAGATTACGGCTTTAATATTCATTTTAGTGCAAAATATTATATAATAAACGAAAGATTATTTATATAATAAAGAGAAAGAAAAAATACTACAAATCTGATTCGGATTATTCAGAGATCCAGATCCGCAAGCTGGATAAACGAGGTTTTACTGTCCATCCTTCCAAAAACCTTATTTTTGGCTTCAGGGATACTTGAAATAAGAATATGTATAACAATTTGGACATATAATGCTTTACCCTATAACAAAACTTTCTTACTCAGTACTCAACAATAAACAAAACTTAAAAAATTAATATAAATTTTAATAAATTTATGAATTGTATATAAACAATAACCAATATTCTTATGAAATACAATAATATAATTACACTGACATAACAGATTAATAGAGTAATACAATAAGCATTGGGAGATCTATTCCATGCGTGTGACCTTTATAACCTTACGACCTTTTATTCATTTAAACACAGAAAGATACTAGACAACGTTTATCACTTTATGTTAAAGACCTTGTTTCAAGTTCACATCACAAATCTGTTTTTTTTTTACTTTCTCTTGCCTATATGAATATATAGGAAGGAAAGTATTGTCTTCATGTCGATTTTAACAAATCGAGTTTTCACCGGATCTACACGTTTTCAGACCCCCCCTGAACCAAAGAAAATCTAGCTTAGATAAAGTTTGGGTGTTGCTTTTAAAATAAAAAAATTGCTGATGACAAATTAAAGCTGAAATATAAATCTAGATTAAAATTATTTCGAACAGCTTAAATACTGTTTAAATTTGGGCTGTTTTTGAAGTGAAAACTTCTTTAGGCTCACCTTAAGCTCTTTTTGAACAGTAAACAAAACTGAACCAGGTATAGATACTGAAGTCACGTATGTATGGGCTGTAATTAAGGGAAGTGAAATATTTTCAGTGCTGCCAATCTCAACAGTAAGACACTACTCATACATTTCACTACCGTGCAGTTTCTAGATACATTTCCTAAGCTGTGGTTTATTCCAAGAGAATATTTTCTTCATAAACCTTATAAGAAATAAATGTGGCCTGTAATATTGCCTATAACTTAATTACATGACTACGAATGTTTGATTTACTGCAATTACAAATGAGTCGCCTTCTTTACTACTGCTGTCATCAGTGTTTTCATTATCAGTCACTCAAGTATCTACCTAACTGTTTTCTTTTTATACCAGGTGCCAACAAAACTGTTGAAGAATAGCTTCTTCACGTCCTCAGTTTCGTTCTTTATTTTTCAAATTGTAAAAAAGAGAAACATCACCGTAGTTAGTGCTTGCTCACGGCTTTCGTTAAGAGGCACGGATAGGCATTTTTATTTAGCTTCAACTTCACAACATTTTATTACATTGCGTTCAGCACTGTGAATAGTTCGACCACGTTTTCGAGAAACCGACATTTGTGTTTACAGTAACAAACAGTTGTTTGTTATAATAGGACTTATAATCAGGACGCAACCCTGATTATAAGAAGATAGAACTAATACATCGGTAAATTTTCTCTCCCCCAATCTATATGTTGGCAACAGTGTACTCAAGGCCAACTACTTAAGACAGTTTAAATGTTCCAGTCAAGCATTAGTGTGGTGACAGCAGTCGTTTCGTTATATTGTGTCAGCAATGATTTATTCCAAGGAAGAACGTGTTTATTGTGGAGACTTACATAGCGAGTAAATCTTACAAATGTGTGCAAGATAAGGTTCAGTTGAAATTTCCCCGTTCTACCATTCCGAATAAATCGTCAATATTGCATTTGATATATAAATTCCATAGAACTGGGAGTGTACTCGATGAGAAACCACCTCGACAGCCAACAAAGTTAACCGCAGAAGTTCTTAAAGATTTGAAAAATTGTTTGACTCAATCACCTAAAAAATCGCTTAGAAGATTATCATCACAAGCTGGGCTAAAATTAACTACTGTTTTTCAGAGCTACGAAAAAGTTACATTTGCATTCTTATTGCGTTGGCATTGCATTTGTAAGATGTACTCGCTATGTAAGTCTCTAAAATAAACACGTGTTCTTCCTTGGAAAAAACCATTGCTGACACAATATAACGGAACGACTGCTGTTACCACACTAATGCTTGACTGGAACATTTTAACTGTCTTAGATAGTTGGCCTTGAGTACACTATTGCCAACATACCGATTGGGGGAGAGAAAATTTACCGATGTATTACTTCTAACTTCTTATAATCAGGATTGCGTCCTTAATAAAACACCCGTTGGTAAAGAGATTGTGGCAGGTCAACCAGCTTACTGCACCTGCATGTAAATCTGTGATTTGGATAGCACTGCACCAATATAAGGGATTATTACACAGATCAAATTTGTAGTAAAATATCATCTGGGGTATTTGCATTAAAACAAATTGTGCCAGATTAAATTATAAACAATTGCTTATAGCAGCTTGTCATGGTTTAATTTTATCTCATATCAGGTATGCCATATTAGTATGGGGTAATTCATCACAGGGTAACATGGAAAGAGTTTTTAAAATACAGAAAAAAGCTATTAGGTGTATGATGGAAGTCAACCACCTTACCTCATGCAGATCACTATTTAAAGAGCTGCAATTGCTCACGGTTCCTTCTTTGTACATTTTTCAAGTGATAATGTCATAAAGAAAAATACCTTTTTACAGAATTTAGATGTTCACAACCACTACACAAGAAACAGAATCGATTAGTATGTTGCTAATCACAACACTAAATTGTATGAACGAAAACCAACTTATGCAGGTAGAAAATACATCAATAAATTGCCTCAAGGTTTAAAAAGTTGTGACAATTTAAGTCATTTTAAAAAAAAGCTAAAACAATATTTGATTGATGAAACATTTTACAGTGTGCACGAATTCCTTTCTAAATAGTTTTGGTATTTAACTTCTAATTAAACAAATATTGTATACAATTTGATACAAAGGGGTTCATGAGAAGCCTGCTGAGTTAAGCAGTGGCAGGAGGAAATTATTGGTAAGTGATGAATTTATCATTGTGTTTGATTTTTTTTATTTTTCATTGTGTGAGATATTTAATTCAATAGGGTTCATGACAAGCCTACTGAAGCAAGCAGTAGCAAAAACAATTTTTGGTGGTAAGTGATGAATTTATCATTGGTAATAAACTTTCAGTTTATCAGTTTTATCTTGACATGTCCTATACTCCCACAAGGAGTCTCCAGGATGAAAAAAAGTGCATTCATTCAACAACTTTACTAGTTTCACTTTAAATTCTGACTTATGTTGAAAAACATTCCGTAGACCTTGGTCACAACTAAAATTTAACAAACATTTTACCATCAGTTATACTTACTTAAACTGTAAATAAACTTGACGATGATGCGATACAGAAGGCATATAATAATAATAAAAAGCAATGTATAAAAACACTGATATCCAAATAGCTGTGGCAGCTACCAATGCAAACATTCCACCTTTAAAAAAATTATCCCACATGATTTGCGCCCCTCCTATAGTTTTTTGTTTGCAATGTTCAATACGACGAGTAATAAATCCGAATAACACCATTTTTTTAAAATACTTTTATTCAAAATTTCGAAAATAAATAAACCAATACAAATTTAGAGGTTAGTTAAAAGTAAACAAAGAACTTTTTAAAATATTTTATACACTACAAGCATTTACACTGGACGAATAATAAACTTAGTTAAATACGATTACACAAACGCGGACCGATAACAAAAACACAATACAGTATTCACTAAACTAATTAGTTACGTAAACTTTTCTTAACAGGTTGTTAACTAAAAACTCCACAGCACGCATTTTGTTTTGATATCTCATCTCTCTTGCAACATCAGAGCTCGCAGTGGAAATAAAGTCAACTTATTAGTACATCGTGCAATGGTTAGATGGTGCGATCGTACAATAACAGAGTTGTGTCAAAAGTGCGTAAGATAACAACTATAAACAGTACACGTTATAAATGTACAATATTTTAAAATTGTGTAATACCAAAGGCTTTATTGTATTTTTCTTTTTTGGCGGATGAGCCCTGGACGAGCATTGCCACGCATTGAGTCAATCATTGTTTTCTTTCTTCGTCTGCAGGCATTTGCTGATTCCTTAGCCAATTTCCACCATTCAACAGGTTAAATGTTCTTTCTTTTTTTTTTTTTAAATTCTTTTCTTGGGCTCAACTACTTCTGTGAACTTAACTTTCAAACTGAAAATTTTGTTCCTGAATACGTCACGTTCAAGGTAGGTACTCGTTCTCTGATATTTTTAACTTTGTATTCTTGACTTTCTACTTTTGTAGGATCCCAGGAACCGATTTGAAACTCATCATTTTATTGAATATTTTTTTTGTTCATTCTTTGGTCATTTACTTATTGGTTTCTTGAATGGTTTCCATATTTTGATAGGGTTTCTTGTTTGATTCTTTCTTCTGCATTACCATGCCATTTTTTTTTTTTAGGTGGTTCTCTTTATTTTCCTTTGAATGTTTCGTTCTATTGTTTTAAGTTTGTTGATTTCTCCTATTTTACAATGAAGAGTTTTGATCCCATAAAGTATTAGTGGTTTTAAAACTGTGTTATGATCTAAAAAACGTCGATACAATTTTAATGTAATTTTTTAGTGAATTGTTAAAAATATTTTAAGTAAGTTGAGAGATTTGTTCTAGAAGGATCGATACGGCTATTAAGAAATTTATAATGTAAATAGAATTAATTATTTTGTTTACTATAAATGATCACACGTAGACATAAGAATCAAAATACTAAATTCTTAGAAAAAGACTGTTAAACCAGTAAATAGTAAACTGGAAACTTCCTAAATTATGTTGGAAATCGTAGGGAAAATTTTGAAATTAACCAACAACAATAATCTTAATAAACAACTTAATATGTAGGCCTTAATAGCACGTAGGCAAATGTTATAAAAGCTAAGGGTAAAAATCCCCCCCTCCGTTCTTCTTCTTACAACGAACTCGGTGCTTTACTGCACCGCGTAAAGTCGGTATTATCAATTTTCTCGCAACTGTTAACTTCAATTCGAATCTACTTGTGATCATTATTATGTTTAAAAAGTGTATTTTGATGTTTTAAGTTTGTGTTTCTTCAAGTGAGGAAAAGTGAATTTATTAAATAAAATTACAACTGTTTTACGAATACAAAAATTGTATTTATTTGTGAATCGACGCTGGTGAGCTGTAACTTTACCCACAACAACTGTCTGAAAGTTTCTGTTTTGAGTTATGTTAAACTTCATGTAATGATTTTTGGTGAGATTTTTGAACAGATTTTGTGGTTTGGAGATTCAAAATTCCATCACTTATTTTGAGAGGTCATTCTGAATGATTTACCCTAGATATTTAAATTTGCCTAAAATGAGAATGTTTTTCCCTTTTTTAAAAGAATTCATGTTTCTTACTTATTTATTTTCATGAAAAGATTTTCTATTATTTTTTTCTTGTATATTAAGAGAAGTAACTTCCAGAAATTGATACTAATGATTTTTCTTAAATATCTAATATTTAATTTCTTGCTACAAAGATAAATCAAATTGATTTGGAAACTAATAATATGACATGATATTCAAAAATGTTTGTTGCTTAGTATGTTAACAAAATTGAATTACAAATAATATTGATGAATTTTGACTGTGAGAGATAATTTTCAGAGAACTTAAGTTGTTGTAAGGATGTTATGAGTAATGATTATGTCACATTATATTTGTTGTTTAGGTAATCAGACAAAAGGCTGGTTTGAACCTGTAGAGCAGAAGCAGTGTTCTTCAACCCAACCCCTCATCTTAATAAAGGGCCTAATTTTTATTACGGGTGGGATTGAGGGCCGCATTCATCTACTTACAGTTGAGCCACCTCCTCCTCCTTCTGTCAACAAACAAAAGCCACCTACTACTAAAGGGTGCACGCTACACTCCACCACTTTACAACTATCCTATTCCTCCTATTCAGTTAACTATGTTTTAAATGATTAGTACCTACTTAAAGTACTAAAAACATCAATCATGATATGATGTAGGCCTAACAATTTCATTTATAAAAATACTTTTAAAAGTATTTTGTATTTAAATACTTTTGAAAGTATTTTGTTGTTACTTGTTTAAGCAGCGTGTACATATTTTTATATAATGCGCATGCTCAGTGACGTCATTATTTGTTTACATTAGGAGCATATATACATATTTATGTATATTTGTGTATGAATATATATATAAACATATATGAACATTTTGTGTCAGGTTAAAAGAAATAACATGATTTTTTTTAAAGCTTATATTGGTTGAAAATGACAGTAAATATCAATATTGAAACATATACTTTTACTTAAACATGTTACAAAACTCAAAACCAAACTAAAAACATCAAAATGGTGATTTTTTAGTTCAATGGGAAACTTGACATTCTTTCTCTTTCACTAGTTTAAAAATCAACAAAATGATGCAATGTTCTAAGCTATTTGTTCAAAAACTGAAATCGTTCTGCGGGCTGCGGGTTGAAGATCACTGCTCTAGAGGCTTTACTAACTAAAACCAGGAGTAATGTGGTTTACTTTTTGCCACAACTGACTGAGTGGAAAAGTATGCTTATCAGAATGACTTTCTCTCTGAAAAACATTTACTTTTCAACCTGAAAAGACACCATCACGTCTTTCACCACAGAGTCTGGCTGTACATAATGAAATTCTGAATGGTGTCTTTTACACCTCTACCTCTTCTCTTCTTAAATGCTTCAGTCATTTAATTAGTTGACCAATTTTATCAAACATCCTATGTAGGATTTTAAACAGTCGTATTATTTAAAATTGAAATATATATTTCCAACCACCAGAATACGGTAACATAAAACACATACCAATGTTTAAAGCGCTTTCGTGTATCTTGTACACATCTTCAGTAAATTAAAATTCATTAAAATGTTTCTACATCAAAATGTAAAACTTCCTACTCCTCCCATGGTAGATAAGGCCTTATCCTAAAAATAAAAATAATATAATATAATTACAAAATAATAAATAAAATTTTACTTATTTATCTTATTTGACGTAGAAAAATTTTAATTTTGATTTATTTAAAAAAATTTAAATAGATATGAAATTTGCTTAAATTTAATGGTTTTGTGTAGATAAGACCTTATCTACCATGGTAGGAGTAGAAAGTTTTAAATCTTGACATAGAAAAATTTTAATGAATTTTAATTTATTGAAGATGTGTACAAGATAGAGGAAAGCGCTATAAACATTGGTAAGTGTTTTATGTTACCGTATTCTGGTGGTTGGAATATATATTTTCATTACTTGACCATGTGATAAGAAACAGAACTACTTTTTGTAGCCGTGGATCAAATAGCAGATCGAGTGCAAATAATTTAACACTCCACCTGCCTGTTATGGACATAAATAAAGCAATATAAATTTAAAATTTATAACCATTCTTGAAAATTGTCTATAAACTAATTATTTTTACCCATTTCCAATCTCAATTTGTTGTCATTTAAACAAAATTTCATACAATTCAACTATACAAACAATATTAAAATTAAAAAATTAGACACTGACTGTCATTATTTGTTTCTTGTCGTAAAAAAGTTTTACTTATTTTTAATTTTGTATTTTGAATTATTTAAAGAAATTTAAATAGACATGAAATATTACTTAAACGTAACTCTTTTATTTTATTTCTTCATTTATATTCTTACAAATTGGCACACTAATGTGTGGCTAAATTATAGGCACATTTACACGTGCAATGATTTGCTGGTGCCAGTATTGATGCCAGTGTAATATGCATGCCAGTAGATGTTTACACATTAAACACTTTTTGTCGCGCCAGTTCAATTTTATTTTGCTGTTGTGTAGTGTCAAGTTCGTGAAAGTTTGCAGAACATTGGTATAGTCACTTGAGTCACAAGCTTGCCCTTGTTTGCAACGAGGGGAAAGGGGGGGGGAAAGCATCAGTGCGCATGCGCGACTGCTTTAATTTCAGTATGACAAACATAACAACTTATATTATACCCAGAGCATACACAGTATATCGCTGAACCTTTTGTAGGTTAACTGTACGAATATACAGTCCAGCCTCTCTCTCTTAGTTTGCTCCTAATCTAAACAAATAATGTCATCACTGAGCATGCGCATTATGTAAAAATGTGTACACGCTGATTAAAAAGTAAAAACAAAATACTTTCAAAAGTATTCAAATACTAAATACTTTTAAAAGTATTTTTATAAATTAAATTGTTAGGCCTACATCATATCACGACTGATGTTTTTAGTACTTTAAGTAGTTATAATTTAAAAAATAGTTATCTTAATAGGAATACGACATCGGTAAAGTCACGGACTCTAGCGTGCACCCTGTAGTAGCTGGTTTTGGTTTGTTGACAGTAGGAGCAAACTTAGAGTGGCTGAACTATAACTGTTTGTTACCGTAAACACAAATGTCCGTTTATAGAAAACGTGGTCGAACTATTCACAGTGCCTGAACGCAATGTAATAAAATGTTGTGAAGTTGAAGCTAAACAAAGTGCCTATTCGTACCTCTTAACAAAAGACATGAGCTAGCAGCTAACTACTGTGTTGTTTCTCTTTCCACAAATCGAAAAATAAAGAAGGAAATTAAGGACATGAAGAAGCTATTCTTTAACAGTTTTGTTGACACCTGGTAAAAAAAGAAAACGGTTAGGTAGATACTAGAGAGACTGATAATGAAAACGCCAGTGACAGCAGTAGTAAAGAAGGCAATTCATTCGTAATTAGAGTAAATCAAACATTTCTAATCATGTAATTAAGCTATAGGCAATATTACAGGTCACATTTATATCTTATGAGGTTTATGAAGAAAACATTTTCTCGGAATAAATTACAGCTTGAAAAATGTATGTAGAAAATGCAAGGTAGTGAAATGTACAAGGAGTGTCTCACTGTTGAAGTTGGCAGCACTGCAAATATTTCTATTCCCTTTCTCACAGCCCATACATTCACAAAAGGCAATCTCGTGACTTCAGTATCTATATTGATAGTTTGGAGGTAAGACGGACAGTGTGCTATACAGAATGTCCCACAAATAAAGAGTTTTTCATATTTTTCCAAAAATTTAATAGTTTCATCACTACTCCACTTTTTATTTTTCAAAATTTAGCTCATTTTAGTTACTGTTTAAAGATACAGCAAAATAAATAGCTATCTACTCGTATAAGAAAATATAATGTAATTTATACTACTAATATAATAAAGAAGAAACATCTGTTTGTTTGATTGTATGAGGTGGTAATCTCAGAAACTACTCAACTGATTTTAAAAAATCTTTCATTGTTGCATAGCTTAGAGCTTCCTGATCAATATAGGCTTTTTTGCAACTTAAACTGTGACGATGTCGCATGTTTTAGTTTATCAGGTGCATAGCACTTTTATTTTTTCAAAGTCCTCTGGATGGTGTATTTTTTGGGCTAGAAGCACGATTCAACTTTTATATTTGATAGAAAAACGTGAAGAATAACATTCGATTCCAAAAACATTAAAAATTCGGAAATATTCAAAAATTTTTATTTTTGTACTGTGTTTCACATATTTGTTTTCATTCAACAGGTAGTGCATGAGTCATAAATATATTTCCAATAATTACTCTGCGTACAGTACCCGTGTATTACTGTCTCTTATCTCAGCCATAATCAATTGTCTCTTTCTTTTCCATCGGTATTCTTCCATGCATTCAATTCAATTCTGTTAAATCGCAGGGACAAGCAATTAAAACGGTGGGCATCAATTTAAGACAAGTGCTTCCTTCACTTATGGAAAACTTTGTGTCGGACTTTCTAGAGCTGCAAATGCAGAAAAATAATTTATTTTGCTGCCACAGAGCAATAAAACCAGAAATATTGTTAATAGAGAGGTTTTAAAATAATTTAATGAGGCCTTCACTACATTAGCTGCTGTGAAGCGAAGTAAGCAGGGCTTATTAGTAATACATAATGGATGATAGTGACAAAGCAATTCAAAATTAAACCACCTTCTGTATGCCAATAGCCTACTGGCGAGGTGAAGGTTTATATATGCAAATGTTTATTTAGTGGCGCAGCAGTCACTTTCATTTTTTTTTTTTTTGAATTCCTAATTAGTGTACGTTGCAATCAGTTCAATTGAGAACAATAAGCAACCCCATCACCCAATCAGATGAGGATGATGTGTATGACGTGTAAATGAGGTGGTATAGTCTTCTACAGACACACTCACTGAGTATGGTTAATTGAACCCCAACCATCAAACTACACCCACAACCACTGTCCACTATTCAAACCCGTATAAAAGTAACTACCTTTACTAGGATTTGAAACAGGTACCTTCGTCTCTGAAAAGTCACTTACTGACGAACAAAATTTCAGTAGGCTGCAGAAAATTCCATGCTAGTTTCTTTCTGTGCATGCATGTTGAAACTTGCACGCCAACAATGGTTCACACATACATGCATCATTTTACTGGGGCGCCAGTTTTCACTGGTGCCAGCAAACCATTGCACGTGTAAATGCTTCTTATTAACATAACAAAATTATTGTTACTACAAGTCATCCTATTCAAAAACCAAAAGTTACGTAATAAGTATATTTTGATTCATTACTTTTTACTTTCTCTTGCCTATATGAATATATAGGAAGAAAAGTATTGTTTTCATGTCCCACTCTTCACCCGAATATACACCTAAACAGACCCCCTCAACCCACACAACAACATGTTTTTAGTGATTGGTCTGTGTGTGTATACAAAATATCTCAACAACGGAACACCATACGAACTTAAAACTTAAGTTACATACCCCTACCGGACCTGACACAAACATTTTCATTAAAATCGGTCAACTGGAAGTAATAGTTTATTTGTATAATTTTTCACTTTTTTGCGATTTTCTCAAAAACTGGTCCTACAATTTTTTTAAAAATCGCTTGGTTTACTCAATTTTTTATGCTCTACAATATAGGGTAGGCGCCATGTTTGCTGAAATTCTGGGTGAGCCTGATTTACATAAAAAAAAAAAATTGTTTTTTTTAAGATTACGACTTTAATATGCATTTCAGCGCAAAAGTTTATATAATAAAAAATGTAGAGAATTTAAAATTCTACAAATTTTATTTATTAAAATTTTTTTTGTGTAACGCTTAGTTAAGGTAATTAGCGATTTTCTGTTTTTGTCTCACGAAAACGTGTGAAAAATCGATTTTTTTAAGATTTCGGCCTTAGTATGCATTTTACAACAAAAGTGTATAAAACCAAACTTTTAGAAAATTAAAACATCTACAACTTTTATTTAGAGCATTTTTCTCTACAGAGTTTATTTTAGCATGAAAGAGTGATTTTCGTATTTTTAAGCCAAACTGAGTTCGATTTTAATTTTGCGTCTTTCACTCATGATTAAAATAAGGTTATGTTTTTTAGAGGTTAGTTTTTTGTTTATTTCTAATGTTTTATTACAACAGATATTTTTATTCACCATGCCTTCTGCGAAATTCGATATCTATTTAATTGTTCTTGTAAAAATGTTATGACATGGTGGTCATTGGCAATTTCATCCAGGAGATCCCCAACGTTTTATAGGACGTATCAAAAAATTAAAAATCTGGTGTGAAACACTCACACAACTTTCTTTTGCCAAAGCAAATAATTTAAACAATATAACCTAACATTAGTAATAAAACATTAGAAATAAACAAAAAATTAACCTCAATAAACATAACCTTATTTTAATCATGAGTGAAAGACGCAAAATGAAAATCGAACTCTGGCTTAAAAATACGAAAATCACTCTTTCGCGCTAAACTAGGCTCGGTAGAGAAAAATGTTCAAAATAAAAGTTGCAGATCTTTCAATTTTCTATAAATTTGATTATATACACTTTTATTATAACATGCATACTAAGGCCGAAATCTTTAAAAAAATCAATTTTTCTCACGTCGTGAGAAAAAAACAGAAAATCGCTAATTACTGCTAAACTAAGCGTTATGCGAAAAAATGTTTGAAATAAAAGTTGTAGGTTTTTAAATTCTCTACAACTTTTATTATATAATTTTTTCGCTAAATTGCATATTAAAGCCGTAATCTTACAAAAAACTATGTTTTTACGTGAAAACAGCCTCACCCAGAATTTTAGTAAACATGACACCTACCCTATCTTGTAGAGAATAAAAAATTGAGTGAACCAGGCGATTTAAAAAAACATCATATGACCAGTTCTTGAGAAAATCTCAAAAAGTGAAAAATTATACGAATAAACTACTACTTCCGGTTGACCGATTTTGATGAAAATGTTCGTGTCGGGTCCGGTAGTGGTATGTAACTTAAGTTTTAAGTTTCAAGTTCGTAGGATGTTCCGTTCTTGAGATATTTTGTATACACACACACAGACACAGACACACACACAGACCAATCGCTAAAAACATGTTTTTTGGGTTCAGGGGGTCTGAAAACGTATAGATCCGGTGAAAACTCGATTTCTTAAAATGGACATGAAAACAATACTTTCCTTCCTATATATTCATATAGGCAAGAGAAGGTAAAAATTTATAGGCCTAGGTTAACTTAATACAATACTGTCAATTAAACTCAAAAACCCTGGTCTAAAAGCCAGTTGTAGTTCGGCTGGCACATACACACTTGACATACCCTCCAAAAAACATATTTTTGGCTTCAAGGTGTCAGGAGAAATTAATTTAAAAAAAACTGAATATTGAAAGAATTTGTTTATGTTCCCAATGTTTTATTATTTAATATAGTAAAACCTCACTAATTCGGAATTTGCGATATTTCGGACTACTCCAAGAAGAGCAGCTTTTTTAATTTTTTTAGAAGTTTTTTAGTTAAAAATTAATAAAGTGCTACTTCAAAAAATAATAGCTTTTAACTGTCTAATAAAAATTGTTTCATCCTGTAATACATTATTGGTTACTCAGTGAAGAAAACGTTCCACAATTTAAGCTAGTGAAGTGAGAAACCACATAGACGAACTTATTTAATTTGCAGACTTCAATCCGGAATTCAATGACTATTATCTTGTCCTAAGAGAGATGCGCCAACAAGTTATAAGAAAACAGTGTAGCAAAGAATCACAGAAAAAAATAAGTTTTATTTTCTAAGCAACCTCAATTGATCCCTGAGGATATTTGTCAACCCTCTTCTTCAACAAGTGCCAAATAATCGGTACGTAAGTACAGTGTTTTAATTAAATATCATTTTACACTGGACATTTATTATTTAACAAATATTTTTATTTCTATACTTTTACCTTTGTTGTTTTTCAATATACTGTACTGTAAATTCATTAAACATCGATATTTCAGACAAGTTCCTGGGCGTATCTCTAGATAGATCTTTGTCTTGGGACTTCTATACCAATCAAGTTTGTAGTAAAATATCATCTGGGGTATTTGCACTAAAACAAATTGCCAGATTAAATTATTAAAAATTACTAATGGCAGCTTATCATGGTCTCATTCTGTCTCATATCCATTATGGTATTTTAGTATGGAGTAATTCTAGCATGGGTAATATGAATAGGGTTTTTAAAATTCAAAAGAAAGCTATTAGGTGTATGGTGGGAGCTAACCAGCTAACCTCATGCAGGCCACTATTTAAGGAGCTTAAATTGCTTACAGTTCCCTCCCTCTACATTTTTGAGGTGATTATGTATGTTAGGCAAAATAATTTTATGCAGAATTTCAATGTTCACAATCATAACACGAGAAACAGGAATGATTATTATGTGGCTAATCACTCCACAAAATTGTTTGAACAAAAACCTACTTATGCAGGGAGAAAATTCATGAATAAATTACCCCAATTTTTAAAGTGTTGTGAAGATTTGAATTCCTTTAAAAAAAATCTGAAAAATTACTTGATCGGTGAAACTTATAATAGCGTACAAGAATTTTTTTCTTGATAGTAGTGATACACTGTGTGATTCTTATAGTATTTCAGGTGTTATTTAGAACTGACATGTCCTATACTCCTCGTGGAGTCTCCAGGGCGCAAAAAAGACAAAAAAAAAGAAAAGAAAAAAAGTAACGTTTATTTTTTAATTTTAATTGCCTAATTATTCAATTTTTAGATGTAAACAAATATTCGCGAGAATTCGGACTTCACTTCCACCCAATTAGTCCGAATTAGTGAGGTTTTACTGTACTACATCAAGTGAGAAATTAAAAATATCGGTGTGCATCCTTCACCGTGATTATAACAATAAAAAGGGAATTTATTTCGTTGGCAGGGAAATTTTGAATGAATTATTCCAGACGGTAACACTGTGTAAACAGCTGAGTATAGCGTCTGGTTTTTGTTGTCGGTTCGTTCGGATCCATGGTGTGTGCCTTTAGGTGCAACGCGAGTTAGTGTTGAAAGAAGACGTTTAAAATGTGTGTTTGATTAACTATATACGTATTTTTAGTGAAAATGTTTAAACTATATCAAGTTTTAATTATTATTTTTGGTAAGTTTAAAATTTATTTCAATATTAACTATTTTTATTATAAATTGTGTATGTTAGGTTTGATTACTAAACGAAATGCTTTGATTTTGTTTTATTTTTGTATGGTTAGGTACAGTGGAATTATTTTTGTTCTTGATTTATGTTTAATACTTTACTCTAAAGAATTAATATGTAGATTTAATTTCGGTGATAATACTATCGAAATTTTTAGTTGTAAAAGATTCGATACTGTAGTTATTAAAACCGGCCGGTACGATGTTCTTTTGTTTACAACATTATAAGCTCTGCAGTCCACAGGTTTTTGCTTTCATAATATCTTTATATAACTTGGTAGGAAATAGAAATCAATTGTGTTTAATTTTATCTTATTTTATAAACTATATTATATAATTATTTTATCTTTATAAACAATTGTGGGTAATTGTGTTTAGGTTGTAAACTTATTCACACTACTTAATTAACTCCGAAGTAAAATACCTAATTGTTTTTCGATGAATATGTGTATATTTTTACGTCCTGGCGCCAAAAATCCTTTCCGAATTTAACTGAAATTTAAAAATTACTGTTATTTTGTAAAACCTTAGAATTGTTTTTGGAATTTGTCATGCACTCTCAAAATTATTAAGGATAAATACATCAATTTTATTGTACCAAAAATAATGTAGGTCTGGTTTCTTTAAGTCAAAATTTAGGTATCTGCAGTCCACAGGTTTTTGCTGTATAGTATCTTTATATAACTTAGTAGGAAATAGAAATCAATTGAGTTTAATTTTATTAATGGTTGTAAACTTATTCACACTACTTAATTAACTCCGAAGTGAAATAATTGTTTTTCGATGAATATGTGTATATTTTTACGTCCTGGCGCCAAAAATCCTTTCCGAATTTAACTGAAATTTAAAACTTACGGTTATTTTGTATAACCTTAGGATTGTTTTTGGAATTTATCATGTACTCTCAGAATTTCGGGTAAATACATTAATTTTATTGTACCAAAAATAATGTAGGCCTACTTTCTTTAAGTCAAAATTGAATCGGTAAGTGGAAAAAGAGTAATATTCCAAGAAATGCGAAATTGAACGAAGATAGCAGTTTTGTTAAGTTTACTTTGGCGCATGTATTGGTTGATAAAAGGGAAGTATTGCTTGTATCTAAAAGCAGCTGAGCTACATTAAAAATTTAGTAGAGTGGAATATTACCCTTCTTCCATTCAATAGCGAACAGCTGTTGAACCCCACTGGTTTCTGCCTTATTATTATCAAAATGTAACTGTAAATTTTTTTAAAAATAAAAATAAAGTTTTGTAGCTTATTGGCACATTATTTTGTTTTTTCAACTTAATTTTTCCCATTCACTTGTACTACTAAATCTAGAAAAAGGTGAATAGTCAACATATTAATAATCAAAAATCAATCCCATGATTATTGTAAAACAAATTCTAAACTCACCATTATAAAGCTTTAATATAGCACTACAAATGACCAATTGAACATTTCACCGTTAAACCAAAAACAAAATCTCAAAAACAGTTTTTTTAATTTCTCCAAAATAAGGATTTTGGAATATTACCCTTTTTCCACTCACTGATTCAATTTAGGTATCTGCAGTCCACAGGTTTTTGCTTTCATAATATCTTTATATAACTTGATAGAAAATACAATTCAATTGTGTTTAATTTTATACATGGGTTGTAAACTTGTTCTCACTACTTAATTAACTCTGAAGTAAAATAGTTGTTTTTGGATGGATGTGTGTGTGTATAGTCTACGTCTTGCCGCGACAAATCCTTTCCGAATTTAACTGAAATTTAAAAATTACGGTTATTTTGGAAAACCTTAGTATTGTTTTTGGAATTTGTCGTGTACTCTCAGAATTTAGGGTAAATATATCAGTTTTATTGTACCAAAAATAATGTAGGCCTACTTTCTTTAAGGGGAGTTGATATCGCGTATCCCGCCAAAGTTAAATTAGCAAAATTTAAAAACCCATTATCTCGGTAACTATTAAATGTTTGAAAGCTGGCTGTAACTTTGAGGAATTATTTATGGATACAAGAAGAAGCTACTGATCCTCACACATTGAAATATAACAACTTTTTAAAAAATTATGAATTCTTTTGACGGGGCCAATTATTTTAAAATATTTTTTCATAAAATTTCACAAGTACAATGCTGAAAGAGGATACACAGTAAAAAATGTATTTCTTTATGTTTTGTGGTTTCTGAGAAAATGGGTCTTTTGTAAGAAAAAACATGTTTAAAAATTAAAATAAATAATATTCAGATAAATTAAACGCAGAAATAACACCAGAAAAAACTAACTTCTCTTTTCAACCACTATACATAAAATGCCTGCCCCTAACAGACAGGTGGAGTGTTAAATTATTTACATTCAACCTGTTCGTTGCAGGGCTAAAATAAATAGTTATGTTTCTTATCACATGATCAGCCAATTAAATGAGTGAATCATTTAAGAGGAGAAGAGGTAGAGGTGTGTTAGGTGACACTAATCACAGTTATCTCCTCCTCTGAAAGTAATGAATTTCATTATACAGTTGGATCCTGTGGTGAATGAAGTGAAGTTGTCATTTGCAGAGTGGGCCCGGCATGCTGATAAGCGTACTTTTCCACTCAGTGAAGAAGGCATTGGTAAACCACGTGACTCCTCGTTGTTACTTAGTGAAACCTCTACACGTTCAAACCAGCCTAAAGGGGCTGATCACCTAAACAACAACAACAACACATAAAATGCATGTACATTATATATCAAATTAAACAGAAAATTACAAATATTAATATTCAATAAAAATCAAAAAATTGATTATGGAATCGAATTTTCCGAATGAACTCCCCTTAAGTCAAAATTTAGGTATCGATTACGAATTAATTTTTAATATTTTGCAATGTTAATATTGGCAAGTAAACTTAATAATTTTCCATTAAATGACTATCTTGGCCCATTTCAATTATTTAAACAAAACTAGTGAAAAATATTTACGTGACATTCTGTACAAAGTACAAATTTTACTTCATTAAGTTTTTGACCATAAATTATTAGACTTTGGATTTTAAATAGTCTATAATAAAACAAAAAACTCATCCGCCGTAAACGCTGTCGCGTACATCATTCATTTGTTAATCGTTGTCATTCACATCTCATCACTACATCATACCACCATCATAATATAATTGTACTATTTCATGTCATTTTGTTTTTTACTTTCTCTTGCCTATATGAATATAATATAGGAAGGAAAGTATTGTTTTCATGTCCATTTTAACAAATACACTCTTCACCCAAATATAAACCTAAACAGACCCTCTCAACCCACACAAACATATTTTAAGCAATTGGTCTGTGTGTGTGTGCGCGCGCGTGCGTGCGTGCGTGTGTGTGTGTGAACAGAATATCTCAAGAACGGAACATCGTACGAACGTGAAACTTGAAACTTAAGTTACATACCACTACCGGACTCGACACGAACTTTTTTTTGATGATTTTCATCAAAATCGGTCAACCGGAAGTAGTGGTTTATTCGTGTAATTTTTCACTTTTTTGCGATTTTCTCAAAAACTGGTCCTACGTTTTTTTAAAAAATGGCCTGGTTTACTAAATTGTTTATGCTCTACAGGATAGGGTAGGCGTCATGTTTGCTGAAATTGTTGGTGAGGCTTTTTTTCACATAAACAAATTGTTTTTCTAAGATTACGGCTTTAATATGCATTTTAGCGCAAAAATTTATATAATAAAAAATGTAGAGAATTTACAATCCTACAATTTTTATTTCAAACATTTTTTTGTATAACGCTTAGTTTAGCGGTAATTAGTAATGTTCTGTTTTTTTTCTCAGGAAAACGTGTGAAAAATCAATTTTTTTAAGATTTCTGCCTTAGTATGCATTTTATGACAAAAGTGTATATTAAATTTATAGGAAATTAAAAGATCTACAAATTTTAGTTATAGCATTTTTCTCTACAGAGCCTAGATTAGCGTGAGAGAGTGATTTTCCGTATTTTTAAGCCTAACTGAGGTCGATTTTCATTTTGCTTCTTTCACTCATGATTAAAATTAGGTTATTTTTATTGAGGTTACTTTTTTTGTTTATTTCTAATGTTTTATTACTAATGTAGATTATATTGTTAATTATTTGCATTGGCAAGAGAAAGTTGTGAGAGTGTTTCACACCAGATTATTTTTTTAGTTAATTTAAAGTCGCATCGACAGCTGCTTGATTTTTAACAACTATGGGTTTTGGTACCTTCATGGTGGTTTTTAACTTTGTAAAATTTTCAGATCCTAGCCGGGAATCCAACCCGGGACCTTCCACTTTGCAGGCTAGCGCGCTAGTCACTACACCACGGAGGTGGTTTCAAAATATATAATTCCAATAATTTTCGTTTAGAAGTTTTTTTTTGTAATTGTTCGGTTTTCCGGACGTTGGCATTTTATCCATAACTTACGCACGTCCAGTAAACCGGATATTGTTACTACGTAAAATATTTTGGCGTCCTCTTTTCCGGACGTTGGTATTGAAAGGGTTAAAAAAACCCACGTTCACATTTCGGTGGTACCACGTTCTGCAGATTTATTTTCTTCTAAATAGAACCACGTAAAAATTTTATATGACTGAATCTAAAAATTAAAAATTTGGTGTGAAACACTTAACACAACTTTCTCTTGCCGATGCAAATAATTACCTATATAACCTAACATTAGAAATAAACAAAAAACTAAACCCAATAAACATAACCTTATTTAAATTATGAGTGAAAGGCGCAAAATGAAAATTAACCTCAGTTTGGCTTTAAAATACGGAAAATCACTCTTCACACTAAACTAGGCACTGTACAAAAAATGCTTTAAAAAAAAGTTGTGGATCTTTTAATTTCCTATAAATTTTATTGTATACACTTTTGTCGTAAAATGCATACTAAAGCCGAAATCTTAAAAAAATAGATTTATCACACGTTTTCGTGAGAAAAAAACAGAAAATTTTTTAATTACCGCTAAACTAAGTGTTATACAAAAAAATGTTTAAAATAAAAGTCTTAGGATTTTAAATTCTCTACAACTTTAATTGTACACATTTGGCGATAAAATGCATAATAAAGCCGCAATTTAAAAAAAAAATTTCTTACGTGAAAACAACCTTACCAAGAATTTCAGCAAACATGGCGCCTACCCTATCTTGTAGAGCATAAAAATTTTGTAAACTGGCGATTTTTAAAAAAAATTGTTGGACCAGTTATTGAGAAAATCGCAAAAAAAACTGAAAAATGACACGAATAAACTACTACTAGACCGATTTTGATGAAAATATTTGTGTCGAGTCCGGTAGTGGTATGTAGCTTAAGTTTCAGGTTTCAAGTTCGTACGATGTTCCGTTCTTGAGATATTCTGTTAACTCATACACACACAGACCAATCGCTAAAAACATGTGTTTGTGTGGGTTCAGGGGCTCTGAAAACGTGTAGATCCGGTGAAAACTCGATTTCCAAAAATCAACATAAAAACAATACTTACGTTACTATAAAAAAAAGAAATTTAAAAAAAGAAAACTAAAAGGCGACCAAAAATAAGTAGAAAGAAATTTCATTGGTATTGAAATGTATAAACTACTCGACCTCAGAGGGGTAGGTGGATCAGAATTCATAAGTGGATCAGAATCATTTGCCACAAGATGAAGTTCGGCCGCCAGTGGGGCTGGGTGGATCACAATATTTAGAAATTTCAAGATATGAATCACCATAGGACCCCGACCTAAATTCTTCGTGACTCTAGGGGTATGTGTAACGTTTTGTTAATAAACGTTTGTGAAAAAACCGTTGTGAAGGTGTAAAAAAAGAAAAACGTGAAAACGGCAAGCCCTAAAAGCTGGAATGCTAGTGTTTTGAGTTTTCTCAGCGAAGAGGTAAGTTAAGAGAAACTTTAGCTACATGGCCTTGAAGTACTTTGGGAGAGGCACAAAAAAGATTCTATAGACTTTTTCTCTACGAAGCATTGTTCAGGAGGTAAAAATTACTACCCCCTACCAGATGTAAGGGGGTTGAACCTCAAAGTTTTCGCGTTACAAAATTTTCATTTAATTTGAACGTAAAAAACATGCCGTTAACATATATTTTGTATTCTAAAAATTTAGAAATTTCATAATTTTTGTATACGGGTAGTAACCCCCCCCCCAGGACCCCGATCTGAAATTTAAAAAATTACCCGTGATGCTATAAGTACCTGTACGTTTTGCTAATAAAAATTTGCCATAAAACACCGTTTTGAAGGTGTAAAGATAGGAAAACCTGAAAACGGCAAGCCCCAAAAAACCGAAATTTGGTTTTTCTGGTTTACTCAGCGAACCAGTGTGTTAAGGGCAACTTTGGTGATATAATCTTGAATTACTTTTTGTAGGGCATAAAACAGGTTGATGCATTTTGTCCCTTTATTCACCGTTTAAGAGATAAAGAAATACAACCCCAACCCCAGGGAAGAGGGTCCGACCTGAACATTTTAGGGTTACCAAATTTTTATGTAACTTTAACGCCAAAAAACATGCCGTTAAAAGACTTTTTGTATTCTAAAATATTAGAAATAATAGAAATAATAGAAATTTCATTGGTATTGAAATTTATAAACTATTTAAATGTTTTAAAAATGTTTATTTGAAAATTGGGTTAATGTCTTGGGAGTTAATTAAAATTTTTGACTTGAATCTGACTGTCTACCTGAATTGACTACGCAGTATGTCAATTGAGGTTGGCAGTCCGACAGGATGTCACGTACACAAGCTAGCAACATGAATAGTAACCCCCCCTTACCGCATTACCCAGTCTATTTTTCAAAATTCTAAAAATTTTACCACAACATTGGCCAATCGATGTTTTCATATTATTAACATATCTGTACTATTTTATAAGTTTTTTTTACGCTGAATGAAACGATAGTTTGCCAGTGCCGAACGATCGAGCGGTTATTGAGAAAGCAAGGGTTCAGAATATTGTTAATAAATCAAAATTTAAATAACTTACGATTTTTAAATTTCGTACACGTTGTAAGAATATAATTGTTTATGTTGTGTTAAAATTTCAAACTTTTCGGTCAAATACTTATCGAGTTACACGCCTCTAAATGCATGAAATTTGATGCGGTATCAAGAAAACCGGGTCTGTTTGTCTTTCAACCTCGATATGGCAATTTTTGAAAAAAATTAAAAATATACTACTATTAAAGTTCAACGCAGAATATTTTTTTTTTATTCCTAATGTGTGTCAGTTGCAATCTGTTGAATTGAGAACAATAAGCAACCCCATCACCCAATCAGATGATAATGATGTGTATGACGTGTAAATGAGGTGTAATCTTGTACAGACACACTCACTGAGTATGGTTAATTGAACCCCAACCATCAAAGTACACCGGTAACCACTGTGTAGTATTCAAATCGGTAACTACCTTACTAGGATTTGAACCAGGAGCTATCGTCTCCGAAAATCAGCTGCTGAACAGGTGATTTTGGCGACGACTTTACCTCTAGACCAACCCCGGTGGGTTGCAGAATAAAATGAGTTAAATGTTGATGTTGTACGTTGAGATCCGACTTCTAGTTTTGTAGATGCTTGGGTGTCTATGATTATGAAACCGATAGTAGTGACAGTTATCTGTGGTGATTGAAGTGAAGGTGTCATTTACATACTTTTCCACTGAGTGAGTTGTGGCAATGGTAAACCACCTGACTCCTTTTCACTGAGTAAAGCCTCTAAATGTTGAAACCAGTTCTTTGGTGGATCATCGAAACAACAAACGATGTATCTGGGTACAAATATATTACGTAAATTTTATTGAAACCCACCATTGGGTTGGTCTAGAGGTAAAGTCGTCACCAAAATCAGCTGTTTAACAGCTGATTTTCGGAGACGAAGGTTCCTGGTTGAAATCCTAGTAAAGGTAGTTACTTTTATACGGATTTAAATACTAGACAGTGGTTGTGGGTGTAGTTTGATGGTTGGGGTTCAATTAACCATACTCAGTGAGTGTGTCTGTAGAAGACTACACAGTCTCATTTACACGTCATACACAATATCATCCTCATCCGATTGGGTCATCTGATGGGGTTGCTTATTGTTCTCGATTGATGAACAGATTGCAACGCACACACAAATTAGGGATTGCAAAAAAAAAAATTTTTTATTGAAAAAGTCGCAATAAAATATTATTGTTGTTTTCGTACCCCACTGATTTTGTTTATTGACATGTGGTGGAGTGCGGGCGTAATAGCTAGTATAGGTTAATATATTAGCGAGATTGTTTTTAAAGAAAATTGTGCTGAAATGGTTTTGTTGGTGACGACGGGAAACTCCACCATTTTTGTTATTGTTATGAAGTTGTTACGTGTAGAGAAGTGCAGGATGAATTTTCTACCTTGTATCGCTTGGTACAGTACGTTCATATTAACTTGGTGTTTGGAAAATAGTGGAAGTTAGGTTATAGTCACTTGAGTCACGAGTTTGCCCTTGTTTGCAACGAGGGGTAAAGGGGGGGAAAGCATCAGTGCGCATGCCCGACTGCTTTAATTTCAGTACGACAAACATAACAACTTATACTGTACCCAGAGCATATAAAGTAAATCGTGGAACTTTTTGTATGTTAACTGTACCATAACTGTTTGTTACCATAAGCACAAATGTCGATTTCTTGAAAACTTGGTCGAACTATTCACAGTGCTGAACGCAATGTACCAAAATGTTGTAAAGTTGAAGCTAAACAAAAATGCGTATCCGTACCTCTTAACAAAAGCCGTGAGCGAGCGGCTAACTACTGTGATTTTTCTCTTTGCGCAATTTGAAAAATAAAGAAGGAAGAAAACGCCATTTTTTTTTTGTTGATTATAATATAGCATCATTCACTCAAGTTTAAACGGCAGGTTGTATTATTCATTATTTATATTGGCCTGCGGGCCAGCCTAGTCAGTCAGCTGGTAGTAAGTCGCTATTATTTGTTAAGTAACAACGGTTGGGCAAGCGACTTTGTATGGTGACCAGCTGACAGCCATCCCTGTTCAACGTCATGCCTAATTCACGTCAAATAATACATACAGCAAAGCACCGATCAAATTGGGTACAGTTCAGCCACCGCTCTTAGTTTGCTCCTCCTTCTGTCAACAAACAGAAGCCACCTACTACAGGGTGCACGCTAGAGTCTGCCACTTTACGGATCTCGTATTCCTATTAAGTTAACTATATTTTGAGTTGTAAGTACTTAAATTACTTAAAACATGAGTCATGATATGATGTAGGCCTAACAATTTCATTTATAAAAATACTTTTAAAAGTATTTTGTATTTAAATACTTTTGAAAGTATTTTGTTGTTACTTTTTAATCAGCGTGTACTCATTTGTATATAATGCGCATGCTCAGTGATGTCATTATTTGTTTACATTAGGAGTAAACTAAGAGATGGTTGGACTGTAGATAGGTTTCTAGGGCCACTTGCTAATTTTAAATCTTTCCGATCAGGTGTAGCAGGCCAACGATTGTCTGATATAATTCAACAGATTTAATTTTGTAAATTCGTACGATGATCAACAACTACGTGCGTTTTTACGGCAGACACCTCCCACCACTACAATAATATTGTGACACTTATCGCTAAGGTCCGTTTCGGGATCTAGGTAATTAAATAATTAATACACTAAAGTTTACAATTACAAATATTTATTACACTAAAAGTTTTACAAAATAAATAATTAACTAATTATTATAATAAAGTAATACAATAAATAACTTAATAATTTTCGTAGCACTACTTACAATCAATTTTCTAGAATACACATACAAAATGAAACTGAATTTAATACAGATCACATTAACTTTTCACAATGCACACACGAACAAAAACAGTACAACAATCGTTGACCAACACAATGCTCGGAACGCTCCTGCACTACGTCCGATAGACACTCGTCAAAGATCAACCGAATTTTGAGTTGACAACCGAATGTGACTGCTGACCGCGCTCGGGGGTCTCTTTTATATAGGCGGTTCAAAAGAACCTTCCCGAAAAACACCGAATCTTCCATACAAACAATAGAGTACAAAAAGCCCCTTTATAAATGAGTGCTAGAAAAATCCCTTGTTAACAAGTCAACTATTGAAAATAGAAAACGTAATCAACCTCATAAACAACTTCATAAATAGCTGTACACAATTCCCGACCTTTTATCATATATAATAGCGCAGTTATTCCAAACAACCCCCATGAATAGGCACACCTTTATTGTCCTGTTGTCAATTATTGTTACTATTATAATCTTCGCGAACCATCCCTTTCTTCGATCTGTCACAATATGTTGGGGTGCTAAGTTAACACGGACAAACCGTACTACATGGTTAAGTAACTAAACAGTAGGCTGGAATATAGTTGGAGTGAGAGCCTCCCTTCTACGGATGGGGCATTGTGTTGGATTGGTCATGGTGTTATTATGCAAGGGGTAGGCCTCTACGTATGTACCGTTTGGTGGAAGGGGTGGACGTAATGACGACGTTACAGGGGTTGAGGTTGAGGGTTAACGTACGTACGTATTTACGGTATACACAGAATTAAAGAGAGACGTAGGGAGGGAGGGAGAGGCGTTTAATCAATACTTGTGCAAACAATGCTATTCTACTCAAGTCTCCCTCACTAGTTGTTCTACTGATTCAATGCAATCGTCTCCTTGTCTACGTACAATTTCTCTCCTTGGCCCTCACATTATCGGTGTTACCTAGACTAACTCTCTATTCTATATAATGCACGTGTATATTGCATCGTATTACGGTTTTGTTTCACTTCGTTTAAAGAAATATTACGCGGTTTTTAATTAATGTAAGTGGTTCAAAAGAATACAACTACATACTTAATATTTACCAGGATACGAATTTATACGTACACACGACATGTTATTCTACAGCTAAAAATCTGGTGTGAAACACACAAATTTCTCTTGCCGATGCTAATAATTTACAATATAACCTAACATTAGATATAACAAAAAAAAACATAACCGTATTTTAATCAAGAGTATAATAAATGGTGCAAAATGAAAATCAACCTTGGTTTGGCTTAAAAATACGGAAAATTAGTTTTCTCGCTAAACTAGGCTCTGTAGTAAAAGCATGTTCTAAATGAATGTTGTCGATCTTTTTATTTCCTATAACTTAAATTTCATTATAGGATATACACTTTAGTTGTAAAACTCGTAGCCTATTAATTACCGGTAAAGTAGGCCTAAGCGTTACGTAGGCTATACAAAAACATCTTAGCAATAAAAGTTGTAGGATTTCAAATTCTCAATAACTTTTATTATACATTTCTGCGCTAAAATGCATATTAAAGCCGCAATCTTAAAAAAAAAATAATTTTGTTTTAATAGAAAACAGCCTTTCCAAGAATTTCAGCAGACTTAGCGCCTACCCTATCTTATAGAGCATAAAAAATTGAGTAAACGAGGCGATTTTTAAAAAAATCGTAGGAGCCGTTTTTGAGAAAATCGCAAAAAAGTGAAAAATGACACGAATAAACTACTACTTCCGGTTGACTGATTTTGATGAAAATGTTCGTGTCGGGTCCCGGTATTTTAAGTTCCAAGTTTGAACTTCTTACGCTATTCCGTTCTTGAGATATTCTGTTCACACACACACACACACACACACGCACACACACACAGACCAATCGCTAAACATATGTTTGTGTGGGTTCAGGGGGTCTGAAAACGTGTAGATCCGGTGAAAACTCAATTTTTAAAAATCGACATGAAAACAATACTTTTGTTCCTATATCTGTAGTGATAGGTATAAAGATCTTAACTTGAAAAAAGTAATTTTTCAGAAGCAAATAAAAATTAGAGACAGTATAATTTATATATTTTTTATTAATTAAGGATAGTTTTTGCAATTGTCTCTTCCAAAAATTGTTTTTATAATTTGTTAAACCTAATTTTTTTCTCTACTGAACAATAAAAATAAAAATCCCTTTTACATCTATTATTACAGTCTAAATTTATTGTAATCAGTCTCTCGACTGGTTTAATGAAGCAGCCTGCCATGCTGTTCTATCTGCGCAAGTCGTTTCATATCTACTGTCACCCTACATATTTTGTAATTTTCTTTAAATAGCGTAAATTTATATTTAAGTTTACTGTCAATTCTTGACTTCAAGACCTTTGTACCTATCCCCGCCGATATATTCATGTAGGGAAGAAAATGTAAAAATAATTAACAAATTCAATAAATTCAAGTACAGTTGAGCCGTTGTTAGTTAGCTCCTAGTGTCTGTCAACAAACAAAAGCCACTTACTACAGGGTGCACGCTAGGGTCAACGACTTTACGGATCTCGCATTCCTATTAAGTTAACTATTTTTTTTAATTATAAGTAGCCTACTTAAAGTAGGCCTACTTGTAAGCCTAACAATTTCGTTTAGAAAAATACTTTTGAAAGTATTTTGTTGTTACTTTTTAATCAGCGTGTACATATTTTGATATAACGCATGCTCAGTGACGTCATTATTTGTTTACATTAGGAGCAAACTAAGAGAGGCTGGACTTAAGACATTGTCACAATATTGTAGTAAAACTTTGTCTAGCCTGCGTAGGCCTACCTGTACCAACCTGTGGTTTGTACGAGTAGTTGCTATTGTCAAGTGACTGTCTGTTAATTAACGACAAAGCATCCTCACTAATTAGCATAAAGGACTTGCCAACAAACACGAAAGTTTTAAAAAACATTTCTCAAGGTAAGTAATTTTTATAGAAATGTAACGTTTTAGGTAGATATTAGAGAAAATTGTGCGGGTAAGACCCGATGTCAATATCATATTGTGACACTTAGGCCTATCGCTAAGGTCCGTTTCGGGATCTAGCTAATCAAATAATCAATACACTAAAGCCCAAAATCACAAGTATTTATTACTACAACTAAAAGATTTACAAGATAAATAATAAACTAATTACAATGAAGTAATACAATAAATAACTTCAACAATTTACTTAGTACTACTTATACACAATGCACATGCACAATAATAAAACTGAATAAGAATAGTTGACCAATACAATGCTTTGGAACCGTTGACCTCTTCTAACGTACCACCGATAGCACACGCAATAAACACTCCCTTGTCAAAGATCAAACGAATACTATGCTCCAAGTGCGGTCTCCAACCGCACTTGGAGCTCTCTTTATATAGGTGGTTCAAAGAGATTTCTGGAAAGACAGAGAGATTCGATGCAATAGTAAAATACAAAAATCCTTTTTATTGGTTCTGGAAAAATCTTAACTAGTGTAAACAAGTCATAATTGAATAAAAGGTGTAACACAAATAGTTGTACAACAAACACCCTACCTTACACACCCTTACACGGCCCTTTTTACTTTGTCACTCTATTATTTACTGTTTAACACTTTACGAAATTCTCAACTTCTTCGAGAAGCTTCTCGAACAAATATTCCTTTTCGATATTGTCCCAATATTGTCGTGTTGTGCTCGCTTTTGCTATTTACTATGAAATAGTATTTCGTTTCATAAAATTTTAGAGCAACAACTTGGAGCGGGTTGTGCACCCCCTCGTCTAAAGGAACAAACACATTGTTTATGTGATACCGTGAAAAAATCATCGTGTAGTGAAATCGGGAAAACCAATGAACTACTCGTCTGATGTTTTAATTGCGTTAAGCGTATTTATTAGTTTCGCATAGATTATTATGGTTTATTTCTTATGCAAGAATACCGAAGTCCCCATGTTAATGTTATACTTTAACAATGCATAATATTTTTTATGTCGGTGTAGTATATATAACTATATATATATATATATATATATATATATATATATATATATATATATATATAAATTTATGTAAATTTATTCATGGAATTTAAATTAATTATACATTTTTTTCGTTGTTGATAATTTTAATTTATAGTTGATTATTATTAAATTGGAGACGGTACACTGAAGGAAATTTACATATTCAACTTTATTCATGCATTGGTTTCTTTTTTTTTATTGACACGTTCGGCACGCCGCTTCGGCTCTCTAAGAGAGGATGGGGGACTAGCGTGCGGGGCGGGGAGAGGGGTTGGCCACAATACATGACTTACATTATAGAAAAGTTTACTCTGATCAATTCATCGCGCCTACGCATTTTAAGCGAAATATTTCTTCTTTCTGAAGTACTAACGAAAATAAAATTTATAGTTTCATTTTTTCGCATGCTGTATATCTTGGGTAGAGTTGGAAAGTATTGTGACTCTTATCTCTTAAGTCCGTTTCGGGATCTGGGTGAATTAAATTATTAACACACTAAAGTTTAAAAATTGCCTTTAACAGACAGGTGGAGTGTCAAATTATTTACACTCAATCTGTTAGTTGCAGGGCTAAAATAAATAGTTCTGTTTCTTATCACATGGTCACCCAATTAAATGACTGAATCATTAAAGAACAGAAGAGGTAGAGGTGTACTGTGACACTAATCACAGGTTATCTCCTCTGAAAGTAATGAATTTCATTATACAGTTGGACCCTGTGGTGAATGAAGTGAAGGTGTCATGAAGGCAGAGTGGGCCTTGCATGCTGATAAGCATACACTTTCAACTCAGTGAGGAAGGCAATTGTTAACCACCTGACTCCTCGTTTTTACTTAGTAAAACCTCTAAAAGTTCAAACCAGCCTTTCGGCTGTTGACCTAAACAACATAATCGAATAGCCTATTAGTAATAAAACGTTAGAATTAAACATAAAACTCACCTCACAAAACATAACCTAATTTTAATCATGAGTGAATGATGTTGTTTAGGTCATCAGCCTGGTTGGATGGTTTGAACCACCTGAAGAGGTTTTACTTACTAAAACGAGGAGTCAGGCGGTTTACCATTGCCACAACTCACTCACTGAATAGAAAAGTACGCTTATCAGCATGCCGGGCCCACCCTGCAAATGACACCTTCACTTCATTCACCACACAATCCAACTGTATAATGAAATTCATTAGCCTACTTTGAGAGGAGATAACTGTGATTAGTGTCGCAGTACACCTCTACCACTTCTGTTCTTAAATGATTCAGTCACTTAATTGGGTGACCATGTGATAAGAAACACAACTATTTATTTTAGCCCTGCAACGAACAGATCGAGTGTAAATAATTTAACCTCCACTTGTCTGTTATGGGCAGGAGTGAATGATAAAAAATTAAAACCAACCTTAGTTTTTTTTTAATAATTCGGAAAATCACTCTTTCACGCTAAACTAGGCTATGTAGAAAAAAATTCTCTAAATAACAGTTGTAAATTTTTAATTTCCCATAAATATGATTATTTATACAGTTTTGCCGTAAAATGCATACTACGGCTGAAATCTTAAAAAATTTATTTATTTTACAAATTTTCATTAAAAAACAAATCAATAATTACCGGAACTACTACCGGAAATCTTAACCCTCGGACCTCACTCTGGGGTCTAGGATACCCCCACAAAATTTGTTTCATGAATAACTTTTTTGTGGTTGAAAATATAGTGGAGGGAATGTTTGTATTCTAAGGTTATATTCATGGCTACACGTAACTTAACTATAATAGTCAACGTCAGTTGCCTTCAGATTGTGGTGTAGTATCGAGTACAACGTGACCCCAGTGTGAGGTGCGTGTATTTCTTTTAATAGTTGTCACTTAAAGTAATATTTATTTTCTCCAACATTTTATTGTGCTTTATAACAAAAACAGTAATTTCATTAAGTTTAATTTTGTCTATAGTGGATTTCATTTAAAAATGGTGTCATTACGCCTCACTACAGAAGACGAAGTAAGACGCGCACTTTTAGAATCGTTAAATGGAACATATGACTCTAATGACGGTGAAGATTCTTTGTTGTTTGGTGTTGAATCTGATAATGAAATAGATAATGTTGAAATTCAAGAAACATTTGAAAGTGATGTATGCCTAGATGAAGAAGATAGTTCTCATCATCCTCAAACTACAGGCAACTTTCTATTTGGAAAAAAGGATACAAATGGAGTTCTGGAGATCCCCCAAGAACAGGTAGAACCAGAGCTCAAGATCTTGTTACTTTGCTACCTGGGCCAAAGAGGGCTGCAAAAACAGTTAAAACACCGATCCAAGCTAGACTCTAACACCGAGCTTGTTAGAACCTCACCTTCAGCAAAGAGTACGAAACCCACAAGTCCGTAAAAGTATACGAGTATACGAGTTGTTGTTCTAGAAGAAATTTTCGGTATAACCATAAATCCTCAACAGATACCACAACCTTCGGTGAAGAACACCGAAAACTGACTGTGTATAAACAAGAAAAAGTCATCAAATCTCTTTTAAATGTTTTTTATATCATTTAAAGTTTTATGTTTTTTAAGAAAAACTCTTTTCAATAAACATCAATACTTTTTAAAATATCTTATTAACTCAATTTGTAAAAGTTGTATTTTTTTCTGAAAAAAAGTTAATAAAGTAACTATTTTTTTAAATGTCAATGTTTGAGTTAATTATCCCAAGGTAAGTGCTTAGTTTGATTTTAGATGACTTTAATTTTTTTTTAAATTAAATAGTTTCTGGTAAAAAGTAATAAATTAATATTTTACTTATTAATTTACTTTGGGGTCTGCTAGACCCCAGTGTGAGGAGGAAAGGTGAGATATGCCAGTGTGAGGTCTGAGGGTTAAAATGAAAACTTTTTCGGGAGCACATGCTCCCCAAGAATTTCAGCAGACATGGCGCCTACCCTATCTTGTAGCTGTAGTGAACAATAAAAGGGGTAATGTTGGTTTCAGGCGTGTTCTAACATGTTCGTTATGTTATCCTTCAACACATGAACTGCTCTGCTATCGCCGCCGCATATGTGTGTGTGCGTGTGTGTGTGTGTGTGTGTGTGTGTGTGTGCGCGCGCGCGCGCGCGTGCGTGCGTGTGTGCTATCTGCTGTTATTAGACCTACGACTTCAATGGATAGGCCTGTTATTTACGTGTTTCTTGTAAAAATGATCTTGTTTTCCTTTCTTACAGACCAGTTCTGACATGTCTGTCTTTCCGAATCTTTTAAGATTAATTTTTCAAATCTTCTATGTGAGTATGTGTCACGTCTGTCGGACCGTCACATAAAAAACAACTTTTCTATTTGCCGCCTTTGTAGCGTAGTCGTTAGCGTGCTAGCTTTCAACTCGGAGGTACCGGGTTCGATTCCCGGCTAGGGTCTAAACTTACTGTTCTGGACACATAACCAACCGTAGTCGAAAAGTTATTACACCGCTCGAAAAATAAAGACAAGAAAACCAAATGGTACATTTTTCATAAGTCATTTCTCTAGTTGAGGAGGGCGGTTCGTTAAGGGGAGATTGCACGATGGTTTTACCTCAAAATTTCGATTTATGATTTTTTTATGTTTTTCAATAGTTTAGGCCTTGATCTACCAGAAAAACAATCAATTACGTCAAAAAACATTTTTTTTTATGAAACAATTAAGTTTTTATTTGGTTTACACAGAAAAATTATCTTGTTACCAAGAACGTATATTTTTCATAATTTTATTCCGCTCGTTTTAGTGCAGAAAGTTTTTAGTTTTTAAAATATCTGCATAACTGTTTTCTGCATTCTGTTGCCAACTATATGAATAGTAGGCTATATAGGAAGGAAAGTATTGTTTTCATGTCGATCACAACAAATACACTCAACACCCGAATATACACCTAAACAGACCCCCTCACACCCACACAAACATGTTTTTAGCGATTGGTCTGTGTGTGTGTGTGTGTGTGTGCGGGTGCGTGTGCGTGTGTGTACAAAATATCTCAAGAACGGAACATCGTACCAACTTGAAACTTAAGTTACATACCACTACCGGACTCGACACGAACATTTTCATCAAAATCGGTCAACCGGAAGTAGTAGTTTTTTAGTGTCATTTTTCACTTTTTGCGATTTTCTCAAAAACTGGTCCTATGATTATTTTTTTAAATCGCCTTGTTTACTAAATTTTTTATGCTCTACAAGATAGGGTAGGAGCCATGTTTGCTGAAATTCTTGGTGAGGCTGTTTTCACGTAAAAAAATAATTTTTTTAAGATTACGGCTTTAATATAAATTTTAGCATTTTTGTTATATATTCATATAGGCAAGAGAAAGTAAAAAAGCAAAGTAACCATAAATTAGGTAGTGCTCGCCTCTCATCATGCGGTCGTGGGTTCGAATCCCATTCAGGCACGGCATTTTTTCATACGTTACAAAAATTCATTTCATCCTGCACCGTCTGCATTAGCAGCAATTTGCAAAACAGTCGGACGTTAAACCACAAAAAAAATAAATAATAATAATAAAAATAAAGTAGGTATGGGTTATTTTAAGCAAAATTGCAAAAAATTGCCTTGGGAGTGAACCTGTTAAGGACTTGTAATAATGTTCGTTGGCATTGTAGATTAAGGTGGTAGTTAACCCAGAAAATGAAAATCAAAACTTTTGGCTATAATTTATCATTATTTATTTTTAATGAAAGAGTAATTTACTAGTAATGATCTACCATTTGACTAGACCAAAAAAAATAATTACAGCCCCTAATACAAGGTTGGGGGTGGAAAAACTGGCTTCTATAGGGAATCGAATATCACAGGAACGAAGAAAGATATCAACATGATTCTTATACTACAAATACAGAAAATTGCTCTCTATTATTTGTTGTATGCTCTTGTATTTATTTTTTCTTACAAGTAATTAATTGAAGAAAAACCATATTTTCAAAAACATTTATTTTATGTATTCAGAAATTATTTTTTAACAAAGTCCCTTGTTTGTTGTTTAGGTCAACAGCCTGTAGGCTGGTTTGAACCTCTAGAGGTTTTACTAAGTAAAACGAGGAGTAAGGTGGTTTACCATTGCCTTCCTCACTGAGTTGAAAGAGTATGCTTATCAGCATGCCAGGCCCTCCGAAAAGCACTCACTTTCCACCCTGAAAATGACACCTTCACTTCATTCACCACAGGGTCTGGCTGCATAGTGAAATTCATTACTCTCAGAGGAGATAACTGTGACTAGTGTCACAATACACCTCTACCTCTTCTGTTCTTAAATAGTTCAGTCATATAAGTGGCTGACTATGTGATAAGAAACACAACTATTTTTTTTTAGCCCTGGACCAAACAGATAGAGTGCAATTAAAATAACACTCCACCTGCTCGTTTTGGGCATCAACAAAGTCCCTATAAGTTTTTTGTAGTAACCATTCGACAGATAATAGAGCACGAAATTATTAACTTTTGAAAAAACAATTCATCCAAATAACTCCAATACAAACCAAAATATTTAATTCCCAAGAAGGTATAATAATGCAAAAACACATTTCCAGAAAATTTAATTTAAAGTTTAAGGAATAATTTCTCTCGCCTTGTGTTAGTGAGCTTTATATTAAACGGCGTTGTCAACATACAGACAAAGTAAACACATGCTATGTATGATTCAGAAAAATTTAAACTTCAAATAAGTGAAAAAAATTGTAATTAAAAAAATCATCTTCATGAGTTGACTACCCCGTTAATATTTGTGTTTTGTTTTCAGGTGTCGGTGTGTCAGTGTGTGAGAACGATTCGTTTTACTTTTCTAAAAACCCGGTAGATGTGGTGGTTGTGAACGGGGACGAGACCAGATTGGAATGTTCGGCCAGTGTGGATAAGGGAGTGATTTATTATTGGCAACAGGACGGCGTCATCATCTCCAATACGACTCGCCGTCTTCAGGTCGGTTCCGATTTGGTGATCAGGAGAGCCGATCATCGGATCGATCAGGGACACTATTCGTGCGTCGCTAAAAACGCCACCTCCGGATTTTCTATTGCCAGTACTCCTGCTGCAGTCTCCGTACAATGTAAGTCAACTTTTTTTCTCTATTTAGTTAACATTAGATTGAAATTCATCTTTTTCTTCTTCTACGCTGTAACCCTTTATAGGGCGGTACTACGGGGAAAAATATAGGGCTACATGTTGTAAAATGTTAAATTTTGTTTTTTAGGGACTTTATAATGTATTTCCAGTTCCAGAACAGTAAAATATTTTTTGTTTTTTTTATGTTAAGCCCTGGTAAGTATATATAGCCTACTTACCAAACAATGTTTATTGAAATGGAAATCACAAATATTGTTTAGTGGTAAGAATGCTTATTAAAACATTTTGTAGTCTTGTATAACAGAAAAATGTGTAGAATAAGTCTTATCTCAACTTTATATTGGCATGAATGCTTGCTTTTCGGTAAAAAAAACTGGAATTTTCTAAGCACTGTACTAAAGTAATAACTAAATAACACTGTTGCGTACGCTGGTATGAATCGTTACCACATTCGTGTAACTTATGAAGCAAATGGTCGCTGCGCACTAATTTCAATAAATGGATAGCCTACTTACCAGAGAACATCAGCTATAAAACCATAAAATGCCAATACGGTTCAGCTGCATAGCTTATTCTTAAATAAATTCGACCTTATTGCCAGTGGTAAGTATGCCTATAGGGTTAACAGATTGAGTGGTAGAGACTCGCCTAGCGGGGGGGAGGGGGTAGGTGTTATCTATAGCGTAGGCTGCCCTGCCGTCTCACCTTGCCACTTCTCTTCTCTTATCATTATAAGTGATTCCGGAGGGACACCGCCTTATGGATATCAGTTTGTTGCTATTATAGAGCCCTCAGAAAGGAGAAAGGGGTTTTCTTTGTAACCGTGCAGTTCATTTTTTTTAATTTTCGTCATACGTTCTTCTAACCTCGTATAGTAAATTAATTCAGTATTTTGAACGGGTTTTCAAGGTACAGTTGAAGCAGCCGTGAATTTAGTATCTTTGCAGGTATCCATTCAAAATAACTTACTCTTTTAGATTTACTTTAAAAGTAGGCCTATATTATTTACAGTTTAAAATTATATAACGAATTATCGTAAAGGTAAATGGAAAAACTCAAACTAGAAGTACATTTATTAAAACAGGCGAAAAAAACCTAAAAAAAAACATTGAATTGTTTACTTTTATGATATTAGCAAACATAAATTCATGTGTAGTTCGCAAATAAAATAAAGGTATAAAAACGAAAGTGACATTAAGTATAGGGTGATTCAAAAAGAGCGCCGGTTTTGATACATCAAATTAAGAGATTTATTTTATTGAAAAACTGAAAATAAATACATCAACAAGTTCATCTTACCTTCCGATTTCATGTATGAAAAATGATGTCATGCATGTGTCCTCCTCTACTGCGCTGGCACGCATCAACTCTGTCCATGAAATTGGATATTACTGCACGACAAGTTTCGACTTCCATTTGCCCGATAACCCGTCGAATTTCCTCCTTCAAGTCATTGATGTTTCGGGGTTTATTGGCATACACCAATGACTTCAGATGACCCCAAAGATGAAAGTCACAAGGCGTCAAGTCACACGACCTTGGTGGCCATTGATGGTCGGAATTACGAGAAATGATGCGATCCTGGAACCGTTCACGGAGCAACATCATTGTTTCTCGTGCAGCAACTGAATTTTATACGGGTGATATTGGAGATCGTACCGAAGAAGTCTCCGTACAGAAGAACATCGTAAACCCAATTGTTGAGAACGGCGACGTATTGATTTTGCTGGGCTAACAGCCACACTGTCACGAACCAACGCAACGTTCTGCTCAGTTCGGCCAGAACGACGACGTCCAGAACTTTTAAGGTCGACTGTTGAACCCGTCTCAAAAAACTTTTTCATGAGCCTGCGAACTGTTGATTCATTCGGTGCTTCATTACGTCCTAGAGTACCGCGAAGTCGCCTGACAGTAGCCGCATAACTCTCTCCACTCTGGTAAAATGTTTTGACGATTAACACTCGTTGCGCAATAGTAAACTTCTCCATGGTTAGACACAGACTGCGAGAGTACTACACTGCGAACAAGAGAAACTACAACTGAATCGTCAATCGGAATGTTCTCCGAAATAGAAATGAGGTCTAACAATGTTGCCAACCGATAAACAAAAATTTACCAGCCGTTTAAAAACCGGCGCTCTTTTTGAATCACCCGTTAGTAGGGGTGGGGGTAGGCTATATAAAGCAAACGGAGAACACGCTGCAACAATAATCAGCCCAAACGGACAGACAGATACCTCATAATTGCTCACCAATGAATGTGTTGAGGATTAGTTATGCCTGCCTGTAACGAACCTCTAAAATCTGCCTATCTCTTCCTCGGCCGTCCTCGGTCTCGCCGTACTGCTTAGCTATACTATCCACTGTTATTTATTCGGCAGTAGACTACTACCCTTTCATTTATGGAATGGATAACAATCTTTCATATTGTGACACTTATCGCGACTAAAGGTCCGTTTCGGGATCTAGGTAATCAAATAATTAACACACTAAAGTTAACAATTTCAAGTATTTATTACAACTAAAACATTTACAAAATAAAGAATAAACTAATTGCAATAAATAACTTAAATAATTTACTTAGTACTACTTACAAACAATTATACACAATGCACATACACAATAAGATAGTATAAGAATAGTTGACCAATACAATGCTTTGGAACCGTCGACCTCTTCTAACGTACCGATAGCACACGCAATAAACACTCGTCAAAGATCAAACGAATACCAACTCCCCGACCGAACTTGGGGCTCTCTTTATATAGGTACGTCAATGAGATTTCTAGAAAGACGGAGAGATTCGATGTAATAATAAAATACAAAAATCCTCTTTACGGCTCTGGAAAAATGTTAACTAGTGTAAACAAGTGTGTAGCGTGCAGTTATTTTGAGCAAATCATTAATTAGGCTAGAGCAAATAAAAACACAACTTCCTCTATCGGTTACCAGCCACCGACCCCTTTCTTTATTTCTTCTTAAACTTTTTATTGTTATAAAAAATAATTAAATTTTTTAAATTTATTTTTACATAATATTAGATTTAAATTTGGAATAACATATATTATTTATTTTTAACAATTTAATAACATTTTAATAACTTAAATTACATTTATTTTAAAAATTTTAAATTATTTTTATTTTTATATCATATGATGCTTTATAATAATGAGCCCTCATAACTGGCTGCTACAAGTGACAATAGAATAAAGGTGTTACACAAATACGAGTAGTTGTACAACAAACACCCTACCTTATTTATTATACACGGCCCTTTTTACTTTGTCACTCTATTATTTACTGTTTTACATTTATGAATCTCTCGGTTCCCGTAGAAGCCTCTCGAACACATATTCCTCTTCAATATTGTCACAATATGTAGGAAATTTAAAACCCTACAACTTTTATTTCAAACATTTTTTCGTTTAACGCTTACTTTAGTGGTAATTAGTGATTTTCTGTTGTTTTTTCATGAAAATGTGGAAAAACTCGATTTTTTTAAGATTTCAGATTTAGTTTGCATTTTACGACAAAAGAGTAAGGTATGTAATCAAATTTATAGAAAATTAAAAGACCTTCAACTTTTGTATCAGGCATTTTTCTCTAAAGAGCCTAATTTACCGTCAAAAAGTGATTTTCCTTAAGACAAATGAAGGGGATTTTCATTTTGAATTATTCACTCATGATTAAAATTAGGTTATGTTTTTGAGATCGGTTTGTTTTGTTATTTGTTACTAATGTCAGGTTATATTGTTAATTATTCGCATTGACAAGAGAAAGTTGTGTGAGTGTTTAACACCAGATTTTTTATAAAACGGTTTTAAAAACTTTAAAAATAAATAAGTTTTTAATGGGCAAGATCGGAAATTTTAAAAATCATTGACAGTAGACGTTAAGGGGGTAGTCAACTCAAGAAGATGATTTTATAAAATTTCTGTTGTTTTTCTGAATTTATTTGAAGTTTAATATTTTCTGAATCACAATATTTGTTTACTTTGTACGTTGAGAAAAAGTTATAAAAACATCCGTTTAAAATAAAGCTCACTAGCAAGACGAGTGATATTATTCCTTCAACTATAAGTTTTCCGGAAATATGGTTTTTGCATGATTGTACATTCTTTGGAATTAAATATTTTGATTTGTATTGGAGATATTTGGATGATGTTTTTTTTTCAAATGTTCATAATTTCTTGCTCTTTTATCTGTGGAATGATTATTACAAAAACCTCAATAGGGATTTAGTTAAAAAATAATTTGTGAATACATAAAATAAATGTTTTTGATAATATGGTTTTTCTTCAAAAATTTTCTTGTTAGAAAAAATACATACACGCGCATACGACAGACAAAAGGCAACAATTTTCTGTATTTTTAGCATAAGAATCATGTTGATATCTTTCTTGGTTCCTGAGATATTTGATTCCCCGTCAAAGCCCGCTTTTCCAACCTCACCCTTATATAAGGGGCTGTAATTAATTTTTTCGCTTAGTTTAAATGGTAGATCATTGTTGTTTAGTTCAACAGCCGAAAGGCTGGTTTTAACCTCTAGAGGTTTTACTAAGTAAAACAAGGAGTGAGGTGGTTTACCATTGCCTTCCTCACTGAGTGAAAAAGTACGCTTATCAGCATGCCGGGCCCTCTGAAAAGCATATATTTTCCACTCTGTAAATGACAACTTCACTTCATTCACCACAGGGTCTGGCTGTATAATGAAATTCATTACTTTCAGAGGAGATAACTCTGATTAGTGTCACCTAACACACCTCTACCTCTTCTGTTTTTAAATGATTCAGTAGTCAATTAATTGGGTGACCATGTGATAAGAAACAGAACTATTTATTTTAGCCCTGCAACTAACAGATTGAGTGTAAATAATTTGACACTCCACCTGTCTGTTATGGGCAGTAGATCATTACTAGTAAATTACTCTTTCATTTAAAATAAATAATGATAAATTATAGCCACAAGTTATTTTCATTTTCTGGGTTGACTACCTCCTTAAAGTAATAAATTTTGTTAATACAGTATTATTGATTTTCGATCGTTTGGGATTGGGTTAAACAGGAGGATTGTTTTGTCGTGAGTCGGCGAAGGGCGAGGGGGGGTGTCAGTTAGTCGTCGTCGACATACCTGCATTAAAAAATTCACCTGCTTTTCTTATCGCGGTCAAGACAAAGGGCTCGCTCTCCGCTCTCTTCTCAACCGTCACTCATTCGCTCGCTCGCTCCTCGTCACTTTATATAATATAGATATAATAGGTAATGTAGAAGAGGAGGGGAAAACTTACATTTATTTGTTTGACGGGCTCAAAGTGTAGGCCTGTGTGTTGTAGCAGCCAAGCTTCTTACAATGTGCATTATTTTCCGTTCTTGTGCAGTCTGGACACGTTTACGCATAATGCCAAGGACACCGCAACATCAATCGGCTTCCTTACATCATCAACTCACTTATTCCTTTAGACTAAGGAGAGATGGCAGGATGGTTTTAACTCAAAATTTCGATTTTTGATTTTTTATGTTTTTCAATAGTTCATCTACC
Source organism: Catonia carolina (assembly GCA_035578175.1). Lineage (NCBI taxonomy): Eukaryota > Metazoa > Arthropoda > Insecta > Hemiptera > Achilidae > Catonia > Catonia carolina. The sequence goes on along the minus strand of JAQMRL010000002.1, from coordinate 688,018 downwards.
AGAAAAAAATCTGGTGTGAAAGACTCACACAACTTTCTCTTGCCAATGCAAATAATTAACAATAAACCTAACATTAGTTATATATAAAACATTAGAAACAAACAAAAACTAACCTCAATAAACATAACCTGATTTTAATCATAAGTTAAAGACGCAAAATGAAAATCGACCTCAGTTTGGCTTTAAAATAGAAAAATCACTCGTTCACGCTAAAATAGGCTCTGTACAGGAAAATGTACTAAATAAAAGTTGTACAGTTGAGCCGTTGTTAGTTTGCTCCTCCTTCTGTCAACAAACAAAAGCCACCTACTACAGGGTGCACGCTACACTCCACCACTTTACGGATGTTGTATTCTTATTACGTTAACTATTTTTTAAATTATAAGTTCTTAAAGTACTAAAAACATCAGTCGTGATATAATGTAGGCCTAAAAATTTCATTTATAAAAATACTTTTAAAAGTATTTTGTATTTAAATACTTTTGAAAGTATTTTGTTGTTACTTTTCAATCAGCGTGTACACATTTTGATATAATGCGGACGCTCAGTGACGTCATTATTTGTTTACATTTGGAGCAAACTAAGAGAGGCTGGACTGTAGATCGTTTAATATTCTATAATTTGTACAGATACAAAATCGTTCTGACCGCTTCTAGATAAATGTTAACAAACTGTAAACAAATTAGGGTTGAATGAAAGGCCAATTATCTAAATAGGTACCCGACTCTTTCATAATAGGCACGCCTATAGGCCTATGTACTATACAGAGTGATTCACGAAGATATGCAGAAACTTTGGGAGCCCATTGTACATGTAAAAATAATGAAAAAAGTTTATATAAACATGGGTCCGTAAATGCTTCGTTACCGAGTTACGGCTAGCGAAAGATTTCGCCTAGATTCAGCTCACCAGGTGAAATGAGGTCTTCCTGAAATTATGGTAAGGTAGATTAAGGGGCGAATACAATCGTTTCTTATGGTTTTTGACCTGATAAATTGAATAAAACAGGTCCCAGAACTGTAAGTTAAATAGTTTTTAAGAAAACGAGTGTCAAATGCAAAAAATGGAGTGGAAAACACATTTTTCCATATTTGGGCAAGAATAAATTTGTTATTTCACCAAGAAACAGTTAAAATTTTTGAATAAAACATGTAGAAAATTTATTTCTGAACAAACCGGTGTAAATTAAGTACAAATAAAGCGAATAGTTTTTGAGAAAACCAGTGTCAAATGCAAAAAATGGAGTGAAAAAATAACACATTTTTTTATCTTAGTTATTCCGGTTAATTTTATTTTGTACTTTTATGAATAAAAATTCATTTAATCAAACATCTATTCGCTTTCTGTGTACTTAATTTACACCGGTTTGTTCAGAATAAAATTTTCTACATGTTTTATTCAAAAAATTTAACTGTTTCTTGGTGAAATAACAAAGTTATTCTAGCCCAAAGATGAAGAAATGTGTTTACCACTCCATTTTTTGCATTTGACGCCGGTTTTCTTAAAAACTATTTAACTTACAGTTCTGGGACCGGTTTTATTCAATTTCCCAGATCAAAAACCATAAGAAATGATTCAATTCGCCCCTTAATCTACCTTACCAGAATTCCAGGAAGAACTCATTTCACCTGGTGAGCTGAAATCCAGGCGAAACTTTCGCTAGCCGTAACTCGGAAAAGAAGCATTTCCGGACCCATGTTTATATGAACTTTTTTCATTATTTTTACATGTACAATGAGCTCTAAAAGTTTCTGCATATCTTCGTGAATCACCCTGTATATACATTGTAATATTATGGGATTGAACCGAGTTATTTACTAACTAGTGAATTTTCATTTAAAATAATTTTATTTCTAACAGCGTATTTTTAATTGTTAATTAATGTGTAATCATGTAATGTAATGATGTGTAATCGTATAATGTAATAATCTAATAGTATAATATTGTAGGATAAAAGAATTATGTACGAGGGACGAATTCCAGGAAATGTGTAAGCGACAAGCTGGAATGTGTCGCGTCAGCTGAGCTGGGTGTACTGGTATAGTAGGGCGGAGGTGGGGTGGAGCGCGAGAGCCAGGCAGTCGCTGTGTTAGACTCGAAGCGAGCAGTGCGAGTGAGTTGCGCGCGCCTTTTTGTAGGACAGGCACACACGAGCAACGTCGTATGACCACCCGGTATGGGCGGTCCTCGTGCTAGTACGCGAGTATTCTGGTGAATAACTGTTGAAGGCTTCCAGTGAACTCTCGGGACGTGCCGGTGGAATGGTGAGGCGGTGTAGTCTGTGGTTTTAGAACGGTATAAGTTGTGGTTGAGTGAACTGTGTGCGCTCGTGTGACCCCGGCCTAGCCAGACCGTGGAGTTGGAATACTGCGATTGGGCCCGTTTGAGTCCCTCTTAACATACGGCCCCGAAGGTTTCGGGCGAGGACGATGGCGATATTGGCTTGGTTTTGTAAGTACCCTTATGTACTATACTTTAAGCGAGCAAGTCTACCGTCGCAGTAGCTAGGGTTTTTTCGAGAAATCATTATGTAATTTCACTATTGTTGATGCTAATAATTTCCTTTATTGATCTTGTGAGTAGTCATTATGTAATTACACTATTGTTGATGTTAATAGTTATTTTTATTATTAATTTTGAGAGGAGTCATTATGTAATTACACTATTGTGGATGTTAATATTTTCTTTTATTAATTTTGTGCGAAGTCATTATATAATTTCACTAGTGATGTCGTTAATATTCTCTTTTACTGATTTTGTGAGAATTCACTATGTAATTTCATTATTGTTGTTGTCACTATGTTTTTTATTGAATTTTGTGAGAATTTATTGTGTAAGTTTTCACTATTGTTGCTGATAGTATTTTCTTTTATTGAACTTGTTAGAATTAGTATTTAATTTTATATGACTAACCACAGTGCCTGGTGACTGTTCAGTTGATGGACAATACGGGCTAGACGAGGGAAGTAAATCTCATAATTGGATTAATTTAGTATTAGGTTATGGTTACTTTAATAGTTTATTGGGATTGTGCCTTGTGTTCCACGACTTAGGGACTTTAAGGACCATGGTTTTATTGTGTTTAACCTTATAGATTATAATTGTAGCGTAGTTTCTGATGGCGATCAGAAGTGGTAATTTTAAGATGGGAAAATATTGTTAATAAATATATTCAAGATAAATCAAGAGTTTTTCATTGCTGTGACCCAACCTGCCGCCACCCCGTCCGGTTACATTGGTGTCAGGCGTGGGGTAGCCTGCAAAAATGGCTACCGTACCAGAACTTCAGCGGCAGATAGAGGAGCTCACACTCGCCAACCAAGAGCTCGTAGCATACAAGGACAGGGTGGTAGGGGAGCGGGAACAGCTAGCCGGAGAGGTGCAGACGCTGAGAACACAGGTGCAGAATCGGAACGCTAGCCCCGGCCGCTCTAAAAGAGACTTAGGTTTGCAGTCTCTAATAAAGGTATGGACTGGTGACGTAAGTGGTCCGACTGTAGAGGAATTCCTGGGGAATCTGGAGTTAGTGGCCAGGACCGGGAATTGGGATGACGAAGACCGAAAAACCATTTGCAGACTCAAGGTTTCTGGAGCCGCGGCGTCCTGTTTAGACGCTCACCCCGAGTTGAACGACCGGAGGTCTAAGTTTGAACAGTATACTAAGGTACTACGAGACCGCTTCTTGGGGAATCGTGACCCGGAACGCTTCTTGCTAGCTTTGAATACCGCGAAGCAGGAACATGGAGAAGACCCGAGGGCTTTCGCCGATCGTTGCCGGAAACTAGCCGTGGAGGCTATGCCTCTGCCATCGGATGCGGCGGCGGCGCAGTGGGCGCGTGCACAACTGGATCGCACGTTGTTGGCTGCTTTCGTTAGAGGATTGGTGGGCCCCGCTGCGGACGCCTTGCAGATCTATCCGCCCAAGGACTTGGAGGAAGCTATAGGCGTGGCTGAACGAGTGAGCCAGGTACGACCGGCACACCGACGGGCCGGGGAGATATTCGGAATATTCGGTGAACCGCCATGTAGTAGCCTTAATGCGGTCACTGCTTCGTCAACCAAGAGAGTAACATCGCCAACGCCGGGAGTGTGCTTTACCTGTGGAGGCAGGGGGCATTTCGCGCGAGACTGCGCCAACCGACAAAGACCGCCAGCGACGCGCACTGCAAGTAGAGAAGGTAGAGGGAGATTCCGGCCCCAAGATGAGCCTAGAAGTAATAACCGACGCGGAAATTGCTTTGTCTGCGGCGTGGCTGGCCACTTTGCCGCTCGATGCCCAAGGCGGTACACCGAGCGGAGGGATCCGGGAGTGTCAAACACAGCTAAGGTGGTAGGAAATGGCGACGGGGCGGCGTCCCCAAACGAGAACGGCTTGTAGGGCGTCCCGACGACAAGCCAGTAACGCAAGGGACCTGCTGGGTGCCGAATGTGCGGACCGACCAGGAAGGAATTTTAGTGACCACTGAGATCGGAGGCCAGACTAGGGTGTTGTTGGTGGATACAGGATCAGAAATGTCGCTCTTAAGGGAGCCTGTCCCTGGAGTTCCGCTGCAGCCAGCTAAGGTGATGGCTAAGGGTGTAACTGGAGCGCTGCTGGGCATTGCCGGTTGTCAAGTGGTGGACTGCGAGATAGGGGGAGTACAGGTACGACACCCGTTCGTCGTCGCTACCATGGACACTATGAGAGATGGGCTTCTAGGCCTTGATTTGTTAGAGAAGTTAGGCGCCGTAATCGATACCCGAAGTCGAAGGTTAAGCTGTAGGACGTCCCCCTCGAGTGCCGAAGTAAATGTTGCCGCAGTGACAACAAGGGACACAGACACCCAAGAGAGCCAACGAGTTAACGTCTGTAAGGAAGGAGGCGGATTTGAACAGATAATTAAATGCATCAAAAGGTTACTATTCCCCCTTACTCGGAGATGGTACTGTCGGCGGCTATTGAGACCGCTGTGGACGAGGACATGCTAGTGGAACCGGTTGCGCAACCCCAGCCCGGCTTACGAGTGGCAAGGACGGTGAATCGAGTGCAGGGGAAGCAGGTTACAGTGAAGCTAATTAACTTGACGTCGGCGAATATTCAGCTTCCTCGGAAGCAGGAACTAGGGAGAGCGGAGCCCCTGGGACGGGAGAGACTGGTGGCCACGGTAGACTCTAGCAAGGACCTCACTGGAGAAACCAAGAATTTGAAGGCAAGCATCAAGGAGAAAACAGCCCATTTGAAGGACCCGGAGGCAAGGGAGCTGGAGGCTGTCCTATTAAAATATGTGACGACATTCGACGAGCCGGATCGAGAAGGGTGTAATCTAGAAGTAGTTCATCGGATACCCACTGTGGATGATAAACCCATCGCCAAGAGGCCCTACCGAGTACCATACCACCTACGCCCGGTGGTGGAGGAACACCTCGCCGAAATGATTAACCGGGGGGTAATAGAGCCTTCCCTTAGCCCGTGGTCTGCTCCAGTGGTGCTCGTCCGAAAGAAGACAACCGATGGGAGCACCAAGTACCGGTTTTGTACCGACTTCCGGGCTCTCAACGAGGTGACCAAGGCGGACGCGTATCCATTGCCATTAATCCAGGAGACGTTGGAACATCTGGGACGATGCCGATATTTTTCCACGCTTGACCTACACAGTGGGTACCATCAGATCCCAGTGGCGGAGGAAGACCGTGAGAAAACGGCTTTCACGACGGTAGGCGGCCACTATCAATACCGACGAATGGCGTTTGGGTTAACCGGCGCTCCAGCAACGTTTCAGCGGGCTATGGATCGACTACTGTCCAAGATCAAGGGAATAGAGTGTCTGGTGTACCTAGACGATGTCATTATCTTCAGCGAGACCTTCAAGGAACACTTGGAGAGGCTTATGCATGTTTTAGAGATTTTTCAACGGGCTAACCTAAGGGTCAATCTGGAGAAGTGTCAGTTTGCCAAGGACACAGTCCAGTATCTGGGTCATGTGGTTACATCGACGGGTGTGAGGCCAGAACCGGAGAAGCTACGAGCCGTGAGGGAATTTCCCGTGCCGACGAACCCAAGAGAAGTAAGGGGTTTCCTCGGTCTAGCGGGGTATTACAGGCGTTTTGTGCCCAATTTTGCGGATATTGCTGGGCCCCTTACCAAATTAACCAAGAAGGAGGAAAAATATAGTTGGGGGACCGAGCAGCAACGCTCCTTCCAGTTGTTGAAGGACACGTTGTGCTCCGACCGAGTGCTAATGTTTCCAGATTTCAACAAGCCTTTTATACTGGCTACCGATGCTTCGTCCGTAGCCCTTGGGGCGGTCCTATCACAGGAAACAGACGAAGGTGAAAGACCCGTCGCGTTCGCAAGCAGACAGCTGAATCAAGCGGAAAGGAATTACTCGACCACTGAAAGGGAGCTGCTTGCCGTAGTTTGGGCCTCCCGGCAATTTCGATGTTATTTACTGGGCCGGCGTTTCACTCTCGTGACCGACCACGCAGCACTACGGTGGATGTTAAGCCTACGAGATCCTTCCTCTCGATTGACCAGGTGGGCGCTGAGACTGGCGGAATTTGAGTACACTGTCGTGCACAAGCCAGGAATAAAACATACAAACGCAGATGCTTTGAGCCGGGCGACTATGATAGCGAGAGTAGTGAGTGACATGGATGCTGAAGAAGTGAGGAAGGAGCAAAACGAAGATGCATGGTGCCAGGAGTTGATTCGAAACCAGAAAGGGGTAACCGTTGACGGAATCATCTATTGGACCGACGGGGCGTGTGACCAGAAGGAATGGAGGTTGGCGGTGCCTCATACAATGAGGGAGCAAATATTGGAGAACTGCCATAACGCGCCGTGGGCAGGACACCCGGGAATAGAGAGGACGATTCTGCGAGTTAAAACTAAGTGCTTTTGGCCAGGGATAACGTCCGACGTGACTAAATGGGTGCGCCAGTGCCAGCGTTGTGCAGAGCGGAAGACACCAACCCGACTGAAAGCGCCCCTGGCCAGGGCACCGGAACCTTCCAGACCCTTCGATTTAGTAGCGATGGACATCGTGGGTCCCCTACCCAGAAGTAAGAATGGGAAACGATACCTACTCACTTTCGTGGATCACTTCACCAGATATGTCGAGGCAGTTCCCCTGGAAGATCAAAGTGCGGAAAGCGTTGCCTGCGCCTTCGTACAACAAATCATAACGCGGCACGGGGTACCTGAACGACTCCTCACCGACCAGGGGAGAAATTTTACGTCCGATTTGATGAAGGAAGTCTGCCGTCTGTTAGGGATAAAAAAGCTGCAGACGTCACCTTATCATCCGGAGGGTAACGGGCGCCTCGAGAGAGTGCATCGTACCCTAATAGATAGTGTTGCCCACTTCGCACGACACGATGGACGAGACTGGGATCGGTGGGTTCCGTACGCAGTGATGGCCTACCGAAGCGTGCCGCACTCGTCGACAGGGTATTCCCCATACTTTTTGCTCCACGGGCGAGAGATGGTCCTGCCCGGGGATCTGATGATCAATTCGGGCAGTTATGATGGAAAGGTAGAAGACTATCTTCACCTCTTATGCCAACGCCTGAGAAATGCCTACGAAGTAACAGTCCAGCAATCTCACCGGGCGGCGGAAGAAAGAGCCCGTGCATTTAACCGGGATAAGGTGAGCCGAAAGTTCGAGGTAGGCGACACCGTGTATCTACACGATCCCGCGGTGAAGCCGGGGAACAGCCGAAAGTTTTTGCGTCCGTGGAAGGGGCCTTACGAGGTGATCAAAAAGTTGTCGGAGGTGAATTATCAACTCCGCGTCGGGTCGGACCGGACCGTGATCGTGCATGTAAATCGCCTGAAACCGGGAACGGCCAGCGTCTCGAAGGAAGGAGCGCCAGCGGTGCGGCAGCGGCGGACGGCGTGCCAGCGAAAACAAGAAGATCCGGGAGTTCCGTCAAGGGAAATTGGAGACGAGGAAGCGGAAGAGGAACCATGGAGGCCGTCAGAATTCGAGAGTGATGGAGATCAGAACGAGATTAGCGATGCGGCCGCAGTGGGAAGCCGTGGAGGGTCAACTAGGGAGTCTGGAACTGACTCTGGATCGGACACGATTGAAGGCCAGGAAGAGATGGCCCAGAAGGCAGGGTCGAGTGAAGACGAGAGAGGGTGGGAGGCCTGGGATGAATTTTTCGCCGCCCCCGATAGCCCACCGGAACCGTTAGACCCTGTAAGGGAGGATCCCTCGTATCGACCCTCCCCACAAGCGAGACGACCCGCAGTGAGATCACCATACTCGTTAAGAAGCAGGGGAGGAATTCCACGCCAAGAACAGAGTAGCAGGGACTAGATGGAAGGACGAGGGTGAAACCCGCTTCATACTGGAGTCCTGGCTGGATTGAGTAGGTTAGGCCCAGTTTGGAGAGGGTGGATACTTCGTTCGTTTGCTATAAATATGGTACTAAATTACACTACCTTGATATAATTAGAGTAAATTAATTTTATATGTAGTTTTGTAAGTATTTTGTGCGGCCCCGTAATAACCGCCACTGAGACTGAATTCCCTTTGTGTAGGTATGTGCGTGGCTCTGGGAGCCGGACGCCAGGTCGACAACGGAGTACTCTTCCTGGAGCGGGGAGAAATTATAATGACAGGAGACTCAATGCGAGTGGTGGTGGAAATAAATGTGACCCGACTGACTGAGCGAAGGAGAGAGCTGCGAGCAGCCGTCGAAGAAGCCAAGGCAGTCCTTGTTGAAGCAGGCAGGAACGAGCCGAGGATGCGAGTTACCGAGAAATCCATCCAGGAAGTAGAGGACGTAGTTGCGGAAATGGAAACTGTCGGAGAGACGCTACGAGACATGTTGCCGAATGGGCGATCTAAGAGGGGCCTAGTCAACATCGGAGGGAAGATAATCAAGGTCATTTTCGGGAATCCGGATTCGGACGATCTCGACGAGCTGCATCGTAACCTCGAGGGAATCGATCGCACCATGGCGGAGACCGTATATCTGCAAAAGGACCTCACCTCCGTAACCCGTACCCTGTCAAGGCAGGCGGAAGAGAACAGCGAGAAGATTCGACGGGTGGCACAAGATGTGGTCGCCGTGATAAAGCCAATGATGAGGAGGTTGGATGCCGTAGAAGATCGGGTTCAGCGTGCAGATGTGATGTTACAGATGTTTATGAACGCAACCACTATCCTGGGTGGGCTGAGAGTTGCCTCCCTGCAGGGAGTGATAGATTTAAGGAATTTAGTATTAGATGTTCAACGTGTTAGTGTAGAGGGTAGGATAAGTGCTACTTTAATTTCCCCTGTAGAACTAAGTAACATTGTCAGGAAATTGCAACCTGTATTGCCGGTACGGGTAGACTTGCTCACTAGTACTGGGGTGATGGACATGTATAGATATTATGCCATGACCAAGGTATGTGCTCATTCAGTGGGACACTATATTAGAATAGTTATTTATGTACCTTTAGCCTCGCAAGGCCATTTGTTTCAGTTGTATCAAGTACGAGTGTTACCCGTGTTGGACTCTACGACTGGTGTATCGTATGTGTACCGCGTGCCGGAGACTCATTTCATTGTTAGTGAAAACCAAGAACTCCACAGTGAATTTCCTGCAGGAGAACTAGTGAAGTGTCAGGGAAGTAGCCCGAGGGTTTGCCCAGCGGATGTCGTCTTGCTTCATCGACGAAGGACCACCTGCCTACACTCCCTATTCATTGAGTCCGATGTGGACATCCACAATCTTTGCGAGCGTGCCGTCCTGACTAAGGTACCCCTACCCATCTGGATTTGGAGCGAAAGAGAAGAGAGCTGGTACTTTAGCATCCCTGTTGCAGACAACCTAGTCTCAGAATGCCAAGTGGGAGGCAGAGTCACGGTAACTAAACAAAATATTACCGGAGTGGGAAAATTGAAGCCGATTGGAAGTTGTACCTATCGCACCGATCAATTCACCATCCTGCAAAGATCCCGAGGTACAATTACAGTGGAATTAGTTCCGCCATTAGTTACTATTACCCGCTTAACCGTGGGTGTGCCAAAGACGAAACCACTCAGCAACAGGGAAGAGAGTTGGGAAATCATCGGAGAGTTGGCAGCTGAGGGCCGATCCCAGCCAGGCCCTCATGGTCCAGAGGTTACCTACCGAGATTTGGAGAACGCGATCCAGCGTAGGCAGGAATATTACCAACGAGCCTGGTGGTTGACGAGCTTCCTTATCATATTGGTGGCCGTAATCTTGATCACGGCCATATGGTGGTATCGACGGAGGACCGATGCGGAGACGAATCAAGAAGCGGAGGAGGGAGGACCCTCCATTGAGATGGTACCGTGTCCTGGAGCAACCGAGCAGCCTAGACGAGGGGACGGAGCGACACCGAGGAACCCGGAACTTCCACCCATCCAGCGGCTATCCAGGGAGGAGCGACGCAGCCTATCCCGAAGCGGTTATGCCAGTGTGGCAGTGAGGAGCGACTAGCGTATCTGCAATGTGTGTAGTGCAGTGTCAGTGGAGTAGGGAACATGGCCTGTTAAATCTGATAGCCCTTTCTGAGAGGGGAAAGTAGTGTAATATTATGGGATTGAACCGAGTTATTTACTAACTAGTGAATTTTCATTTAAAATAATTTTATTTCTAACAGCGTATTTTTAATTGTTAATTAATGTGTAATCATGTAATGTAATGATGTGTAATCGTATAATGTAATAATCTAATAGTATAATATTGTAGGATAAAAGAATTATGTACGAGGGACGAATTCCAGGAAATGTGTAAGCGACAAGCTGGAATGTGTCGCGTCAGCTGAGCTGGGTGTACTGGTATAGTAGGGCGGAGGTGGGGTGGAGCGCGAGAGCCAGGCAGTCGCTGTGTTAGACTCGAAGCGAGCAGTGCGAGTGAGTTGCGCGCGCCTTTTTGTAGGACAGGCACACACGAGCAACGTCGTATGACCACCCGGTATGGGCGGTCCTCGTGCTAGTACGCGAGTATTCTGGTGAATAACTGTTGAAGGCTTCCAGTGAACTCTCGGGACGTGCCGGTGGAATGGTGAGGCGGTGTAGTCTGTGGTTTTAGAACGGTATAAGTTGTGGTTGAGTGAACTGTGTGCGCTCGTGTGACCCCGGCCTAGCCAGACCGTGGAGTTGGAATACTGCGATTGGGCCCGTTTGAGTCCCTCTTAACATACGGCCCCGAAGGTTTCGGGCGAGGACGATGGCGATATTGGCTTGGTTTTGTAAGTACCCTTATGTACTATACTTTAAGCGAGCAAGTCTACCGTCGCAGTAGCTAGGGTTTTTTCGAGAAATCATTATGTAATTTCACTATTGTTGATGCTAATAATTTCCTTTATTGATCTTGTGAGTAGTCATTATGTAATTACACTATTGTTGATGTTAATAGTTATTTTTATTATTAATTTTGAGAGGAGTCATTATGTAATTACACTATTGTGGATGTTAATATTTTCTTTTATTAATTTTGTGCGAAGTCATTATATAATTTCACTAGTGATGTCGTTAATATTCTCTTTTACTGATTTTGTGAGAATTCACTATGTAATTTCATTATTGTTGTTGTCACTATGTTTTTTATTGAATTTTGTGAGAATTTATTGTGTAAGTTTTCACTATTGTTGCTGATAGTATTTTCTTTTATTGAACTTGTTAGAATTAGTATTTAATTTTATATGACTAACCACAGTGCCTGGTGACTGTTCAGTTGATGGACAATACGGGCTAGACGAGGGAAGTAAATCTCATAATTGGATTAATTTAGTATTAGGTTATGGTTACTTTAATAGTTTATTGGGATTGTGCCTTGTGTTCCACGACTTAGGGACTTTAAGGACCATGGTTTTATTGTGTTTAACCTTATAGATTATAATTGTAGCGTAGTTTCTGATGGCGATCAGAAGTGGTAATTTTAAGATGGGAAAATATTGTTAATAAATATATTCAAGATAAATCAAGAGTTTTTCATTGCTGTGACCCAACCTGCCGCCACCCCGTCCGGTTACAACATTACCATTTATATTACATAATGTTTCTAACTTTTTCTTGAAAACCCTACTTACGTATATTATTACTCTTATTAGTTACGTTAACATTTTTAAAATCATGATCCTCCTCGAAAATTCTCGAACACACGTTCCCTTTAGATATTGTCACAATATGTTTTTTTTTTGGGGGGGGGTCAGGGGGCTAAAAGATGTATATCCTGTGAAACTTGATTTCGAAAAGTCCACATGAAAACAGTAGGCCTACTTTTCTTCTTTCTCTTTTTTAATTCATATAATGCAAGAGAGAGTAAAAAAAATAACCCTACTTAGGTAGGCTATATAACTCTTATTAGTTACGTTAACATTTTTAAAATCTTGGTCCTCCTCGAAAATTCTCGAACACACGTTCGCTTTAGATATTGTCACAATGTTGTTTTTTTTGTTCAGGAGACCTAAAACATGTATTTCCGGGGAAACTTGATTTCGAAAAATCCACATGAAAACAATAGACCTACTTTACTTCTTTCTCTATTTCTATTCATATAAGGCAAGAGAGAGTAAAAACAAAATACCGTCACTTTTGGGGCTGCGTAGCTAATAATGGAACCTCCCCCCCCCCGGGGGGAATGGTTGAGAGAAAATAATTTTTTAATTTCTGTTTTATGGACTCCGGGCCAGCCCAGTCAGTCAGCTGGTGGAAAGTCGCTATTATTTGTTAAGTAACACCGGTTGGGCAAGCGACTTTGTATGGTGACCAGCTGACAGCCATCCATGAACAAACTCTACTGGGGGGAGTCTCCCTGTTCAAACTCATGCTTAATTCACTTGAACAAATACAGCGATCAAATTGGGCAGTTGTCAACAATGTAAGCTGCAGTTCCCGATAACAAATAAAAGCTAAAAAAAAAAATCTGGTGTGAAACACTCACACAACTTTCTCTTGCCAATGCAAATAATTAACAATCTAACCTAACATTAGAAATAAACAAAAAACTAACCTCAAAAACATAACCTTATTTTAATCATGACTGAAAGACGCAAAATGAAAATCAACCTCAGTTTAGCTTAAAAATACGGAAAATCACTCTTTCACGCTAAACTACGCTCTGTAGAGAAAAATGCTTTAAATAAAAGTTGTAGATCTTTTTATTTCCTATAAAATTAGTTATATACTTTTTTGTCGTAAAATGCACACTGAGGCCGAAATCTTAAAAATATAGATTTTTCACGTTTTCGTGAGAAAAAAACATAAAATCGCTAATTACTGCTAAACTAAGCGTTATACAAAGAAATCTTTGAAATAAGAGCTGTAGGTTTCTAAATTCTCTACAACTTCTATTACATAAATTTTTGCGCTAAAATTGATAATGAAGCCGTAATCTTAAACAAACTATTTCTTTACGTGAAAACAGCCTCACCGTGAATTTCAGCAAACGTGACGCCTACCCTATCCTGTAGAGCATAAGAAAATGAGTAAACCAGGCGTTTTAAAAAAAAATCGTAGGACCAATCTTTGAAAAAATCGCAAAAAAGTGAAAAATTATAGGTATAAACTACTTCTTCCGGTTGACCGATTTTGATGAAAATGTTCGTTTCGGGTCCGGTAGTAGTATGTAACTTAAGTTTCAAGTTCGTACGATGTTCCGTTCTTGAGATATTCTGTATACACACACACACACACACACACACACAGACCAATCGCTAAAAACATGTTTGTGTGGGTTCAGGGGATCTGTTTACGTGTAGATCCGTTGAAAACTCGATTTCGAAAAATCGACATGAAAACAATACTTTCTTTCCTATATATTTCATATAGGCAAGAGAAAGTAAAAATTCTGCCTCGATTAACCAGTCGTTGGCGTCCAAGCAGCCTTACATCTGAAACCACGTTATTTGGCACGAAAATAAAAAGAAATGAACAAGATAAGCCCCTGTTGTTATGAATTATTCCGGTACGAATACAAAAGACAGAATCAGAATTTGAAAAAATAAAATAAAAATAAAATGAATAGAGAGAGAGTGTGTGTGTGTGTGAGAGAGAGAGAGATAGACTGATTGTGGAATGCAATAAACAAACAAACAAACAAACAGAATCCAGCTGGGATGTCGGATAGGTCACGCTAAATACGTTGTCTATACAGTGGCCAAGGTGGAAGGTGTGCAGGCACCAACAAAAACAAAACTAGAAGAAGGACCAAATTCCAAACTGGTATTTCGTTTTTATCGATTTTTCAAGATCAACCATCTCTTATTATTATTATTATTCTTATCTATCTATAGAAAGAAAACAAATTAACATTTCTTCAGTCGTCTTCTTCTTCTTCTTCTTCTTCTTCTTCTTCACATCATTGCGTATTAGTCTCTTTACTTTATCCTCCCTCTGCTGTCATTCATTTATTTATTTAATTGTTGCAAATTATAACTTCGGAATTAAATGATCGAAAAATAAAATAAAATAAAATATTAAATAAATTTTGAAAAAATAATTTTTTACTTTGTCAATTAAGAAAAATTAAAAATTGAATTAAATTAAAATTAATAAAAATAAAAATATTGTGGTTTAAATTTTTTACTAGCTAATTGAAATTTGGAAATTAATAAACTTTATATAAATTAAATATTTGCCTGCAATAATAAAATGTAGGAATCAGCTATTCTAAATAAATTTGTATTATTATTTACAAATCCATTTACGATTACATTTATTATTCGGCCATTTTGTTTTGATTAATCATAAGCAAGTGTAAAGTTTCCAGTGTGTAGAGTGTGCGATAGGTCCGGCCGGCATATTAATTGAAAAATAGCAACCTGTTGGTGGGACACCCACCAAATATTCATTTAAAACATACAGGGTAACCTGTAATAAAACATTATATTCAGTTACGAAGCGTCGTCGTCTACAAAAAGGAAACGCATCAATACTGTAGTAGTCTACCATTATTAGAATAAAAGTGAATTGGTGTACAATCGGTAGTTAAAGCGCGGTTTCACTCTACAACGATTTACGAGAGGATTTCATTTCAATTAATACGCTTCCTACAATTGAATTAATTAGAAAGGGCAACGGTTAGAGGAAGAGAGGGAAAAGGGGAACGGGATAACTGCTCAATGAATTAGAAAAGGGGAAATATCATTATTATAACGAGCGCAGTGTATGCGCTTGACTTCTATATTAATATTAGCTATTATTAATAAATAATTTTATAGCAACTGAAAAATAACGACTGCATTCACTAAAACTAGCAGATCGAGTGCAAATAATTTAACCCTTAACGTGGCTGTTATGGGCAAGGACACGACCGGTTGGCAAAACACATTTCCAACACTCTAAACCAGAGGTTCCCAAACTGTGTGCCGCGAGGCCGGCACTCAAGCAAAATAAATTAAATTACATTTAAACTGTCCAACAAAATAATGCTTAGCCGATGACTAAGAAATAACTTTTATGACGCCGGCATTTCAAAATCAGTTCACCGCTATGATAAGTGTCTTAATTTGTTTCGTGATTATGTAGAAAAATAATATTTTAGTTGCACTTTCAAATGTATATAATAAAATTTTTTTCTTGTACTTAGTTTTTATTTATATCAAAACGTGACAGTCTTTCTGGACTGCCCTCGTATAATATAAGTACGTTTATATCAAGTAGCTTAATCAATGGCATAAAGTAATGGCAGGTGTGCCGCGGTTATTGGCCGGTTTTTTTTTTTGTAGTTTGCCGCGAGAAAAAAAAGTTTGGGAAACACTGCTCTAAACAAAAGACGGGTGTTTTCCGTTTTCTGTATGCCACTTTCATCAAATTCGAATTCCGTGAAGGGTTACACAATTCTGCCAGTCGTGCGTCTAGCATGCCAATCTGACTAGCAATATTTCTGCTTAGTGTCAACTCCACTCCCATTTCACAGTCAGTCTGCTGCTATGAATTTTGTTGAGTTATTCAATAATATTCGGACGGAGGAAGAGGCTGCAGAGTGTTCCTTCAGGAAAAGGGAGGATTACATAATACCAGAAGATGTGACTACAAAAAAAGTAGGCATGTGGAAAACACTCACACGACTTTCTCTTCCCAATGTAAATAATTAAAAATAACGTCATATTAATGCAGTAATAGCAAAATAAGAAGTAAAAGAACAAAACGTGCACTATACTATAATAATATAGTAGTATAGTACTATAGGCCTACTATAGTACTATATATTACTATGTAGTGGGACTAGGGACGTGTGTACGCGTGCGTGAGTGTGTCTGTCTCATTATAGCAGGGAGTGGGAGAAATGAGCAAGTGTGCAACCCTTCAGGGAATTCGGATTTGATGAAAGTGGCATACACAAAACGGAAAAGACCCCAAAAGACCTAAGGTGTCGAACAAATGGTTTAGAAAGTCGTGAAGGATATTAAGAAAACCGGAATAAACCGAACCAAGTGCAGACAAATAATTTATGGACTTCAAGGGCTTCCATGAAAATCAAAAACAGAAGAACGGTTGGACAGAAGAAATGAGAAGAAGTGAGAATGTGGGTTGCAAAGAGAGCTTCCAGAAACGTCTGTACTCACCTGACGTGGTCAAAAATTGCCCTTTTACGTAAAAAACTACTGATTACAGATCCCATTGCAGTTCCTCGGATATTTCCAAATTCGGATGATAATCGGTGTTCTACTCATTGTAGTATGTGTAGCAGATGTTATCGGTAGATGACAAGCGAATACAGCTTATTCAGTAATTTTATTATAGGGGCTGAATTATTTCCAATTTCAGAATATTCTGTTAACAAGAAACAGCTGTTTTGGTAGGTGTAGCCTTCTTCGTCAAGGTGTGTATGCGTTAGAAAAAGAGAAACAGGCATGTGTTTCCCTCCATCTACACATCTACCTACCACACAGTTATCTCCTTTTACTTTCTTTCTTATTCTGTATCATATTTCACCCCTTTTTGTTGTATTAAGGGTGGGAGGGGTACGAGGGTTACAACCCCCTTATAAAAGTAAAGTCTTAATATTCTTTTGTTGTATCTAGCTACGCCTCCGTGCATCTCTTTTTTCCTACGTTTCTGTTTGACAAAAAATAAGTAATGTTTTCGGCTTTCTTTATGAATCACCCGGCTCTTTCTCATCACAAATGATTTGTTATTAATGAAACACACGACCGACACCCTTCGTAAGACGAAAAAAACAAACACACACTCACACATTCATAGCCTCCATTCATAATCCGATTAACTTATAGTATGGACAAGTATAATAATTGATTAAGGTAAGTAGCTGCCCATAACGGATAGGTGGAGTGTAAAATTATTTACACTCAATCTGTTCGTTGCAGGGCTAAAATAAATAGTTGTGTTTCTTATCAACACATGGTCACCCAATTAAATGACTGAATCACTTAAGAAGAGAAGAGGTAGAGGTGTGTTAGGTGACACTAATCACAGTTATCTCCTCTGAGAGTAATGAATTTCATTATACAGTTGGACCCTGTGGTGAATGAAGTGAAAGTGTCATTTGCAGATTGGAAAATATGTGCTTTTCAGAGGGCCCGGCATGCTGATAAGCGTACTTTTCCGCTCGGTGAGTTGTGGCAATGGTAAACCACCTCACTCCTCGATTTACTTAGTAAAACCTCTACAGGTTCAAACCAGACAACCAGGCTGATCACCTAAACAACAACAACAATCGAGGCAGAATTTTTTTGTTTTTTTTTAGTTTTTATTTGTTATCGGGAACTGTACATTATTGACAACTACCCAATTTGATTGGTGAATTTTTGAAGTGAATTAAGCATGAGTTTGAACAGGGACTCCCAGTAGAGTTTGTTCATGGATGGCTGTCAGCTGGTCACCATACAAAGGCCATCAAGTTATAGAATGACAGTAGACACTGTGGTGAATGAAGTGAAGGTCTTTTGCATAGTGGAAAGTAGGTGCTTTTCAGAGGAATGCTGATAAGCATACTTTGTCCACTGAGTGAGTTGTGCTAATGGTAAACCAGCTGACTCCTCGTTGTTACTCAGTGAAACCTCTACACGTTCAAACCAGCCTACTACAGGGTGATCACATAAACAACAACAACAACAAGGTAATTAGGAGTAGGCGTAGACAGTATTCCTCCGTTTGTACTGTAGCCCTACGTAGTATTATCCTCCAATGCAGACAACCTTTGCAATCGTAGGATATTGGAGTGAACGACAGGTGAACAACAGATGTTGTTTAAATCATCAGCCTGTAGGCTGGTGAGAACCTCTAGAGCAGTGATCTTCAACGCGCGGCCCGCAGAACGATTTCAGTTTTTCAACAAAGAGCTTAGAACATTGCATCATTTCGTTGATTTTTAAACTAGTGAAAGAGAAACAATGTCAAGTTTCCCATTGAACTGAAAAATCACCGTTTTGATGTTTTTAGTTTGGTTTTGAGTTTTGTAACATGTTTCAATATTGATATTTACTGTCATTTTCAACCAATATAAACTTTTAAAAAAATCATGTTATTTCTTTTAACCTGACACAAAATGTTCATATAATGTTTATACTATATATATTCATACACAAATATAGATGCATGAGTAGATGAATGCGGCCCTGAAGCCCACCCATAATAAAAATTAGGCCCTTTATTAAGATAAGGGATTGAAGAACACTGCTCTAGAGGCTTAACTAAGTAAAACGAGGAGTGAGGTGGTTTACCATGCCACGACTCACTCAGTGGAAAAATAGCCTCGCTTATCAGCATGCAAATGACACCTTCTTCACTTCATTCACCACAGAGTCTGGCTGTATAATGAAATTCATTACTTTGAGAGGAGGAGATAACTGTGATTAGTGTCACCTAACACACCCCCACACCTCTTCTCTTCTTAAATACTTTGTCACCGCCACCCCTTCTAATTAATCATTTACTGTGCTGCCGGCCTTTGTCGGCGCGGTAGGCCCTTTGGCGGCGTTCCGACTAACCTTTCGGCTGCGCACCGACAGAGGCCTTTGTCATCAAGGTCGAGCCAGAAACTGCCTCCTACCACAGCGCTCTCAGCGACTATAAAAAGAGCGCTCCACTGAGCTGAGAGATTCAATTCCACCAGTCTACAGCATCGACAGGACGTCCACCACAACAGTCTGCTACAGGACTCCAGCGAGGACTAATCGACGACCCCGCAAGAGAGAAGATGATGCTTCCGCTCGCCGACCCGTCACCGTAAGCCGTCCACCGGACCCGACAAAGCAGCCATCGACGCACTACTGCGAGGGAAGAAGATAATATCTCCACTGGACGACGACTACGACCGACGCTTCCCATCAAGACGACCCTTTTTACCTACGATTTTTGGGACGTTTGGTCACCCTGCTGAACCAAATACATCATTCGTACCCTATATGATTACCTACGAGAAAGTGTTTTAACTTTTGAGCGGTCACACATAAACTGAATGAAGCAAATTAAGAATTGGTGTGCTTAATAGGCGTAATTAAGGTAAGGTGCCGCCGTGACAAAAGATATGGCGACTGTTTACTAGTTGCATGCAAGGGTTTGTTTGTCGTCAGTTTAATAGTTAGTGGGCTTATTGGAAATGTGTGCAGGTGTCTCTCTCTTTCTCTCTCTCTCCCTCCTCTTTCTACCTCCTTCTCTCTCTCTCTTTCTCTTTCTCTCTCTGTTCGTTTGGCGGCAGCTAACTAGAGTAGATTATGGTACGGTGAAATATTTGTACAAAGAAAGAAAGAAAGAATTGCGGTGAACCGTCGCGAGTTGGTTCCTATTCCGTCGACCGGCTGACTAGCCTTCACAGTAGAAGCACGTTTCGAATTTTCACGCTCCCAATCGATCCATTACGGTTTGTGTGTGTAGCTGAGAGTCAGAGTGGACGCCTTAAAAAGGCCAGCCATTGCCGCCGATTATCAAATGTCCCTTTGTGTTATCGCCCCCCCACCCATATGCTTTTCCACTCGGAAATGTTTCTTTATTACCCACCCCGCTATTCCGTTCCTCACATTCTCTCTCTCTCTCTCCCCCTATCTCTATCTCTCTCTCTCTCTCTCTCTCTCTTTCACTAAACCGTACCTAAATAAAACACGCTAATTGCAAAAACAAACACTCGGAATAATTAAATTAGTCTACAATTGACTTAAACCTCTCTTTTGTAACGCCACAACAAAACAAGACTTAATTTGAACATTTAGCTGTTGTTATTCCGACTTGAAATAACATATCAAATCTGTTGTTGTTATTTACGTCATCAGCCTGGTTGGCTGGTTTGAACCTCTAGACGTTTCACTAAGTAAAACCGAGGAGTGAGGTGGTTTACCATTACCGTCTTCACTGAGTGGAAAAGTATGCTTATTAGCATGCCAGGCCCTCTGAAAAGCACATATTTTCCACTCTGCAAATGACACCTTCACTTCATTCACCACAGGGTCCAACTGTATAACGAAATTCATTACTTTCAGAGGAGATAACTCTGATTAGTGTCGCCTAACACACCTCTACCTCTTCTCTTCTTAAATGATTCACTCATTTAATTGGGTGACCATGTGATAAGAAACACAACTATTTATTTTAGCCCTGCAACTAACAGATTGAGTGTAAATAATTTGACACTCCACCTGTCTGTTATGGGCAGATATCAAATCTAACAGGTTTTAAAGAGAAAAGGTATTTTACAAAAGGTGGATAACAATTGTAATTCAAATTTACATTAAAATTCCCTTTCGTTCACCAAGGATTAGGTCTCAAAATTTATTAATTTAGTTCTATTCAGAGGAAATTACGAGTCTTTTCCGTTTAGTGTATGCCAGTATCAAATCCGAATTCCCTGAAGGGTTGCACACGTGTTAATTTCTCCCACTCCCTCACTCCCTTACTGAACTCAACTGAGACAGACATACGCACGCGTACACACGTCCTTCCCAGTCCAGTATATAGGCCTAGTACAATTTATACTATTTTTTCTTTAATAAATTTACAATTTATGGAAGTAATCTTACGTTAAACACAAAAATGTATTATTTCTTTGCACCAATTCTTGTGTTTTATGTAAGATATCTCTGAAAGTATTGCATTTACAGCTGTGGAACCAATTTTATTCAATTTTTCAGTTTAAAAAACATAAGAAACAATCGTATTTGTATCTTTGTAACTATCTTTAACATTTTTATACGGCCTTACTTCACCGAGGGTACAGAGTTGTAGGTGAAATTTTTCGCTAGCCGTAACTAGCTAACTAACCGTTTTCAGGCATATGTTTATATGAACTTTTTTTCTTGTTTTTAGCTATAGATTGAGATCCCAAGAGATTGCCGTGTAGTTTTGAATCACTCTGTATATAAAATCCTTTCTAATTAATATTGTTTGAAATCTATATTGTTATTAATACAATTTTTATAAGTTTTGAATTGATAAAATAAAAATTCTGAGAAATTGACAAAATTCGACACTTTTTTCCATATTAATAGTCAATGTTCTTCGGTTATCTGCCGCAATTCCACCTGATGTTGTCAACAGACCACCGGGCATGTCCGTGATATGTTAACAACAAAATGATTAAACGTACTTTATATTTTTACTTTCTCTTGCCTATATGAATAAGGAAGGAAGGAAAGTATTGTTTTCATGTCGATTTTACCAAATACACTCTTCACCCGAATATACACCTAAACAGACCCCCCTCAACCCACACAACACATGTTTTTAGCGATTGGTCTCTCTCTCTCTGTGTGGGTGTGCATGTGTGTATGTGTGTGTGTGTGAACAGAATACCGTACGAACTTGAAACTCAAGTTACATACCCTTACCGGACCCGACTCGAACATTTTCATCAAAATCGGTCAACCAGAAGTAGTAGTTTATTCGTGTCATTTTTCACTTTTTTGCGATTTTCTCAAAAACTGGTCCAACGATTGTTTTTAAAATCGCCTGGTTTACTAATTGTGTTATTCTCTACAAGATAGGGTAGGCGCCATGTTTGCTGAAATTCTGCGTGAGGCTGTTTTTACGTAAAAACATTTTCTTTTTAAGATTGCGGCTTTAATATGCATTTTAGCGCAAAATGTTATGTAATAAATGTTGTAGAGAATGTAAAATTCTACAACTTTTATTTCAAACATTTTTTTGTAAAACGCTTAGTTTAGCGGTAATTAGCGATTTTCTGTTTTTTCTCACGAAAACGTGTGAAAAATCTATTTTTTTTAAGATTTCGGCCTTAGTGTGCATTTTACGACAAAAGTGTCTATAATAAAATTTATAGGAAATTAAAAGATCTAAAACTTTTATTGAAAGCGATTTTTTGTACAGTGCTTAGTTCAGCGTGAAAGAGCGATTTTCCGTATTTTTAAGCCAAACTGAGGTTGATTTTCATTTTGCGTCTTTTATATATGATTAAAATTAGGTTATGTTTATTGAGGTTAGTTTTTTGTTTATTTCTAATGTTCTATTACTAGTGTTAGGTAATTATTTGCATTAGCAAGAGAAAGTTGTGTGAGTGTTTCACACCAGATTTTTAAATTGTATATACATTGTCAAGAAGTAGTCGTGTGAGTATTTTACACCAGATTTTTACTCTCTCTTGCCTATATGAATATATAGGAAGCAAAGTATTGTTTTCATGTTCATCACAACAAATACACTCAACACAGGATCTATATGTTTTCAGACCACCTGAACCCAAAAAACATGTTTTTAGCGATTGGTCTGTGTGTGTGTGTGTGTATACAAAATATCTCAAGAACGGAACATCGTACGAACTTGAAACTTGAAACTTAAGTTACGTACCACTACCGGACCCGACACGAACATTTTCATAAAAATCGGTCAACCGGAAGTAGTAGTTTATTCGTATAATTTTTCACTTTTTTGCGATTTTCTCAAAAACTGGTCCTACGATTTTTTTTAAAATCGCCTTATTTACTCAATTTTTTATTCTCTACAAGATAGGGTAGGCGCCATGTTTGCTGAAATTCTTGGTGAGGGTGTTTTTACGTAAGAAAAGTGTTTTTTTAAGATTACGGCTTTAATATAAATTTTAGAGCAAAAATGTATATAATAAAAGTTGTAGAGAATTTGAAAAGCTACAACTTTTATGTCAAACATTTTTTTGTATAACGTTTAGTTTAGCGATAATTAGCGATTTTCTGTTTTTTTCTCACGAAAAGTGTGAAAAATCGATTTTTCTAAGATTTAGGCCTTAGTATGCATTTTACGACAAAAGTGTACATAATTAAATTTATAGAAATTAAAAGATCTACAACTTTTATTTAGAGCATTAGTCTCTACAGAGCGTAGTTTAGCATGAAAGAGTGATTTTCCGTATTTTTAAGTCAAACTGAGCTTGATTTTCATTTTGCGTCTTTCACTCACGATTAAAATTAGGTTATGTTATTAAAGTTAGTTTTTGGTTTATTTCTAATGTTTTATTACTAATGTTAGGTTATATTGTTTAAATTATTTGCACTGGCAAGAGAAAGTTGTGTGTGTTTCACACCAGATTTTTACTTTCTCTTGCCTATATGAATATATAGGAAGGAAAGTATTGTTTTCATGTCGATTTTTCGAAATCGAGTTTTCACCGGATCTATACGTTTTCAGACCCCCTGAACCCAAAAAACATGTTTTTAGCGATTGGTCTGTGTGTGTGTGTGTGTGTGTGTCTGTGTGTCTGTGTGTGAACAGAATATCTCAAGAACGAAACATCGTACGAACTTGAAACTTGAAACTTAAGTTACATACCACTACCGGACGCGACACGAACATTTTCATCAAAATCGGTCAACCGGAAGTAGTAGTTTATTCGTATAATTTTTCAGTTTTTTGCGATTTTCTCAAAAACTGGTCCTACGATTTTTTTAAAAATCGCCTTATTTACTCAATTTTTTATTCTCTACAAGATAGGGTAGGCGCCATGTTTGCTGAAATTCTCGGTGAGGCTGTTTTCACGTAAAAACGTTGCTTTTTAAGATTACGGCTTTAATATAAATTTTAGCGCAAAAACGTTATATAATAAAAGTTGTAGAGAATTTAAAAACCTACAACTTCTGTTTCAAACATTTTTTTGTATAACGCTTAGTTTAGCGGTAATTTGCGATTTTCTGTTTTTTTTCTCACGAAAATCGATTTTTTTAACATTTCGGTCTTAGTATGCATTTTACGACAAAAGTGTATATAATTAAATTTATAGAAAATTAAAAGATCTACAACTTTTGTTTAGAGCATTTTTCTCTACAGAGCCTAGTTTAGCGTGAAAGCGTGATTTTCCGTATTTTTAAGCCAAACTGAGTTCGATTGTCATTTTGCGTCATTCACTCATGATTAAAATAAGGTTATGTTTTTGAGGTTAGTTTTTGTTCATTTCTAATGTTTTAATACTAATGTTAGGTTTATTGTTAATTATTTGCATAGGCAAGAGAAAGTTGTGTGAGTGTTTCACACCAGATTTTTTTGTTTTCTAGTAGTATACGAGTTAAATAAAGTTGGTCTCGTAAAAATAATAATAATAATACGGGAGGGAGGCTACTAATTTAGAAAGAAGTCCGACAAAGGTGAGCAGGAAATGAGTGCGACGGTGTGGAACCGACCCTTTTCCGGTCCAAAGATGTTGTTAGTTAGTTACATAGAGTGAGTGAGAGAGAGAGAGCGATAGTGTGAGAGATAGACTGATAGAGTGAGAGTGAGAGAGAAAGAAAAAAGTTTTTATAGATATAATGTTGAAAGAGGATAACGTTAGTCGGGTGGTAAATGACGTAGCGGTGCGGTGCTGTTTATATTTATTTTTACAAGGGATGGATTTTTATGAGATTGCCTTGTACCACCACCAAATTACCCACCCCACACACACACACACACACACACACACACACACACGTTGTTTTTATTATAGTTTTATAGTAGTGTTATAATAGTTGGTTTTACACGACCGAAACAGCTGAGGGAGTAAAAACTGAAACTAAAATTACATCGGGCTCAGATGAGATTAAGAAGTGAAGCAGCAGGTAAGGTAAACCCCTCGGGAGGAATAGAGAGAGAGAGAGAGTAAGAGGGAGAGAGAGAAATCCCGTCCTAACTATTCAACACCAATCTCCCTCCTCCCTCAATGCTAGCTATCTGTTGTGTCTCAACTTTAACCTGACCGTAATTATTACCGGTACATAAACACAATGGGCTCACCCGACGCGTTTTTTATTTAATTAACACACGTTTACAAATGTTTTCTAAACTAATTTACCGCACTATTATTCTTTTCACTTTCTCAGCGAAACATTTTTCTGTAGCGAATTTCTCAGAATTGCTCAAGCCAGAAAAGCCTTTGAAATGAAAAACAGCTTACTGACTACAAACATTGATGTACAGGTTAGGAAAAATTTCTTAAAACATTATGTTTGGAGTGTATCATTGTACGGAAGTGAAACGTGGGTGATAGGGGCTGTAGAAAAGAAGAGGATAGAAGCTTTTGAAATGTGGTGTTATAGGAAAATGTTAAAGATTAGGTGAGTGGACAAAATAAGTAAGTAATTTAGAGGTTGTTAGGCGAGTGGATGAGAAAAGAAGTATATGGAAGCATCTTACCAAAAGAAGGGATAGGCTAGTGGGGCATATCCTACGACATCTATCAATAATGGAGGGTAACATTGAGGTAGTGAATTGTAGAGGGAGGCAAAGATTAGAATATATAAAGCAAATTAAAAAAGATGTAGGGTGTTACAGGTATGTAGATATAAAACGACTTGCGCATGATAAAACAGGTTGGAGAACTGCATCAAACCAGTCGAGAGACTGATGTCAAAAAAAAAATCGAATTTCATAACTCCTGAAGCCAAAAAGTTTTACAGTTACCTCGTTTTAGTCCGGCACTTTCGGGTTTCGGGTAATTTCAGATTACACATTTTTTCCCAGATTACCGAATGCGGGTGATTTTACTGAAGATAATCGGAAAAAATGAGGCAATTTAAGAACGCGAGCGGTCAACGGAGTATTATGCGGTTCCAAGCTGTGTGTAGTTGCGGGGTGAAGGGTGAAGGGGGTACGGGTGGGAGAACGATTGTTCCATTACTCTCGTACAAAACATTCTTTTATTTACATTTATTACTTTCTCTTGCCTATATGAATATATAGGAAGGAAAGTGTTGTTTTCATGTCCATTTTAAGAAATCGAGTTTTCACCGGATCTATATGTTTTCGGACCCCCTGAACCCAAAAAACATGTTTTTAGCGATTGGTCTGTGTGTGTGTATACAAAATATCTCAAGAACGGAACATTGTACAAACTTGAAACTTGAAACTTAAGTTGCATACAACTACCGGACCCGACACGAACATTTTCATCAAAATCGGTCAACCGGAAGTAGTAGTTTATTCGTATAATTTTTCACTTTTTTGCGATTTTCTCAAAAACTAGTCCTACGATTTTTTTAAAAATCGCTTGGTTTACTCAATTTTTTATTCTCTACAAGATGGGGTAGGCGTCATGTTTGCTGAAATTTGGGTGAGGCTGTTTTCACGTAAAAACATAGTTTTTTTAAGATTACGGCTTTAATATGCAATTTAGAGCAAAACGTTATATAATAAAAGTTGTAGAGAATTTAAAATTCTACAACTTTTATTTCAAACATTTTTTTGTACAACGCTTAGTTTAGCGGTAATTTTTTGATTTTCTGTTTTTTTTTCTCACGAAAACGTGAGAAAAATCGATTTTTTAACATTTCGGCCTTAGTATGCATTTTACGACAAAAGTGTAACAAATAAAATTTATAGGAAATTAAAAGACCTACAACTTTTATTTAAAGCATTTTTCTCCACAGAGCCTAGTTGAGCGTGAAAGATTGATTTTCCGTACAAAAGTACGGAAACCAAACTGAGGCCAAACTGAGTTCCATTTTCATTTCGCGTCTTTCGCTCATGATTAAAATAAGGTTATGTTTTTTTGTTTATTACTAATGTTAGGTTTATTGTTAATTATTTGCACTGGCAAGAGAAAGTCGTGTGAGTGTTTCACACCAGATTTTTTTGATATAAATTGGTAAGTTAAATATTATGAATCCGACCAAGTTAATAACCCGGTAGGTATTTGTTAAATTAATGCGCCGGATGATAAGAATATGTTTTTAGTCCAGTTAGTAGACGCTACTTATGTTACTAATGCATCAGCTGTGCTTTCTCGTTTTGTACAGTTTGTCACCTAAATGTATAACAACTCTGTCTATCCTTATTTTCCTACCATTCGTCCTCTCACTGTCTCTAAGAGTAGATTGTTTTTCCCTAAAAGTCACTTGCATAACAATCGTATGACTTTTTTTAATGTCATTTTAAAGCATTAATTATACAGGGTGATTTTTTAGTCCTTTACCCAATTGTTAATGTCTGGTAATTTTTTCTAAGAAACGGATATTTTGTTTTGTGACACAAAGTTGGTAGCCCTACTCAACCGATATAGATACGACATTTTGAGTTGATTCTCCTTGAGTTGCGTAAAATTTTGTGCTGTTTCCAGTTGGGTTACGAACAGAATGTCTTTTACCCTAGTACAACGGGTTTTCATTCTTGAACAATATTTTGCTACAAAATCGTATGCGAGTGTAAAAGAATCATTTCAAATTACATTTTTTTGTGTTCCTCCACTCTATTCCAGTCAATTTCTAGGCTAACTAACTGATTTTTAGAGGGAGGTATTGTTTGCAGCAGAAAACGTAGTGGTCGACCAACTCTCTTGACAGATGACGTTAAGAGAATGTGAAAACAAGATTGCTCAATTCTCCATGGAAAAGTTTACAAAAACTTTCCTCGCATGTTGATTTGTCATTCGAGTGCTCAGAAAGCTGCTAAAAAATTGAAATTGTATCCGTATCACATACGATTAGTTCTAGAGCTTCAGCCTCCAGATTAAAACAAGAGATTGTTTTAGGATAAAAGACATTCTGTTCGTAGCACGACCGGAAATGGCACAAAATTTTACACAGCTCAAGGAGAATCAACTCACACTGCCATATCCATACTGGTTGAGTAGGGCTACCAACTTAATGTCACAAAACAAAATTGATTTTTTTTAGAAAAATATTACCAGACATTAACAATTGGGTAACAGGACTAAAAAATCACCCTGTAGATGTTTAACCCTTTTACTGGCTTTCTTTAAAACTTGAGTGGTATATCTTCCAATACACACTCAAATAAAAATTTAAAAAATTCTTAGAAGGCAAAGAAGCGGAAATTGTGAGGGATATGAATTACGTATTTAATAACAGAAAGATTATAATAGTGCATTATTTAACTAATAATTAATGAAAAAAATCACAATTTTCATGTGTGCAACAATCTGACTAGCCTAGCAAATGTTTTTTAAACATCTTATAATAATAGGATGTATACAAATAGGAAGAAGATAATTATTAGAATAAAATTCACCGTTCATTCTTATTATAACCCACCGGGGTTGGTCTAGAGGTAAAGCCGTCGCCAAAATCAGCTGTTTAACAGCTGATTTTGGGAGACGGGGAAGGTTCCTGGTTCAAATCCTAGTAAAGGTAGTTACTTTTATACGGATTTGAATACTAGACAGTGGTTGTGGGTGTACTTTGATGGTTGGGGTTCAATTAACCATACTCTCTCAGGAATGGTCGGCCTGAGTTTGTACAAGACTACACAGTCTCATTTACACGTCATACACATCATCCTCATCTGATTGGGTCATGGGGTTGCTTATTGTTCTAAATTGAACAGATTGCAACGTAGGCCTACACAAATTAGGAATTAAAAAAAATATTATAAACGGAGATTTTAATACCCGGTCACAGCAGTAACCATTTTACCATTAACAACCAGTTAAGAAAAACACTGCCATTTATTTATTGCACAATTAAATTACTTTTTTTGTCATCAGTCTCTCGACTGGTTTGATGCAGTTCTCCAACCTGTTCTATCTTGCGCAAGTCGTTTAATATCTACATACCTGTAACACCCTACATCTTTTGTAATTTGCTTTATACATTCTAATCTTTGCCTCCCCCTACAATTTACTCCCTCAATATTACCCTCCATTATTGATAGATGACTTAAGATATGCCCTACTAGCCTATCCCTTCTTTTGGTAAGATGCTTCCATATACTTCTTTTTTCATCCACTCGCCTAACAACCTAGGTGTAAATTACTTATTTTGTCCACCCACCTAATCTTTAACATTTTCCTATACAACCACATTTCACTCCCGTATAATGCTACACTCCAAACATAATGTGGGTGTTTATTATATTATTATTTATTTATTATTGTCTTTAGAACGTACAGTAAAGTAGATTTGAACGAAAAATTAATTAGAACATTGAAAAAATAAATATTGCAAGACTAGACATACAGTTGGCCTACAATGAAATTTAGAAAACTGTTAAAGAATTAAAAGAAATTAAAAATTTAGTAAACCAGGCGATTTTTAAAAAAATCGTAGGACCCGTTTTTGAGAAAATCACAAAAAAGTGAAAAATTACACAAATAAACTACTACTTCCGGTTGACCGATTTTGATGAAAATGTTCGTGTCGGGTCCGGTAATGGTATGTAACCTAAGCTTCAAGTCCGTACGATGTTCCGTTCTTGAGATATTCTGTTCACACACACACAGATTAATCGCTAAAAACATGTTTGTGTGGGTTTAAGGTGTCTGAAAACGTGTAGGGCCTATATCCTGTGAAAATTCGATTTCTTTAAAATCGACATGAAAACAATACTTTTCTTTCTATATATTCATAAAGGCAAGAGAAAGTAAAAATGTCTAAAAAATTTGATCCGTATTAACAAGGTTTCACTGTAGTAGCCTACATCAGTTGTTGGAATTTTGACAACGTTTCCATAAACATTAAGTATTAGATGCCGGTCGGTGGTAATTAAATTATAAATAAAAACAAAACACAAACGAATACATTCTTTTAATAATTTACGGTGTAAAAGTGTACGCAGTATTTGAACCAAGTGTACGTTATCAAACAGGCTATACAAATAAATTGAAATATAGTTATTTAAATGTAACAAGTAAACAACTGTAATTACCGGACATTACTTGTGTCTTTACTTAATAATAGTGATCACGGGTAAATATCATTACCAAAGGAGAGAGAATAGCTATAATTAAATAAAAATAGTAGGTAGTGGTGGATGTGGATGGGATAGAGTTAGGAGAGAGAGAGAGAGAGAGAGAAAGTGATACAGTAACTATCTCACCTGAGTGTTGCCACCCAACACGAATCCAATAAGGAATTGTTTCGAACGGTGAAGAAGTCCGACATACGAGATGAATAATAATAAAATGGAAATGGAAATGTAGAGGAGGGGTGGGAGGCTGCCGTCCGTTTGTTCGCCTCACTACCAACAACACGCTATTATTGCCTTCCATCCACTAACATACCCACCACCACTAATTGCACTTGACGCTTTATCAAACTATTGTAACCAACGTTTTTACAACTAACATTTCAATTACGTACGATTAACAACTGGATCCAAACAATTCGCTTAACTGTTTTTAACGGCGAAATACTCTACGGATTTTCATCGTTTCCAACCCCGAGTTAACCCTTTATAGGTGTTTGATCTGCCCATATTATTTGCACTCGATCTGTTAGTTCCACGGCTACAAAAAAAGTTATATTTCTCTTAGTCTCCTTATGGAAGCCGCCAATAGTTCCGACAGGGGCCTACTGTCCCTGTCAGGGGCCTGTGTCGGCACTGGAGAGGCCTTGTATCCGCCCCTCCCCCACTGCTGCGCACTGGAGTATATATATAAAGAAAGCTCCTCCACTGAGGCCGAGTCATTCGATTCAGCGGACGAGACATCCTTACGGGTACCGGACTCCAACGAACACTCCTACATCGAAGACCCCGCAAGAGAGAATATAAATGCTTCCGTTCGTAGATCCGACAGCGGACCCTCGACCGAGCCTTCCACCCACCGGATGCAAGGGGAAAAGATGACGTCTCCGGTGGACGACCAGACGCCGGGTCTGCCACCGCTTAAACGGCCCCACGCCCCCCATAATCTCCCCATCCGGTGACTGCATAATAGGCCTACCTACTTTTCTATCTTATGTGGCAAGAGTAAGTTAAAAATAAAATTACAGATTCGTCATTTGTTGTCTGAAAATTGGCCGGCCTGTTGCCGTAGTGGTTACCGCAACTGGCTTCTACACCCTACACCGGGGTCCCGGATTCGATTCCCCGATCAGGTCTGACATTTTTTTCATCACTCACTCTACCGTCTGCATTAGCAGAAATTGCAAAACAGTCAGACGTAAAAAAAACCAAAATGTCTGCAATACTTTTAACCGCTGTTAAACAATTTAGTGTAAAAAGAGAAGGTGAGTCGGTTGTGGCCAGGGAGGATGATAGATGGAATGGTTTTTCTGGTCGCCTGCAATATTAAAGCGAGTGTCTTTCAACCGACATACTATCATAACACTGTACAATTGCAATAGTTGTTACGCGTGTGGGTGTTCTCTATGAGAGAGAGAGTGAGTGGTGAGAGAAAGAGAGTGATCGGTTTATTAAAAAGACATGATTAGAGTGAGGAGGAAGATATATTATATGAATGCATAAAGAATAGACAGGTATGAACTTATACGCCAACTAATGATCGCACAATACCACCGGGCGTCTAAAAGTTAACACCACCCAATTCTGTGTTTCAACAAAATCACACTCGGAATAACTTTGCATGCAGGAGTACAAAACAAGTCAAAATAAAAATGAGACGTTTAAATTTAAATAATACTGTGACACTTATTGCTAAGGTCAGTTTCCAGATCTAGGTAGCCTAATTAAATAATTATGACACTAAAGTTTACAATTATAAATATTTATTACTCTAAATGATTTACTTAAAATAAATAATAAACAATAAACAACTTGTTAATTTACTTAGCACTACTTACAACCAACACATACAAAATGAAAACTGAATACACAAAACCGAATTTAACACACACACACACACACGCACACACACGCACGCACACGCGCGCGCGCGCACACACACACACACACACACACACACACACACACACACACACACAGTATAACAATACCTGGAAACCTTTAACCTGATATAACGCCCCGATAGGCACTCGTCAAGGATCAAACGAATACTAATTAACTGACCGCACTCGGGCGCTCTTTTTATAGGTATTTCAAAAAGATAATTCTGGCAAAACAGAGAAATTCCATGCAAATAATTAAGTACAAAAAATAACCCTTTATAAATGAGTGCTAGAAAAATCTAATGTAAACATGTCAACAATAGATCTTATTGTAAATAGAAAGTGTTAAAGGGGTCCCTTTCAAAAATAGTTGTACAACAAGACACAATAACGCAGTCATTTCAAACAACTTTCATGAATAGGCATCCCTTTATAGCCACCCCCAATGTTACTTTTTCATTCCATTATCATCTCTTTACTATTTTCATGAATGAATGGGTTACCATTTTACTAGAACTTTCGCGAACATGATCTTCGATATTGTCACAACACGTTAAATTCATTACTTACCTATCATTTAATACTTCTACAATTAAAGGTCCTCGATACAACCGACTTCAAATAACAAAAGAACCCACAACAATAAAACAAAATCTGGTGTGAAACACTCACACGACTTTCTCTTGCCAATGAAAATAATGAACAATATAACCTAACATTAGGAATAAAACATAGAAATAAACAAAAAATTAACCTCAATAAACATAACCTAATTTTAATCATGAGTGAAAGACGCAAAATGTAAACCAACCTCAGTTTGGCTTAGAAATACGGAAAATCACTCTTTCTCTCTAAACTAGGCTCTGTAGAGAAAAATGCTTTAAATAAAACTTGTAGATCTTTTAATTTTCTATAAATTTAAATATATACACTTTTGTCGTAAAATGCATACTAAGGCCGAAATGTTAAAAAAAATCGATTTTTCACACGTTTGCGTGAGAAAAAAACAGAAAATCGCAAATTACCGCTAAACTAAGCGTTATACAAAAAAATGCTTGAAATAAAAGTTGCAGAATTTTAAATTCTCTACAACTTTTATTGTATAAATTTTTGCTCTAAATTGCATATTAAAGCCGTAATTTTAAAAAAAACTTTGTTTTTACGTGAAAACAGCCTCACCCAGAATTTCAGCAAACATGACGCCTACCGTATCTTGTAGAGAATAAAAAATTGAGTAAACCAGGCGATTTTTAAAAAAATCGTAGGACTAGTTTTTGAGAAAATCACAATAAAGTGAAAAATTACACGAATAAACTGCTACTTCCTGTTGACCGATTTTGATGAAAATTTTCCTGTCGGGTCCGGTAGTGGTATGTAACCTTCCTTCCTATATAGGCGGAAAGTATAAAATACTTTCCTTTCCATATAGGCAAGAGAAAGTAAAAATGAGCCAATTTAAAGTAACACATAACTTCACAAACACCCGGTATACGTAGTAGAACTATACCATAGTAAATCCAAGGAACAGATACCGCGTTCGTATTTTTTTTTTTTATTTTTTTTTACTTTTTTATATATAGTATTTTATTTAGATCTTTTATTTATTTTCGCTTGTATAGTAATGAGTATAATAACACACACATACACAAACACTACACGTACTACAGGGTATTTAAAAATTTTAACCGTAAAACGAACTGAATTTAGATTAGGCCAACTAAGATTTTTACTCTCTCTCTTGCCCTATATCAATATATAGGGTAGCAAAATATTGTTTTCATGTCGATTTTTCGAAATCGAGTTTTCACCGGATCTACACGTTTTCAGACCCCCTGAACCCACACGAACATGTTTTTGGCGATTGGTTTGTGTGTGTGTGTGTGTGTGTGTGTGTGTGAACAGTATATCTTAAAAACGGAGCATCGTGCGAACTTGAAACTTAAGTTACATACCACTACCGGACCCGACACGAACATTTTCATCAAAATCGGTCGTCAACCGGAAGTAGTAGTTTTTATTCGTGTAATTTTTCACTTTTTTGCAATTTTCTCAAATACTGGTCGTACGATTTTTTTAAAATTCGCCTCGTTTACTAAATTTCTTATGCTCTACAAGATAGGGTAGGCGTCATGTTTGCTGTTTTAATTTTTTCAAATTTTTGGTGAGGCTGTTTTCACGTAAAAAAATTGTTTTTCTAAGATTACGGCTTTAATATGCATTTAAGCGCAAAAATTTTTATAATAAAAAATGTAGAGAATATAAAATCCTACAACTTTTATTTAGAACATTTTTTGTATAACTTAGTTTAGCGGTAATCAGCGATTTTCTATTTTTTTTTGTCATAACGTGTGAAAATCAATTTTTTAAGATTTCGGCCTTAGTATGCATTTTACGACAAAAAAGTAGCCTATATATAGGGCTAATCAAATTTATAGGAAATTAAAAAATCTAAAACTTTTATTTAAAACATTTTTCTCTAAAGAGCCTAGTTTAGCGTGACAGATTGATTTTCCGCATTTTAAAGCCAAACTGAGGTTGATTTTCATTTTGCGTCTTTCACTCATGATTAAAATTAAGTTGTTTATTGAGGTTAGTTATTTTGTCTATTTCTAATTTTTTTTACTAATGTTAGGTTTATTGTTAATTATTTGCATTGGCAAGAGAAAGTTGTGTGAGTGTTCACATCAGATTTTTTATAAATCGCCTCATTTACTATATTTTTAATGCTCTACAAAATAGGGTAAGCCCCCATGTGTGCTGAAATTCTTGGGGGGGGGGGTGTGCTCTCGTGGTGACAAATCTTTTTGCAGCCTAATACACTTAAGGGCAGAAGTGTAGAAAATCAAAGTTAACTTCACTATCGAAGTTGTTAAAATTTCAAAAAACCTACTAATTTCATTTTAAACTTTTTTATACAACTCTTAGTTTAGCGTCAATTAGTGATTTTCTGTAGTTTGCTCATGAAAATCGATATAAAAATGGGAGTGTGTCATGTAGTTTACGGTAAAAGTTTGTATGAATTTTTCTCTACAGAGCCTAGTTAAGAGGTATTATTGATTTTCTATATTTTTAAGTCGAACAGAAGTTATTTTTCATTTTCTCATTCATTCTTATGATTAAATTTTTTTTTGCAATCCCTAATTTGTGTACGTTGCAATCTGTTAAATTGAGAACAATAAGCAACCCCATGACCCAATGAGATGAGGATGATTTATGTATGACGTGTAAATGAGACTGTGTAGTCTTCTACAGACACACTCACTGAGTATGGTTACCATCTAACTACACCCACAACCACTGTCTACCATTCAAATCCGTATAAAAGTAACTACACCTCTAATAGGATTTGAACCAGGAACGTTCGTCTCCAAAAATCAGCTGTTAAACAGCTGATTTTTGGAGACGACTATACCTCTAGACCAACCCGGTGGGTTATGATTAAAATTATGTTGTTTTTCATTTTTAATATTGTTTACCATGATTAAAAACATAGGTTATATTGTTCATTATTTACATTTGCAAGAAAAAGTCGTGTGAGTCGTTTACACCAATATTTTTAAAAATATGGTAGACTATATTACTAAGTAAAGTTGACAAAAATGTGACATAACAAAATAAACATTTTTTTATTGTGATCTGTGTAGGTTGCAATGTGAATTTAGAATAATAAACAAACCTTTCTTCACCCAATTAGATAACGTATAGGCGGCTTACATGAAGTCTAGTCTTATACACACTCAGAGCATATGGTTCCAACTACTAGATCGAGTGCAAAAAAAATAATAAACACTCCACCTGTTTGTTATGGGCAAACATTTATATAAACGGATATTCCACAAACACGTTGTTTGGATTCAAGGGGTTATTAACAATGAAATCGGTTGAACTACCTAAGGGAAATAAAAAGAATCATTTAAAATGTAAATTATTGCAGCAGAACTTATTAAAAAGTTTAAGGGGAAAATAGGGCAGGGAGAAGGGAGGAGGGTACGTAGTATTTCTCACCGTTGCTGTTGTAGACATCGGCGTGTCAATCGATCTTCAACGCCTCTCTCGCTCTCTCTCCCCCTCTCTCTCTCATTCTGTTCCGTCGCCAATCTTATGAGAAAATTTTACGACCGTTTGTCTTAGTAATTATACAATAAGATAGACGTGACCGATTTCCATTAGCAGCTTTAAACTGTTTTTTTTCTTCTTTTTATTATTTATTTTTGTTGCTTTTTTTAGCTGACGCTGACAACTATTCGCTTTGTACCGTGGTAAAGTCTACTCCGAGACCGAACTGAAGGGCAATCGGAACAACAGCCTATAGCTGCAATCCAATGTTCCTTTCTAAAGTTATCGTTGCAGATAGGACTTGGCAGTTTTTTTACTTTCTCTTGCCCATACAATATACAGAAAGGCAAGTGCTGTTTTCATGTCCACTTTAAAAAATAGAGTTTTCACCGGATATACAAGTTTTCAGAACCTAAAAAACTTGGTTTTAGCGATTGATCTGTGTGTGTGTGCGCGCCCGCGCATGTGTGTGAGAGAGAACAAAAATATCTTAAGAACGGAATATCGTACGAACTTGAAACTCAAGTTAAATACCACTAGAGGACCGGACACGAACATTTTCTTCAAAATCGGTCAACCGGAAGTAGTAGTTTATTCGTGTTGTTTTCACTTTTTTTGCGGTTTTCTCAAAAACTGCTGCTATAATTTTTTTTTAAATGCCTCATTGAAGCTACTTTATTTTTTCTGCTCTACATGATAGGGTAGCCGCTATATCTGCTGGAATTCTTGGGGAGGCTGTGCTCTTGTAGAAAAAATGGTTCTTATACGATTCTGATACGAGGCCTACAAACATGTTACTGCTGAGTAAACACACAAAAATATGATCAACTAGCAACCCCCCCTCTTTGCTTCACTTTACAGCAGCTAAGTAGTGAAGGCCTCATTAAATTATTTTAAAACCTCTCTCTCTATATACAATATTTCTGTGATTTTGTTGCCCTGTGGCAGCAAAATAAATAATTTTTCTGCACTTCCAACTCTATAAAGTCCGACATATAGTCATTCATGAGTGAAGGATCGATGCCCACCGTTTTAAATGTTTGTCCCTGCGATTTAATACAATTGAATAGATGCATGCAAGAATACCGATGGAAAAGAAACAGACAGTTGATTAATGACTGAGGTAAGAAATAATACGTGGGTGCGGTAAGCAGAGTAATTGTAAATATATTTATGACTCATTCGCCTATGACCTGTCGAATAAAAACAAACACAGTAGGCCTATATGAAATACAGTACAAAAATTTTGAATATATCCGATTTTTTAATGTTTTTGGAATCGATTGTTCTTCACGTTTTTCTATCAAATATAAAAGTTGAATCGTGCTTCTAGCCCAAAAAATACACCATACATAGGACTTGGAAAAATAAAAGTGCTATGCAACCGATAAACTAAAACATGCGATATCGTCACAGTTTAAGTTGCAAAATAGCCTATATTGATCAAGAAGCTCTGTGCTATGTAACAATGAAAGATTTTTTAAAATCAGTTGAGTAGTTTGTGAGATTACCACCTCATACAAACAAACAAATAAACAGACGTTTCTTCTTTATTAGGTTAATAAAGTATAAAGTATAGAGTATAGATAACGTATCGTCGATTGTTAATGAATTTAACAGAAATTTCGGTTGGAGCAGAACTAGCCTATGTCCAAAAATGGCAACATTCTTCTAGGTTACAATTTCATAGAGCAGAAGTAGGCCTATTTGTATGTCGAATATTATTCAAAAATATGTAAGTTAAACATATATTTTTAGATTCTTATCTCTTAAAAATAATTAGAAGCATTAAAATAAAACTTTGAATTGGCTCTCTTGAAAAATAAGGTTTTTGGACATAGGATAGGACTTCTCCTCTAGGCCAGCGAATTTATGGAATTACGTCAATTTTTGTTCATTCTCAACAAACAAAAGAATTGACTTTAAACACTTTTTATTTACGACGGTAGTTTGTTTTATTTTTTGTTCAAGTTATTGCTTTTTTATCCAATGCATTAATATGCACCGAAATCTTTAAAAGACCATTTTTGTGTACGCCAGTACAGCCTCAGCAGACATCGGGTTCACTCTATCATGTTGAGCATATACAAATCTGGTGTGAAACACTCACGCAACTTTCTCTTGCCAATGCAAATAATTAATAATATAACCTAACATTAGTAATAAAACATTAGAAATAAACAAAAAAACTAACCTCAATAAACATAACCTAATTTTAATCATATATGAAAGACGCAAAATGAAAGTCAACCTCAGTTTGACTTAAAAATACAGAAAATCACTCTTTCACGTCAAACTAGACTCTGTAGAGAAAAATGTTCTAAATAAAAGTTGTAGATCTTTTAATTTCCTATAAATTTGAGTGTATATTTTTGTCGTAAAATGCAGAATAAGGCTGAAATCTTTAACAAAATCGATTTGTTACACGATTTCTTGAGAAAAAATAGAAAATCACTAATTACCGCTAAACTAAGCGTTGTACAAAAAATTGTTTGAAATAAAAGTTGTAGAATTTTCAATTTTCTACAACTTTTATTATATCTCACTTTATTATATATAAGCTTTATTATATATACTTTTATTATATATAAGCTATATGTTTGCGCTAAAATACAATGCATATACATTGGACTCCGGTCCGATAGTCATACCTAACTTAAGTTCCTAGTTTTCAATTTCGTAATATATTCTGTTCTTGAGATATTTTGTTTAGACAGACACACACACACACACACACACACACACACACACACACACACATAACAATCGCTAAAAACATGTTTTTTTGGGTTCTGAAAGTATGTAGATGAATAAACGGTCTCTCCCTCTCGCCGTATCCTCTTCCCTTCCCCACTCTCTCTTTTGACCGGCCCGTTGGCGCAGTGGTTAGTGCAACTGGCTTCTGCACCCGGTCCCGGGTTCGATTCTCGGTCAGGTCTGGCGTTTTTTCATCGCTTATTTTCATCTATCATTCTTCTCACCTTCAGCAGCAACACTTCTCCATCATTTTTTCATTTCTTCTTTTAGTTAGCAGCAATTGCAAAACAATCGGACGTCAAAAAAATCTCTCTTTTTCTTTGTTTTGCTCAGGCTAGTAGTTGGAGAAGAGAGAGGAAGCGAGTAGAGAATGAAAGATAAAAAACAAAGAGACAGCTTTACTGATTGGAAAAGTTAATCAAGTCAGTGTTAATGAAATGCATACATAGACATATTATAAGAAGATAGGGGGGGGGGGGTTAGGGTGGAGTGGACGAACGCCCAACTGAACAACAACGTGGACCTTGAGGCCTATATACTTAACATACTGAAAGCCGGTTCCATGACCCACCCGTTCGTTCCCTTACACACATCACCGAAATATCTGAAATAATTTATATATATCTTACCTACCTTGTAATAGAGTCTTTTTAATGGCATAAATTGAAATCAGTGTTGACGTTAATGGGTTCTTCCAGTCATTATAAATAGTAAAAAAATACGACCCCAACCAGCGCGCATTTCTTATTAATATCCCAAACGTTTAGACGAACCGCACTAACTTTCTTCCGATCTTCTACTTTGTAACATTTCAATTTATTGTCACCGTTTTCCACGTTGTATCGTGAAAATATCTTTTTAATCAAAACATCACATTTTTATTAAAAATTTAAGTTGTATTAAAAACGCGGTAATTAGTGACTACGGTGGGTTATGTTAGTGTGCAATTTAACTTGTTAAAATATTTCAGACCCTAGTTGGGAATCGAACCCAGGATCTCCGCTTTGTAGGCTATCACGCATCACTACGCTACGGAGGCTGTTTAAAACATGACATTTGTTTCTAAATTTTAATCTATTTCCAATTATGCCTAATGTACGTAAAGCCAAAATATGCCCATAACTGGCAGGTGGAAAGTGTAAATTATTTGCACACGATCTGCTAGTTATGTTTCTTATCACAACTTATCACAAATTGGTCACCCAATTATACAACTGCTGCAGCTGAACAGGTATAGTGAAAATATTGTGTGAAAGTAAAAAGGTGATGTGAGAGTGTGTTGGGGGCCTAAGGGGTGGTGGGAGAGGGGAGGGGTGTGCTCCTACTTCACTTATAACAACTAGAGTGTATTCAAGTGATTAATTAGTTATAATTAATTAGTGAAGTGTTAGTCTACACAAAATGTTATAATCTATCTTTGTTGTTCTATCTATCGTTTACTTAATTGCTATTTATCGGATTTTAATTTATAATGTAGTGTCTTATATTATTCAAAGCTGTTTACTTTTCCGTTGACTCGTTTCAGTTGTGAGTTCATGTAAAATGAGTGAAAATAGGGGAAAAATAAATTCGGCAAAAAAGGTCAAGTTTTGCGAAGTCAAAGTTGTGAAATTATTAATAGTGTGATGACGTTTTTTGAGCGGAGAGTGAAAGAGGGACCCCCCCATGTATGATTGGTTTTCATTTGTTATTTTAGTAGTAGCTAATAATATCAAGGAGGCAGAGTAGTAGAGGCGTTGAAGCTGCCGTTATTATGCGGTTCGGTTAGTATTACATGTGATGTAAAGTGGAAGGGGAATTTTTTTCTCACTTCTTTTTCTTTTTTGTTTTTGCTCTAGCTTTTCTAGAGTTTTTAACTTTTTTTAACTTTTTGTTCTAGCTTGAAGCTTTCCCTCCAACGCTGTGTGCCGCTGAGCTGTTCTGTTTAGTGGTGGGGGAAGCACCTCGTAGTTGTAACAGTAGTATACAGTTAGAAACAGAGGAAATGATCATTAAGTGAGAAGGAGACAACACTTGCCCCTTTGAAACTATCCCTACTCTACCTGCTCGCCCTTCCCTTACAAGCTTCTTCCTAAAACAAATGTACTATACGTGCAATGAAAGATGAAGTCTGTGTTTTGAACCAAGTAACAAGTATAAACAATTCTGTACTGCTCGTTTTAAAGCTTGGTTTCTGTTTATTTTTTTCGTATAAATTACGAAAGACGAGAATGTATTAGGCTTTTCTAACGATTAGGAAACAAAATATGTAGGCTACCCGTTTTTTCAGCGTAATTTTCACTTAGTCCGTGTTTCAAGACATGTATGTAATCAATTTTAAAAAGAAAATATATGGCGTTTTAGAGGAGTGTTCCTGCATGTTTTCTTCTTATTAATGCCAGTTAAAATTCAGCCTTACATACAGATATGAAAACACCACTTGTAAAAAATTCCATCGAATACCTATGCAAACGCTTTCACGACAAGTTACACGAACGCGAGAACCCACTGGTGCGTTCACTTTCCACCTTACATTTACCTGATAATCCCCCTAGACGCCTTAAAAGACGCTGGAGTAGAGACCTGCTAATTTGATAAACAAATTTCATTTTTGGGGAGGCACCAATTGGGCCCTATCATGTCATTTACATTGTTATCATAATCATCACATTTGCTTGTTGTAAAATTTTACAGTTGTAAATAAAGAATTTAAGAGAAAAAAAATTCAGCCTTCAAGTATAAAGAGTAAAGGAATTAAAGCGTTTTTAAAAAAAATTAAAAATTTACAACTTTTATTTCAAACAGTTTTTTGTATAACGCTTAGTTTAGTGGTAATTAGTAATTTTCTGTTTTTTTTTTCATGAAAATCTGTAAAATAAGTAATTTTTTAAGGTTTCGGATGTAGTAGGCCTATCCATTTTATGGCAAAAATGTATAGGCGTACAATCAAATTTATAGGAAATTAAAAGATCTACAACAACATTTATTTCGAGCATTTTTCTCTACAGAGCCCAGATTAGCGTGAAAGAGTGATTTTCCGTATTATTAAGCCAAAGTAAAGTTGGGTTTCATTTTGCATAGTTCACTCAAATTAGGTTTCGTTTTTTGAGGTTAGCTTTTGTTTATTTCTAATGTTTTATTACTAATGTTAGGTTGTATTGGTAATTTTTTTTTTGCATCCAGGAGCCTCCAAAAGGGAGCGTAGGACATGTCAAGATAAAACTGCTAAACAAAAAGTCAATCGGAATGATAAATTCACCACTTACCACCAACAAAATTTGTTTCTGCTACTGCTTACTTCAGTAGGCTTGTCATGAACCTCTTTGTATTAAATAGCAAGTTAAACACAATGATAAATTCATCACTTACCGATAATTTGTTACCGCTATTGCTAAATTTTCGCAATGGCAAGAGAAAGTCGTGTGAGTGTTTCACAATATTTTTTTTTTCTCTTATTATAATAACTGATTGTTGTTCATGTTATTGTTAATGATAAAGTATCTATCGAATGTTGTTGTTGTTTAGGTCATCAGCCTGATTGGCTGGTTTGAACCTGTAGAGGTTTTACTAAGTAGAACGAGGAGTGAGGTGGTTTACCATTGCCACAACTCACTGAATGGAAAAGTACG
Organism: Catonia carolina; assembly: GCA_035578175.1. Lineage (NCBI taxonomy): Eukaryota > Metazoa > Arthropoda > Insecta > Hemiptera > Achilidae > Catonia > Catonia carolina. The sequence goes on along the minus strand of JAQMRL010000002.1, from coordinate 645,715 downwards.
CTTATCAGCATGCCAGCCCCTCTGAAAAGCTCATATTTTCCACTCTGCAAACGACACCTTCACTTCATTCACCACAGGGTCCAACTGTATAATGATGAAATTCATTACTCTCAGAGGAGATAACTCTGATTAGTGTCTTTTAGTACACCTCTACCTCTTCTGCTCTTAAATGATTCAGTCATTTAATTGGGTGACCATGTGATAAGAAACACAACTATTTATTTTAGCCCTGCAACTAACAGAGTAAGTGTAAATAATTTGACACTCGACCTGTCCGTTATGGGCAGATCTATCGAATATTAATTAAAAAGTGCAATAGTGATTTAGTTAGGCCACTTTGGCGTGTTTGTCTTGAACCAACCTTCGAACAGTACAGATAAATTTCTTGTTTTATTTCATGTAACAGTTTAATTTAATATTAATAGTAAGTATTTTTGTTAGCGGGAATCTTGAAAATAATAGAGAAACCGCTACATCCCAGTTGCTAATCGTTTTCGCCCATGAATGCTTCTTTTTGCCTTTATTGTAGTTGGTTGCATGCCAGTATTGAATCCTTGTGAGGGGTTGCAATTTGTATTTGATGTTTGTTTTGTGGCGTTTATTAGAAATGCAAATTATTGAAATCGATGATTATGCTTTATGTAGGAGGAGGAGGAGGAGGAGGAGGAGGAGGAGGAGGAGGAGTAAGAGAATAACTGTTGGATTTTGATCGGTTCTGTCTCTCATTAAAACACACTCGACAACCAGAGCTTGAGTGCACACGGCGCACGGCAAGGAATAGTTCAATTTTAATTTTTAGCTGTCTCAATCTGAAATGGCAGATGACTATCAACTGCAGGTTGATTGAACACTTAACAGGAGACGCCACTGTACGCTCATTATTAAACATACGCCACTCGTTCGTTCACTTTTCCTTCACTTCCTTCCCCTGCACGTAGTACTCCTTATCTTTTATGGAGTATATATTATATATTATATATCCTACTCCTCCTCTTCCTCCTCCTCCTCTTCCTCTTCCTCTTCCTCTTCCTCTTCCTCCTCCTCTTAATATTGTGGATGAGTGATGTGAAATTGAACAGCTACCGAGTAGTATAACTTACCACACCGCACATTTATGAAAGGCGTTAATTCTTAACCGTTCCAAGTGTTCGCCGTACTATTACGCCGGCGAAAATTCAGTAATGTGGCTTTTACCGTAATATTACGGTTCGTGTGTATTTTGTTTTGGTTATCAGGCGAAAAGCTGGTTTGAACCTCTAGTACCTTTACTAAGTAAAACAAGGAGTAAGGTGGTTTACCTTTGCCTTCTTCACTGAGTGTAAAAGTATGCTTATCAGCATGCCAGCCCCTCAAAAAGCATGTACTTTCCACCCTACAAATGACATTTTCACTTCATTCACCACAGGGTTGGCGGCGGTATAATGATGAAATTTGTCTTAGAGGAGGGAGTTAATTGTGACTATACTATTTAACACAGGTTGGTGAGCTCTTAAGAGTATGCATTGCCCCCTACCACCCACCCACTTTATAGCTAGCCAATCACTTCCCACCAACTACACTGCAATACTTGCTCCTCTTCTAGCTCTGTTGAATATTTCGTCAGCCATTTGTTTGAACCCACCGGGTTGGTCTAGAGGTAAAGTCGTCACCTCGAGTCAGCTGATTTTCGGAGACGAAGGTTCCTGGTTCAAATCCTAGTAAAGGTAGTTACTTTTATACGGATTTCAATGCTAGACAGTGGTTGTGAGTGTACTTTGATGGTTGGGGTTCAATTAACCGTACTCAGTGAGTGTGTCTGTAGAAAGTCTTCTACAGACACAGTCTCATTTACACGTCATGCACATCATCCTCATCTGATTGGGTGATGGGGTTGCTTCTTGTTCTCAATTGAACAGATTGCAACTGACACACATTAAGTAGGAATTAAAAATTTGTTTGGTTTTTCAATAACAATTATTATAACCTATGAACATACAATCAGGTGATTATATTATAAAGTATTGCATTTTAAAAAACTATATATAATCGATGTGTTTTCAGTAGTACGAGATGCAAGACGAGAGTGAACTATTGCTGTGGCTCTTTACAGCAGAGCTCATCAATAGTGAAAAGCATATTGGTGTACCTCTCATGTAAACCTTACCTCCGTTGTAAAATGTTTCAGTCATATAATTGGGTGACCATGCGATAAGAGAGAGAACTATATTTTTTTGCCCACCTACCTGTTATAGGCCTACTCTAATACTAAAAGAAATATGATTTTAGAGCACCAAGTTTATTTAAGCTGTACAACCCCAATGTGGTTGGCGTACCACATAATCTCTTATTTGTTTCTGAGTAGGTCTACTTGTCGAGCTTCATAATAAGTTGGTTCTATTTTTTGAGGAGAGGATTCACTATCGAGCGTCCGTAGTGGAAGGTTGTGTTCTTGCTGTGCTCTTAATAGATAAGCGATTAGCCTGTCGGTTCAAGTTGTGCCGTTTGTTTTGTATGAAGTTATTAAAATTTTCATCATCATTATTATTACTATTATTGTTGTTATTCTTTGTTTAATTTAAAAAAAACTATTTTTAAAACGCGCCGGCGTATATTTTTTAACGTAAGTTTATGTCAAATATACAAAATTACTTCTCGCCGGTTGGCAAGCGCGGTCGGTCGAACAGCTCATCGGAACAACTAATTCGGTCACAAAAAGTTTCCAAGTGTGGTATGTCAGAAATGCCGAATGCAAGTGAAATATCGTCTATTCTTGAAGGCTTATTGGACAGAAAATTGAATAATGTTGCCTCTAAAGAAGACATTAATTTATTAATGGTGGAAATAAAAGGGTTGCGAGAGGAAAATCGTGTCCTTAAGGAGGAAGTGAATAGCCTCAAGATGCAAAATAAAGAGTTTCAGTCTCGGCTTGATGACATGGAAGATAGGAGCCGGAGGAACAATTTAATATTTAAAGGAATAAAGCGGGGTGCTGAAGATAATCCGGTAGACTTAGTTAAGAATTTTTGTGTTTCTATGTTGGGTTCACGTAGCAACTTATGGGTAAATAGGGCGCATATACTAGGAAAGAACAAGGTGAACAGTCCGATAATTGCGCATATCCCAGATGACTACGATTTAAATTATATTATTAAAAACGCCAATAAATTAAAAGGTACGGATTATGTGGTGCATCGCGATTATTGTAAAGCAACCAGGGCTAAAAGAGCTAAGTTATTCGCCCTAAAGAAAGAGCTTAAACAGTACGCAACGAACAAGCAAGTTTATGTTTCCAAGGACAAGTTGGTAGTTGAAGGAAGGTTATTCTCAGTGGAAAATGAAAAATTTATGGCGGGTTCTGTAGATGGCTTCTGTGAATTGTCAAGACTTCTGGGACAAGATGTTAAGGGTCTGAAAAACAAAATTTTTCACCAAACTATGAGCAGGAGGGACTGAAAGGGAGTCGTCTGCCAGAATGAGAATAAGATTCACGAGCAGACAGCAGATGAATTAAAATCTTCATTGTTAAGTATTTTAAGTTATAATGTGGCTGGTCTTTCAGGTAAGCAATTATGTTTTTTTCAGTTTTTAAATAACTATGATATTTTTTGTTTGAGTGAAACCTTTGTAGAAAATATTAATGTTGATAGGTACACAAGTTATTTGAAAGATTATACCCTACATTGGGAACCAGCCGTTAGAGAGTCTGTTCGTGGTAGAGCTAAAGGGGGTATTCTGATTGGGTTTAAATCAATTTTAAGCAAATATATACAATTTGTAAATTTTGGGGATAGGAACGTAGTTAAACTTTCTATTGGGGGTAAGAATTTTTATATTATTTTTGTTTATCTGTCGGGTGGTCTCGAGAAGGATTGGGAGCGCGATTTTAACGAAGTGGTTAATTTTTTGGACGAATACGGTGCTAATAAAAATATTATTATAATGGGTGATTTTAACTGCAGGACTGCGAGTGAACAGGTTTTGCCGGATCAGTTAAGATTTGAAGGCAGCCTCCGTGCAAGTAGGGCATCCAAAGATGACATTGTAAATTCTAAGGGTAGAGCCTTTTTAAATCTCTGTGATAATAACAATTTGGTTATTTTAAATGGTCGAACTGAGGATGATCGATTGGGTGATTTTACGTATATAGGCCCAAAAGGGTCTTCCGTGATTGACTATTGTTGTATGTCAACGACCGGCTTGTCGATAATAAAATCATTTAAGGTGGGTGCTGAAATATTTTCTGATCACATGCCAATAGTACTGGATTTATATTTAAATGTAAATAATGTAGATAATAGTGTCCTGCTGCCTCTTTTACCGAAATTAAAGTGGAACTCTGCGACTGATGAGCAATATCGGACAAAGTTGCGTAGTAGATGTGAAAATTTGTTGCTACCATGTGAAATAAATGAGGCAGGTAATTTACTAGCGGATATAGTATATAAGGCAGTTGGATACGTAGGTAGTTCTGAAAACAATCTCAGAAAAAATAAGATACCTGCTGGAAAGCAGGTATGGTTTGATAGGGAGTGTGGTGTGGCACGGTGTAGGGTGTTCAGGTGGTTAAATCTGTATAGGAAGAATGGTTTCGATCTGATGAGGACTGAGTACTTAAATGCATTGAGTAGTTATAAATTATTGTGTGAGAATAAGAAAAGGGAATGCTTTAGTGAGATGGTTCGGGACATTAAGCAGGCTAGGGATGTACGTAGTTTTTGGGAATGTGCAAATAAATTTAAAATGAAAACATTTAAGTGTGCTCCTCAAATAAAACCCCAAGAGTGGGTTAATTATTTTCAGGGTCTTTTCGACACCGGTGCACTCCGTGACCGTGGAATTGCGTACGCTGCTCCACATTATACTGATCCTTTGCTGGATGCGGATATAAGTTGTGAGGAATTGGTACTGGTTTTGAGGAGCGCCAAAGTAAATAAAGCTCCTGGGCTAGACCGAATTCCATACGAATTCTATAAGAAGGCCCCAGCCGAATACTTAAATTTGATGGTTAACTATTTTAATAAAATTTTTAATTACGGAAGGGTTCCCCACTCTTTTAGAAAATCAATTATATTCCCATTACACAAAAAAGGGGATTTGGCAAATGTAGGTAATTATAGGGGGATTTCGTTTTTAGATACAATTGTTAAACTTTTTACGGGAATTTTATTGAATAGATTGCAGAATTGGGTAGACTCAAAACAGATGTTGCACGAGAACCAGGCGGGGTTCCGGCGAGGTTATTCAACAAACGATAATATTTTCAATTTAATTAGTATAATAAATTTAGTATTAAAGAAAAAGGGGGGCAAACTATATTGTTTCTTCGTAGATTTTAAAGCCGCCTTCGATTCAGTAAATAGGGAGGCACTTTTCTTTAAATTGTTTAGTATTGGGCTATCCTTTAAATTTATGAACGTTTTAATGGACCTATACAGGCACACAACGTCGCAGGTGTGGTGTAATGATGGTTTGTCTCCAGAATTCGAAACATTAGAAGGGGTAAAACAAGGGGATTTATTGTCCCCACTGATTTTTGCATTGTTTTTGAATGATCTTGAGGAAGAAGTAGGGGGTGGCGTTAAAATCAATAGTTTAATAATTCGAGCATTGCTTTATGCAGATGATGTCGCTCTTCTGTCAGTGTGCCCTAAAACTTTACAAACTATGATTAATAATTTGAAAATATATTGTGATAAGTGGGGGCTAACTGTTAATCTCATAAAATCTAAAATTATGGTTTTTAGAAAGGGGGGAAGATTGGGCCGGACCGAGCACTGGGAAATGGGAGGTGAAACAATAGAAGTTGTAAATTCATATAAATATTTGGGGATAGTATTAACGCCATCCTTGTCTTTTAAAACTCATGCAAGAGACAGAGTTTCGGTGGCCAAATTTGCTCTGAACAGTTTTTGGGGTAATTTCTGCTCTCAGAACAAAGTTCCAATCTCCGCTAAATGGGCTGTCTTTAACGGAGTATGTCGGGCAATAGTGGCATATGGTGCCCAGGTATGGGGATACGAAAATATGGATGAATTTGAAATCTTTCAAAGGTTTGCTTTGAAAAAAATATTTGGAATTCCCAATAATACGCCTAATTATGTAATATATTTGGAAACTGGCGTGGACTTGATGTGGCAGTTTTTATTTTTACTGCACGTTAAGTACGTGTTAAAAGTGTTAGAGTTGCCCGCTCGAAGGTTGCCCAAAAAATTGGCTGAAGTTACAATTGTTCAGGAAGTGGGGTGGTTTAAGTGGTGGCGAGAATTAGCAGCTAGATTTCATTGTCAGCTGACTGCTTCTAATAGAGATGATTGGAGGGGGCAATTAAATTACATTTTGGGAAAAATAAGGTAAACACGAGGAAAAAATGGATTGAGAGGGCAATGAGGGCTGAATACAATACTTTATATAAGCAACTGACGTTTAATATGGGTGAAAAAACATACATCTCTGATGAATATGATCGGGCCTCAATCAGTATCATTTTTAGGGCTAGAGGAGGTCAGCTGGGATTAAATAATGGGCCGCACAGGGAAGAAGCGAGACAGTGTTGTTCCCTGTGCAACCTGCGAGAGAAGGAAACATTGGAACATTTTATTGGGGTCTGCCCGGTTCTGAATGAACTAAGAACAAAGTGGTTTGGGTGCCGTAGGTTAAATAGAAATGAAATTATATGCTATTTAGAAGGTAGGGACTGGAATGCCCTTATTGGCTATATTCGTCAAGCTAAGAGGTATAGGCGCTGGCTGGTTGATGAGTTCAATTATTAATGTAATAATAATGATGTGTGCACCTTTGTTAACTTTCATTTTGACATAATTAAAAATAAAAAAAAAAAATTGTCTTTAATAATAATTTTATCTGTGTAAGTAAAAATTAGTTTAGTTAAAAAGAAAGACCAGCCACTGATATTTAAATATTGTATTATCTATTGTATTATCTATGTTATCTAAATTCTCTTATTAATTGTATTTATTTTTACTTTGATTTGTTTCTTACTAAACGTATATACTGTATATTTTTGTTTTAAATTTATATTTCAGCTGTACAGAATTTAAAGGTATTTGTGTTAGTGAATCTGGCGGACGACTTCGGTCAAGCCAATCTGTGCTGAGAAAAGACATTTCAATTAATTAACTGATAACAGCCTAACGAATTTTATAATTTGTTAAAGATATTTTTGTAATTTAAATAATAAGGAATAAAGCACATTTATTATTATTATTATTATTATTATTATTATTTTTTGAGGAGAGTTCACCGAAGAACATTTCATGCTTCGTCAAGGGTGAAGTGAACAAAACCGTAAGCCTCTGTTTCATTTTTTTAATATGTTCATTATGTAAACGTAAACGCACCGTTACTCTCAACCCATAGGCTACCTCATTTCACCTCAACTGTTGTTCCATCTAATTCCTCTTACTACGTATTATGTATTATTAAGCATGTACTTTTTCTAAAAATCTGGTGTAAAACGCACACACAACTTTCTTTTGCCAATGCAAATAATTAACAATATAACCTAACATTAGTAATAAAACATTAGAAATGAACAACAAAACTAACCTCAAAAAAACATAACCTTATTTAAATCATGAGTGAAAAACGCAAAATAAAAATCGACCTCAGTTTGGCTTAAAAATACGGAAAATCACTTTTTCACGCTAAACCAGGCACTGCAGAGAAAAATGCCCTAAATAAATAATGTAGAGCTTTTAATTTCCTATAAATATAATTAGATACAATTTTGTCGTAAAGTGCATAGGCCTACTAAGGCCGAAATCTTAAAAAAATCGATTTTTCACACGTTTTCGTGAGAAAAAAAGAGAAAATCGCTAATACCGCTAAACTAAGCATTATACAAAAAAATGTTTGAAATAAAAGTTGTAGAATTTTAAATTGTCTACAACTTTCATTATATAAATTTTTGCGCTACAATGCATATTAAAGCCGCTATCTTGAAAAACCATTTTTTACTTTCTCTTGCCTATATGAATATATAGGAAGGAACGTACTTATTGTTTTCATGTCGATTTTTCGAAATCGAGTTTTCACCGGATCTATACGTTTTCAGACCCCCTGAACCCAAAAAACATGTTTTTAGCGATTGGTCTGTGTGTGTGTGTGTGTGTGTGTGAGCGCGCGCGCGTGTGTGTGTGTGTGCGCGCGCGCGCGTGCGTGTGTGTGTGTGTGTGTGTGTGTGTGAACAGAATATCTCAAGAACGGAACATCGTACGAACTTGAAACTTGAAACTTAAGTTACGTACCACTACCGGACTCGACACGAACATTTTCATCAAAATCGGTCAACCGGAAGTGGTAGTTTATTGGTGTAATTTTTCACTTTTTTTGCGATTTTCTCAAAAACTGGTCCTACGATTTTTTTAAAAATCGCCTGGTTTACTCAATTTTTTATTCTCTACAAGATAGGGTAGGCGTCATGTTTGCTGAAATTCTGCGTGAGGCTGTTTTTACGTAAAAACGTTGTTTTTTTAAGATTACAGCTTTAATATACATTTTAGCGCAAAACTTTATATAATAAAAGTTGTAGAGAATTTAAAATTCTACAACTTTTATTTCAAACAATTGTTTGTATAACGCTTAGTTTAGTGGTAATTTGCGATTTTCTGTTTTTTTTCTCACGAAAATGTGTGAAAAATTGATTTTTTTAAGATTTCGGCCTTAGTATGCATTTTACGACAAAAGTGTATATAATTTAATTTATAGAAAATTAAAAGATCTACAACTTTTATTTAAAGCATTTTTCTCTACAGAGCCTAGTTTAGAGAGAAAGAGTGATTTTCCGTATTTCTAAGCCAAACTGAGGTTGATTTTCATTTTGCATCATTCACTCGTGATTAAAATAAGGTTATGTTTTTGAGGTTAGTTTTTTGTTTATTTCTAATATTTTATTAATAATGTTAGGTTTATTGTTAATTATTTGCATTGGCAAGAGAAAGTTGTGTGAGTGTTTCACACCAGATTTTTTACGTGAAAACAGCCTCACCCAGATTTTTAGCAAACATGGCACTTACCCTATCTAGTTGAAAATAAAAAATTAAGTAAATGAGGCGATTTTCAAAAAAATCGTAAGACCAGTTTCTGAGAAAATCGCAATGAAGTGAAAAATGACACGAATGAACTACTACTTTCGGTTGACCGATTTTGATGAAAATGTTCGTGTCGGGTCCGGTAGTGGTATGTAACTTAAGTTTCAAGTTTGTACGATGTTTCGTTCTTGAGATATTCTGTTCACACACAGACCAATCGCTAAAAACATGTTTTTGGGTTCAGGGGGTCTGAAAACTTGTAGATCCGGTGAAAACTCGATTTCTTAAAACGACATGAAAACAATACTTTCCTTCCTATAAATTCATGTAGGCAAGCGAAAGTAAAAATGAATACTAATTTATTGTCACGTAAAATAATACATATTTTATTATTCCAGGTTCTTTAGGGTTCTGGTTATTAATGAATGATAAACATCCTTGTTTTTAAACTTATAACAAATTAATCTACGTATTACAATAAAGTTGTACTTTTAAAAGTACACAATTTAACTAGTCAAATTGCGAATAAATTTGATGTTGTTTAGGTGATCACCGGAAGGTTGGTTTGATCCTCTACAGGATTTACTTAGTAAAAGGAGGAATGAGGTGCTTTACCATTGCCACAACTCACCGAGTGGAAAACTATGCTTACCAGAATACTAGAGGCCCTCTGAAAAGCATCTACTTTCCACCCTGCAAATGACACCTTCACTTCATTCACCACAGGGCCTGGCTGTCACCACTTTGAGGGAAGATAATTTGACTAAAGGTTAGCGAACTAGAGGCTGCAGATGAAGGATCTCGTACTGAACACATCGAGTATAGAGTGCGTTAACATTATGCAATACTTTATATTAGCTATAATCAGCTGATTGTATGTTCATCGGTTATAATGTTATTGAAAGACCAAAAAAAAAAATGGCCGACTAAATATTTAACAGAGCTACAAGAGCAAGTATTGGCAAGTGATTGGGTAGGTAGAAAGTGGTGGTGGTGGTGGGGGGGGGGGGTGCAATGCATACATACGTAAAGAGAGCTGCTCATCACCCTTTTTGAACAAATAGTATAGCTTTGGGGGGTGTACCAATTCAATTATCCATGTAGAATGTGTATTATTTTACGTGACAATGAAGTTTATTTATTTACTTGCATGTCTAATATGTAGTTAAAAAATATTTTAACTATTTTTTTTACTCTAATCACCATCATTTAGATTTTTCATAAAAAAAGTCATAAAATGACAAAGTGAAAGTAATTTATGGTAAATGTTTTATTAAAAAATAAAAACCCCGCATGAATAAGTTTGAGACTTGGAAAAATGTATACAGTTTTAATAGATTTTCTGAATAAGGTATTGTGGTGGGAGGAAGGGAGGAGGGTGTTTATCTTTTGTTTCAAGGGCAGAATGTAAATGTTGGAATCGCGTCATGCGAGTTGGTGTGCGTTTTTCTCCTCCATCCCCTTTTTACCGTAATACATTTCGCCTTGATGGTTTATCAGAGGGTACCAGTTTTACGACAATTTTACGACGCTCGCTTCCGACCGAGCGTTGCTATGGCACCCTTCTAACAACTGAGGCCCTCCACCCCTCCCCCTCCTCCCTCCTTGGCATTTAATGTTCACTTTCGCTTCTGGAAAACAGAAACAACTTTAATTTTAAGCCGAATTTAACAAACATACCGCTGTTTATCGACTTACTACATAGTATACTCTTTACTTTATACTACTCTATAAACTGCCGCGTTCGTTCTCTCTCTCTCTCTTATAAACTGAAGCCCAAAACGAAAATGAAACAACTCCTTTTACTACCCGCTGACTTAGTTCGCCGATGGTACGCCTATAGACTTTATGATTTCTCCTCAACCTCCCGACATTTTCATATTTCTTCTAGTTTTATTGAACGTAGTTTGAAATTTTATGAACTTTTCCCTACCCTCATTCTCCATAATCTACTTTTTTTAAATCTGGTGTGAAACACACACGATTTTTTCTTGTCAATGTAAATAATAATACTTATAACATATGTTTAATCATAAGCGAATGACGCAAAATGAAAATCAACCTCTGTCAATCCATAATTATTACTTTCTCTTGCCTATATAAATAAATAGGAAGGAAAGTATTGTTTTCATGTCGATCACAACAAATACACTCTTCATCTCGTATAGGTACACGTAAACAGACCCCCCCCTGAACCCAAAAAAACATGTGTGTGTGTGTGTGTGTGGGAACAGAATATCTCAAGAACGGAACATCGTACGAACTTGAAACTTAAGTTACATGCCACTACCGGACCCGACACGAAAATTTTCATCAAAATCGGTCAACCGGAAGTAGTAGTTTATTCGTGTAATTTTTCACTTTTATACAATTTTCTCAAAAACTGGTACACGATTTTTTTTTTAAAATCGCCTGGTTTACAAAATTTTGTATGCTCTACAAGATAAGGTAGGCGCCATGTTAGCTGAAATTCTTGATGAGATTGTTTTCACGTAAAAAAATTGTTTTTTTAAGATTGCGGCTTTAATATGCATTTTAGCGCAAAAATTTATATAATAGGCCTACGTATAAAATGTAGAGAATAAAAATGCTACAACTTTTATTTTAAACAATTTTTTGTATAACGCGTAGTTTAGCGGTAATTAGCGCTTTTCTGTTTTTTTTCTCACGTAAATTGTGAAAAATCGATTTTTTTTAAGATTTCGGCCTTAGAATTTTACATTTTTGCATTATGCATTTTACGACAAAAGTGTATATAATCAAATTTATAGGAATTTAAAAGATCTACAACTTTTATTTAGAGCATTTTTCTTTATAGAGCCTAGTTGAGCGTGAAAGAGTGATTTACCGTATGCCAAACTGAGGTCGATTTTCATTTTGCGTCTTTCACCCATGGTTAAAATAAGGTTATGTTTATTGAGGTTAATTTTTTTGTTTATTACTAATGTTAGGTTATATTGGTCATTATTTGCATTGGCAAGAGAAATTTGTATGAGTGTTTCACACCAGATTTTTAATTAACGGTAAATATTGTGACACTTATCGCTAAGGTCCGTTTCGGGATCTAGGTAATTAAATAATTAACACACTAAAGTTTACAATTATAAATATTTATTACAACTAAAAGATTTACAAAATAAATAATAAACTAATTATAATGAAGTAACCACTATAAATAACTTAATAATTTACTTACAATCAATTATATAGAATACACATACACAATGGAACTGAATACACAAGGCACATATACAGTAAGACTGAATAACAATGCCTCCTCGGAAACACTGAGTATAGAATAACAGCTAGAGAAGCCTTTCCATAAGCGGCGGACCCCCCAACTCCTTGGTTACCTACCTCGCCTAGCCCACCCACCTGCCATCACACTGCTGCTTCTGTTTCGTTTAGTTCTTCTGCCTTATCTCGGATTTCTTTGGTTTTGCTTCTGTTAGTTTTCAGTGTAACTGAGAGAATAAGTTAAATAATATAGAAAGCCAGATGAACAAAATTATACAAAATATGAAATCACTGGTATTTATGTTTATTAAACAGTACTAAATGAATGTATATTGATTGATTCATTACTGTAATAAGTAAAAATCAAAAACCAAAATTGGCTGTCGACTATTATTATAATTAATACATTAAACAAAATAAATGAAAAAAATAATAATTCAGTGGTAATTAATAGATTTTCAATGTTTGTTCTGGTTCACTTTATTTTTTGTTTTAGGTTACTTTATTTTTTGTTTTAGGTAAATCTTTTTTCTAAAGTTTTGTTTTGAGTCTTTTTAATTACAACCAAATCTTACGAAAGTCGAAAAGTTAGATAATGTGCCATCGCAAGTGATTGAGGTAACTTTGATGTTTACGTCAGATAGAAGGTGCAGGCATTGAAAGGTCAGAGAATAAATTTGTTCACCCGTGATTCCTTTAAAAAAAAAGTACTCCAGAGGTATTTTCCATAACTTATTGACACATACGAGATGAATGACAAACACTTCATTGGCTATTGGAGCTCCGTCGTCAGTATTTCCGTGTCCCAGATCCATGTAGGCATACAATTTTTTCCATCCCAATCTACATGCTGCCGAATGGCGATTGCATCGAACATTAAACTGCACACCAAACCATGTTCATTTTAAAACTTTTCTTTTAGTAGCCTACTCGGAAAACTTCTGAGCTAAACCCTGGTTCGGCATTAATTGAAGAATACCACTTAGCCACATTACATTAATGTATTACCGCGTTCGGACATGAGGAAGGCCTGAAAAGTGTGTCGAACAAAGTTGTACGCTTTAGGAGACAAAAAATGCAAAGTCGTGGTGAAATTACGAAGGCGGTTATCGTACAGTTTTTTCAGTTTGGGGTTGGTGTGCTTTTGTGATTCTCTCTGTATAAGACAGAACGATGTTTTTGAAATATTGCTCAATAGATCACCGTGCTCCGACTGAATAAGATTTTTTTTGTTTAATTCTCTTACACGATATCTTTTAAATTAGCCACTTTTAACTTTAGTCTCTTTTGTTTTAATGGCATATTTCTTAATCGTTTTCTTGTTTCAGTTAGTTTCCGTTGGGTTTTCTTAAGTTTTTCGGTAGTTATTTCGAAATAAGTTTTTTGTACTTTTTCCGATATTGAGGGCGAAATTGGTGAGAGAGCACGCTTTAAAACTCTCCTTACATTTGAAGTTGATGTTGACGGCTGTAAATATGGTGGAAATGCTGCAAATATCGCTGGAACTGCATCTTTTGTAAATATCTTCGAAAAGGAGAAGAGTTATCATTATCATCTTCTTTGAACGACAAATACGACTGAGATTAGATGGTTTCCAGTTGTCTCTCCTGATTGCTTAAATCCATTTTTCGTTGAGTTCTGGATTGTTAGGAAAACGGTGGAAAGAAATTTTCGTTCCCTCTACAGCTTCTGTTTTCTTTTTTCGGTTATTGCATCCGTACGCCACACACATACCAATTTTAAAGCTGGATAAGTGTCCACGCACAATAATTCACACACAATAACTAAAGTGAATAAACAAAACGCACTATATAATATTAAACAATAACTGAAAAAATTAAAAGAAACGCACAGATTATAGGTTAGTTACCGCTTCGTGGGAAGGGAAATGATTGAAGTGGCAGGCGAAGTGGTTGGGTAACCAAAGAGTGGAAGTAAGTAGACACACTTGGCTCATCCACTAGGCCGCTCTATTACTTCTATACTCTGTGCTCGGAAACCCCCCCCCCCCCACGTTCACCTGTTCTAACGGAGTTACCTTCAATACCACCACACGCGTAATAAACACTCCCTTGTCAAAGATCAAACGAATACTGGCTAACTGACCGCGCTCGGGGTTCTATTTATACAAGCGGTTCAAAGAGCGTTCTCGAAAAACACCGAAATTCGATACAAAAGTTCTTTCTGGAAAAGTTTTATTTAATGTAAACAGATTATATTAATTGAATAAGAGGGTGTTACAAATAACCAACCGACTCTTTCATAAATAGTTGTACAACAAAAGACGCTACCTTGTCGTACACAATAGCGCAGTCCTTTTAAATAATGTTTATGTTACTATTTCTCCCTATTGTTAATTTTTCACTCTATTAATCTACTCTTTTAACATTTTATGAATTAGAGTAGAACCCCGATAATTCGTCACTTTCGGGACCGAAGAGGTGACGAATTAACGAAAAAGACGAATTATCGAATAGCCGTTGTATTACTTACTAACTATTCCCAAATACGAAATTTTAAAAATTTATCATCTAGAAACGTATAAGGTATGAAAACACTGTTTATAGGCATGTATATTTTTTAAGATTAAACTATCAACGGCAGTTATCTTGGCAACCAGGAGTCATCTTGTTGTCATACCTCACCGATCCGCGATTACAAGGAAGGGGCGGTACCAGGGTACCAAACATATTTTAATATTACTAACTATTCCCAAATACGAAATTTTAAAAATTTACTTAAAATGTATCACCTATAGTCCAGCCTCTCTTAGTTTGCTCCTAATGTGAACAAATAATGACGTCACTGAGCATGCGCATTATATCAAAATGTGTACACGCTGATTAAAAAGTAACAACAAAATACTTTCAAAAGTATTTAAATACAAAATACTTTTAAAAGTATTTTCTTAAATGAAATTGTTAGGCCTGAATCATATCATGACTGATGTTTTTAGAACT
This sequence comes from Catonia carolina, assembly GCA_035578175.1. Taxonomy (NCBI): domain Eukaryota; kingdom Metazoa; phylum Arthropoda; class Insecta; order Hemiptera; family Achilidae; genus Catonia; species Catonia carolina. The sequence continues at coordinate 630,489 of JAQMRL010000002.1, read as the reverse complement.
TTAAGTAGTTATAATTTAAAAAATAGTTAACTTAATAGGAATATGACATGCGTAAAGTGGCAGACTCTAGCGTGCACTCTGCAGTAGGTGGCTTTTGTTTCTTGACTGTAGGCTAGGAGCAAACTAACAACGGCTGAACTTTACAAACATATTAGGCCTAACTACCAATGTTGTTTCCCCGAGGGGTGGGGTGACGAATTAATGACGGGGTTCTACTGTGAGTAGGCTTACTAGAAATTTCGCGAACCATATTCGTCTTCGATGTTGTCACAATATGCTTATTTAAAGATTTTCTTTGCTTAGTACTCATATTATCCGAATTACGTTTGGTCCCAGTTAGTGCGGATAAACGAGGTTGCACTAATTTTTTTTTTTTATTTTTTGGCTCTTTTAAGACACCCGCTCCTTGTCTGTAATATGTTGAGCGATGGTAGGCGTATGGGCCAGGAGAACGTCTAATAAGAGATAGCTAATAAGAGATTGCTTTTGTGCGCCCGACCGATGAACCGTGCTCGTGGCTCGTAAACAGAAGTTTACTGCCTTCTCCTCCACATCGTATGAAGAACGGGACCACCACTAACCAAAACTTTATACCAGAACACCGTCGTCTTTTATAGCCTAATAAGAAGAAGGGGTTTGTTCAGAGCCCCATAATTACGCCCCTGGCAATAATTAACATAAGTTTAACACACCCTCATGACTTACACACACCCACCCACCCTACCCCTAAAACGGACATAATATTTTACTATCCCTATCCTTCACAACCTACCCCCTCCATTCTTAACTTATTTGTTTGTGACTCATTTTGTTTATCTTCCTCCGGGGGATTTATGCCCGGGGGGTGATCTCCCCCTAAACTCACAACTTTTTTACAACCGCTCTTAAAATACACACTCGTAAACCGAATAAAAAAATTGTATTACTTATAAAAAAAGTTTATTCGTTATTCGACCCGTACAACTTTTTTATATCTTTTTTTATAATAACTTTTTATATTTCTTTGTTGAACCGTTGGTAGGCCTTGTTGTAAATTTAGTTTCTCCAATAAACTGAGCGTATCTGTTGATACAGAGCTGCGTTATTATATGAGTGAAGATTATCGTCTTTCGTTTCATCTCTTAAAACCATAATATTGCTTTACTTAATTAAACTGTAGTAAAACAGTATTGCGATCGTAGAAAATGAGGAAAAACTGTTCAAGTTTTTAATGAAATTTTACCTTTGTAAGGTGCACCACCTTAAAATCCGGACCTGTGGGCAAATTCTTTAATATGGATTTTAAAATACAATAAAAGAAATTTGGTGTGAAACACTCACACGACTTTCTCTTGCCAATGAAAATAATGACCAATATAACCTAACATTAGAAATAAACAAAAAAATAACCTCAATAAACATAATCTTATTTTAATCATGAGTGAAAGACGACAAGTGAAAATCGACCTCAGTTTGGCTTAAAAATACGGAATCTGTTAGCCTATAACCATATTGCTTTACTTAATTAAACTGTAGTAAAGAAGTATTGCGATCGTAGAAAGTAAGAAGAAACTGTTAAAGTTTTTGATGAAATTTTACCTTTGTAAGGTGCACCACCTAAAATCTGGACCTGTGGGCAAATTCTTTAATATGGATTTTAAAAGATAACAAAAAAAAAATCTGGTGTGAAACACTCACACGACTTTCTCTTGCCAATGCAAGTTTGGAAGTAATCTTACGTTAAACACAAAAATGTGTTATTTCTTTGCACCAATTCTTGTGTTTTATGTAAGATATCTCTGAAAGTATTGCATTTACGGCTCTGGAACCAATTTTATTCAATTTTTCAGATTAAAAAACATAACAAAAAATCGTATTTGTATCTTTGTAACTACCTTTAACATTTTTATACGGGCTTACTTCACCGAGGGTAGGCTACAGTGTTCTAGGTGAAATTTTTCGCTAGCCGTAACTCGCTAACTAAGCGTTTTCGGGCATATGTTTATATGAACTTGTTTTCTTATTTTTAGCTATAGAATGAGATCCCAAGAGATTGTCCTATAGTATTGAATCACCCTGTGTATACGAAATGAATTTACTTTAGACTAAATATCTGCCCTCTTTCTTCTTCATCTTCGTCTCCTCGATTTCTTGGTCACCTCTTTAAAGTTTAGCGTGAAAGAGTGATTTTCCGTATTTTTAATCCAAACTGAGGTCGATTTTTATTTTGCGTCTTTCACTCATGATTAAAATAAGGTTATATTTGTTGGTTTATTTCAATTTTTTTTATTACTAATGTTAGGTTATATTGGTCATTATTTGCATTGGCAAGAGAAAGTCGTGTGAGTGTTTCACACCGGATATTTTTATTTTTTTGTTGAAAGTCAGGCAGAATTTTTGTATTAGCTGAAAAATGGGTATCTTGATTTAAAAGTTTAAAAAGGACGTTGTTGTTGAACAAGAAGACTTTCTTCGCTGATTTTCATGATGATTAAGATGATGATGATGATGATGATGGTGGTGTGTGTGCGTGTCCTGACTTAGTTATGATAAACTGATGAAAGCGGTCTTCTTCACTTGATGCCGTGTAACTTGTGAAGATGGGTGGGGGTGTGGTAGGTGGAAGGGGAGAGCGGCGCAGATTGCGGTTTGTTAAGAAAACTGATGCATGCATGCTTACCGTATGCTATTTTTCTTCTCACCATTTTTACTCTGCTTGCGTGCGTGCGTGCGTCTGTTTATCGGTAGAGGTTTGTGTATTAAGCCTGTCTGTCTTTCGTTCTCGTCCTTTCAACTGGAATTCCTTTTTACGTGGTCAAAAATATTTCTTTCCTTCTTTCTTTCTTCCCAAAACAGTAATCCGTCTGCATTTTAATAGAAACTGAACTTCCACTGACTAGACTTTTAGGCCTAGTACACATAATTTAGGTTCTGTGAAACTTCCATTAGTGACAATTCCTACAAAGTGACCGTCTTTTGAACCGACCCGTTTTTTTTAAACATCATAAAAAATCTGGTGTGAAACACTCACACAACTTTCTCTTGCCAATGCAAATAATGACCAATATAACCCAACATTAGTAATAAAAAAAATAGAAATAAACTAACAAACATAACCTTATTTTAATCATGAGGGAAAGACGCAAAATGAAAATCGACCTCAGTTTGGCTTAAAAATACGGAAAATCACTCTTTCACGCTAAACTAGGATCTGTAGAGAAAAATGCTTTCAATAAAAGTTGTAGTTCTATTAATTTCCTATAAATTTAATTATGTAAACTAAACTTTTGTCGTAAAATGCATACTAAGGCCGAAATCTAAAAAAAAAATCGATTTTTCACACGTCTTCGTGAGAAAAGAAACATAAAACCGCTAATTACCGCTAAACTAAGCGTTATACAAAAAATGTTTGAAACAAAAGTTGTAGGATTTACAATTCTTTACATTTTTTATCACATAAAGTTTTGCGCTAAAATGCATTTTAAAGTCGTAATCCTAAAAAAACAATGTTTTTACGTGAAAACAGCCTTACCAAGAATTTCAGCAAGCACAGTGCCTAACCTATCTTGTAGAGAATAGAAAATTTAACAACAGGCGATTTTAAAAGAAATCGTAGGACCAGTTTTTGAGAAAATCGCTAAAAAGTAAAGAATATCGCACGAAGTACTTCTGGTTGACCGATTTTGTTGAAAATGTTCGTGTCGGGTCCGGTCGTGGTATGTAACTTAAGTTCAAGTTTCAAGTTCGTACGATGTTCCGTTCTTGAGATATTCTGTTCACACACACACACACACACACACGCGCGCGCACACGCACACACACACACACACGCAAACACGCACGCACGCGCGCGCGCGTGCACGCACACACACACACACACACACACACACACACACACACACAGATCAATCGCTAAAAACATGTTTTTTGGGTACAGGTGGTCTGAAAACGTGTAGATCCGGTGAAAACTCGATTTTGAAAAATCGACATGAAAACAATACTTTCCTTCCTATATAGGGTAAGTCAGGGATAGATGGACCCCCGTTTTTTAATTTGATCCTACTCAGTAATTAACCACGTAAATTTAACAATAAAATTTCTGTAGTATTCTGTTATGACGTTCTTTCAGAAAATAATGTAATAGGCCCTATTCATAAAGGGAAGAGAAAGTAAAATCACTATTATTGTCTCTTCTGTCTTTTGTTTATTAAATTGTTACGTTAGCAAAGCGACCGGCCTCAGTAACAGAGAAGGGATATTTAAAAATTAATATCTAATGTGAATCACTCGACGACTTCATCTTGCCAATGTAAATAATAAAATATATAATCTATGTTCAATCATTGGTAAACAATGTAAAATGAAAAACATATAATTTTAATCATGAGTGAATTACGCTTAATCAAATTAAATCTCTGTTCGACTTAATAATAGAGAAAATCACTAATTAACTATATGAGGGCGTAGCCCCCTCCACTTGCTTACCCTACCTTGATCATAAATTAATTTTAGGAGCCGTTTTTGAGAAAATCGCTAAAAAGTAAAGAACATCGCACGAACTACTTCCGGTTGACCGATTTTGATGAAAGTGTTCGTGTCGGTTCCCTTGTGGTACCTGATTTACTTTCTCAATTTCTCTTTCCAACGTTATTCCGTTGTTGAGATATTTTGTTTGATATGACAATTTTAAAACAACATTAAAAATAGGGGAGTACGCACAATAAAAAGAGCTACATTTTCATGTAAAGTAGCCTATGTTGAAATGTGACCTATCGTTCTGCAAATACAAAGGTTCAAACTTGGGTGCATATCATTATAAAACCGATTGTAGTCACGAGTGTTTCATCATCATCATCATCATCATCTGTCAGCGATTAGGCTCACTGGCCTGTTTCGGCATTCATCTATTTTTAGGTCTTCCCAAGCTTCGCTTCCCTCCTAGGTTTATATTTCCATGCTCGTAGAGAAAGTCTGTGTGCTGGCATGCGAAGTAAATGGTTGGACCAGTTTCTCATATAATATAGGTAGGCCTATTGTTAACGTTTTCCACAGTGCTCAACATTTAACTTTGTGCGTATAGGTAGCTCCGTTACGTAGGCCTACTCTATCTGTGTTCTTGTTTAGGTCATCAGCTAAAAGGCTGGTTTGAACCTGTAGAGGTTTTACTAAGTAACAACGAGGAGTGAGTTGGTTTACCATTGCCACAACTCACTGAGTGGAAAAGTGTGCTTATCAGCATGCCGGGCCCTCTGAAAAGCACATATTTTCCACCCTGCAAATGACACCTTTACTTCATTCACCACAGGGTCCAACTGTATAATAAAATCCATAACTTTCAGAGGAGATAACTGTGATTAGTGTCACAGTACACCTCTACCTCTTCTGTTGTTAAATGATTCAGTCATTTAATTGGCTGACCATGTGATAAGAAACACAACTATTTATTTTAGCCCAGCAACGACACATTGAGTGTAAATAATCTGACACTCCACCTGTCATGGGCTGTTATGGGCGTCTACTGTATCTAACCGGGAACAACCTTTGAATCCCTCCAAAAATCTCAGCAGCCTGGATACGTGATTCATTCCTTTGTAATAACACTCATGTTTCACTCCCAAAAGTTATGAATGGTGCAGCCATTGCCCTTTAAATTTCATTTGTATTGTCCAGCGAAAAGAACCGCATACAGCGCTGAATTTTACCAGTCATCTTCTCCGAGATAAATTAATTTCATTATACAGCCAGACTCTCTGGTGAATTTAATTATTTATTTATTTCTCATTGCTTACAAAAAATAAATATCGATACATAATAAATGTTAATTTCCTTAATTATACTTTGATAATCTTAAAACTATTTATTTTAATTCGCGGTGTTGAAATTAATCCACCCAACTATGGTTTCCCGCGTTCAAGAATGAAGTGAAGGTGTCACTTGGGCTTGGTTTGCTGATAGCATAGTTTTCCACTCGGTCAGGAAGGTAATTGTAAACCGCGTCATTCTCGTTTGACTTAGTAAAACGTCTACAGGTTCAGACTAGCCTACAGGCTGATCACCTATACACAATACACATAAGAAGATGCGAGATTATTGTTGACAAAGAACTACAGTGACACAGTATTAGGTTAACATGTTATTTTGTTATTTGTCATTAGAGAGATTACTTTGATCAAGAGGGTATAGCTGTTATTGTTGAATATTATCATCATCATCATCATTTAGTAGTGTACTGTCAATAATAGTTAAGTATTTTGTTGATGTGAAAGGAATACGAGAAGGGGTGTGTCTGTGTAAGGGTGGGCCGGATGTACGGTGGTAGTATTAGTGCAGTGAGTAAGGGTAGATGGAATTTAATGCGGCTGTATAGTTGATTAGCGCCCGCTGGTGAAGGGTCCATCTCCAGGCCAGGGTTCTTTCTTTCTTCTCGTTTTATGTATGAATGAATACGAATGGTCCTCGTATAATAGTAAACAAGGCGGTAGGCGAATGAGTAGTGAGGGAGGGAGGGAGCGAGGTCCACTGACCATCATCAGTTTAGGTGGAAGGTGGAGTGGAGTTGGCCCTGTTCGTTACTAGATAAGAGTCTGTCTACAGTTCAGCCGTTCTAAGTTTGCTCCCTCCTAGTGTCAACAAACTAAAGCCACCTGCTACAGGGTGCACGCTACACTCCACCACTTTATGGATGTCGTATTCTCATTAAGTTAACCATTTTTTAAATTATAAGTAGGTACTTAAAACATCAGTCATGATATGATGTAGGCCTAACAATTTCATTTAGAAAAATACTTTTAAAAGTATTTTGTATTTAAATACTTTTGAAAGTATTTAGTTGTTACTTTTTAATCAGCGTGTGTACACATTTTGATATAATACGCATGCTGAGTGACGTCATTATTTGTTTACATTAGGAGCAAACTAAGAGAGGCTGGACTGTAGATAAGAGTCTGTCTGTCTACGCTAATCTCCTTCTCCAACCTGGTGGTACCGTTCCTCACTATTCACTTTGTATTACAAGTCCCCTTCTGGCAATCCATTTAAATAAAATAAGTGCAAATTGTGTGATTGATTCTCTTTATTAAAAATATTCACTGGTTTCTTGAACTGAAGAGTTTAATAATTTTTTGATCAATTATTGAATAATAACTATTTTAAATATAGAAATACACATTGAAAAATACAAACAAATACAAATAATATAGTTAAAATTTTTTTTATTATTCCTAATGTGTGTACGTTGCAATCTGTTCAATTGAGAACAATAAGCGACCCCATGACCCGATCAGATGAGGATGATGTGTATAAGGGAGGTGTAAATGAGGTGGTGTAGTCTTCTACAGACACACTCACTGAGTATGGTTACCATCTAACTACACCCACAACCACTGTCCACTATTCAGATCCGTATAAAAAGTTACTTTTACCTTTACTAGGATTTCAACCAGGAACCTTCGTCTCCGAAAATCAGCTGTTAAACAGCTGATTTTGGCGACGACTTTACCTCTAGACCAACCCGGTTGGTCAGTTGAAATAAATTAGGATGTTGATCTCTTGAATGTTGATTGTTAGAATGTCTTTTGTTATTTTTTTTTGGCTAGTTACAAGTTAGTTATTAAAATGTTAAATTTAAATCAGCTGTTACGAAAATATTTATAAAACTATAAACAGTGAATGTATGGCTGGACGTAACACCCATTTTACACGATCAGTTTATGTCTCTTATCAGTTTCCGTTTCAGTTAAAACTGATGTGTAAACATAAAAACTGAAACAAACTGAAAGCTACCATCGAGCCACTTGACAGTTGTCTGTTATTAGTTCAGTTGTCAGCTGAAACGGCCGTGTGTTCAGAAGCTTCAGTTCATTTCTCGTATCTGTGGTAACCTTGCCCCCGTACCTGATATCGTCAAATAACGAATGTGCGGTGCTAGTTAGTGATTTCATTACATTTGACGTGTCTGTAAAATAAGGTTTTAAGTTACCAAAATACATTCAAACGAGAAGAAGCGTATTAAAAGTTGTTAATTAGGTATGTGTTGTTTAGGTGATCAGCCTGTAGTAGGCTGGTTTGAACCTGTAGAGGTTTTACTAAGTAACAACGAGGAGTGAAGTGGTTTACCATTGCCTTCCTCACTGAGTGGAAAAGTACACTTATCAGCATGCCAGGCCCTCTGAAAAGCATATATTTTCCACTCTGCAAATGACACTTTCACTTAATACACCACAGGGTCCAACTGTATAATGAAATGCATTACTTTGAGAGGAGATAACTGTGATTAGTGTCACAGTACACCTCTACCTCTTCTCTTATTAAATGATTCAGTCATATAAGTGGCTGACCATGTGATAAGAAACAAAACTATTTATTTTAGCCCTGCAACTAACAGATTAAGTGTAAATAATTTGACACTCCGCCTGTCTGTTATGGGCAAAATTAGGTATAAGAATACTATTGCATGGTGTTTAGGCGGATGCGAGCGTGGTGCGGTGCGGTGCGGTGCGTTTGTCCCCGAGCGGAGACAAAAACGAAATCCAAGGAAGGATCCCGCGGGACCCACCCCCCTCCTCCAGAGCAGTGGACTGTACGCGTTGCGCAACGCATACAGTCCACTGCTCTGGAGGAGGAATACTAAAACGAACTTATTTTTTCTTGACTTCAATTTTATTTTTATTTGCAATTGTACATTTTTTAAATGCACAAGCTCCGATTAATTTTTCAAAATATGTACATTAGTGTGTTGCTACCAATGTTTTTTTCTGATAGTTCAGCTGCAGTTTGAAATTAATTCTCTCCTTCATATAATGAATTTATACACTAACCTTCCTTTTCAATTGCGTCAACTTTTATTTAGTAAAATAAATTTGGTGAAATGGATAAACATTTTAGTATAATAGAACAGTGTAATATAGAAAATAACAATAAAATTTGAAAAATATGAGATATTCCACATTTATAAATATTTAAAAGAGCAAAAGCAGGACTTTTGAATGATCAGGTGAAATTTAGGAATGATGAAGTGATATTGACTGATGCTGCTATCTACAGTAAATATGAGAAATTAAAATAAATTAATTTTAAATCAGTTTTATACAAATGACTGAAGATGTACCATCTTCTATAGATTTTTAATGAATAAAGTTTTTAGTGTCATTTACATGTTATTTACTCTGATGATGGTGGATCCACTGAAACACGTGTAAGCGAAAATAAAAGTTGACGTAGTTAAAAAGGAAGGTTAATGAAATTTATTATATAAATTCATTATTAAAATACACTATTCTTGTTTCCAAATTCCGACTTTGATTTGTTGGCTTCGAAACCGGCACTTGAAACACAATCGAGGCCCATTAATTGTTTGTGCAGATTAGGAATCCGAAAAACCGTTTGCTGGTATCTCTTGTAGTTTGTGAGGTGTGGGTGTAAGATGATGTCAATTTAAAAGAATTTCCATTAATTAAATTATTTGTTAGTAAATTACTTGTATCTTGTTTTTTTTTCCTAATTTCAACTGTTTTATACTGTTTCAGGTGAGTTAACGAAATTGATCTCATAGTGTAGCCTATAGTGTACAGTGCATACTTTAAAGTAAGTAAAAATAAATATTTTAATTAATTCACTTATATTTTGTAATATGTAGTAGCTACTTTTTTATTTAAGTAGGCTAGGTGATTAGTCTATTAACATACGTATTAGAATAGTAAGTTAAATGAGGTGATGAATGTGAATGGTACCAATATCCAATAATGATCATCATTTATCAACTATCATAATGGATGACTTTTTATCAGGCATGGCAAGTTAATTTGAAATGTGTTTTATGGTGGTTACAGGAGATAAACGTCTTTTAAATTCGTAACAATTATTTTATAGCCAGCTGAAAAATCTCGTGTGAAATACTCGTGCGACTTTTTCCTACTAATGTAGACAATGCACAATATCTTTTCTTCTTCTCCTCCTCCTCCTCCTCCTCCTCATTCTCCTTCTTCACCTCCTTCTCCTCCTCCTCCTCCTCTTCATTTTTCTTCTTCACCTTCTCCTCGTTCTCCTTCTCCTCCTCCTCCTCCTCCTTTTTCCTCAATGACGGATTGGGCACATTGCCTGTTGCAGCTGCTTCTATTCATGTTGTTGGTGGTGTGTGTGGTGATCGTTGCGGATGGTGTTGTAAGGCCAGTTGCGGATATTGGTCCTCTGGCATGCGGCTTACGTGTTGTAACCAGCCTCTGCCTATAGGCCTATCGGTCAAATTAACAATAAAACCTTTGTTTAATCATTAGTAAACATAGTTATATGAAAAGCATAACTTAATTTTAATCGTGAGTGAATTGCGCTAAATTAAAATCAACGTCTGTTCGACTTAAAATTACGGAAAATCATTAATTTTGATGCTAAACGAAGCTGTGCACAAAATAAATGCTTGAAATAAAAGTAGTAGGTTTTTGTAATTTCCTGTAATTCTGATTATATACACTTTTGTCGTACGCATTATTAAAATTAAGTAATGCTTTGTTTTTAATATTGTTTCCTAATGATTAATCATTAAAGGTTATTTGGTTTTTTATTTACATTGACAAGATAAAGTCGTGTGAATGTTTTACACCAGTTATTTTGGGTTTTGAGTAGGAAAAAATCGCCATAACAAGCAGGTGGAGTGTTAAATTATTTGCACTCGATCTGCTAGTTCCAGGGCTCTTGTCATCGATGGTCACCCAATTATATGACTAAAGTACGACGTATTTAACAAGAACAGAAGAGGTGATTGCAGGTGTACGCGTACTGTGACACTAGTCGCCTCTGAGAGTAATGAATTTCATTTCATCATTACACAGCCAGACAGACCCATTGGTGAATAAAGTGAAGTTGTCATTTGCAGACTGGGAAAGTATAGTATTCAGATGAATTGAAGTCCCTTAGCCGTGGGAGTGAGAGATTATGCATAACTCTCTCACTCGCACAACCCATACGCGCCTACCCAATAACATTGTCGTATAATTTTACTCATTGTTGTGAGCAAGCGTTTATCCATGCAGTAATCTAACAACCAAGATAACGACTGTAGTATGTTTTCACATTTGGATTACAACGGTAAAGACCTTTGAGCGCATGCGTAGTTATGCCACATATCTCCCTCTCACTCGCTCGGCTATGGGGCATCAGTTCGTCTGATACCTATAAATGCTTTTCACAAGACGGCTGCCATACTGATAAGCATACTTTTCCACTCAGTGAAGAAGGCAATGGTAAACCACCCCGTTTTTGTCATTACTTACGTTCAAACCAGCCTTTCGGCCAGTTGACTTAAACAATCAATTATTTGCATTGGCGAGAGAAAGTCGTGCGAGTGTTTCACACCGAATATTTTGGGTTTAGAGTAGGAAAGAAAGGTGATTGGATTCTTTAGAGGAAAGCATTTTCGTTAAAGATCTCCGTATCATTACTTCCCCGGAACATTACTTATTTGAAAGTATTATTTGGGTATAAACTAAAAGTCGAAGTTAATATAGTCGGGCTGTACATAGGTAGAAAGGTGATCCACCGTTGTTCCGGTTGGACGGAAGATGGACAATGGTTGCAGAGATCCGTTTAACTCTCTGTTAACATGAGGAGGGCGACAGCACCATCGTAAACAACGTTGAAAGCCTCGTTGATCCGTTGACCGATCCATTATTTCTCTCCCCTTCGGTATTTCTCCACAATCAATATAGGTAATAATAAAATTTCTGTTCGGTATGCTTTCGTCTGATTATTACCAACACAAGCAGGTCGATTGTTAAACTACTTATTCTTCATCTGTTCATTCCACAATTTTATTGTCGTACAGTAAAACCTCGTTTATCCGGCCCTCCTGGATCACATCAGAAAATATGTATTTTTTTTTAATTTCTCTTGCCTACATGAATATATAGGCAGGAAAGTATTGTTTTCATGTCGATTTTAAGAAATCGGGTTTTCACCGGATCTATACGTTTTCAGACCCCCTGAACCCACACAAACATGTTTTTAGCGATTGGTCTGTGTGTGTGTGTGTGTGTGTGTGTGTGTGTGTGTGAACAGAATATCTCAAGAACGGAACATCGTACGAACTTGAAACTTGAAACTTAAGTTACATACTACTACCAGACCCGACACGAACATTTTCATCGAAATCGGTCAATCGGAAGCAGTAGTTTATTCGTGAAATTTTTCACTTTTTTGCGATTTTCACAAAAACTGGTCTTACGATTTTTTTTAAAATCGCCTGATTTACTCAATTTTTTATTCTCTACAAGATAGGGTAGGCGTCATGTTTGCTGAAATTCTGGGTGAGGCTGTTTTTATGTAAAAACATAGTTTTTTTTAAGATTACAGCTTAATATGCAATTTAGAGCAAAACTTTATATAATAAAAGTTGTAGAGAATTTAAAATTCTACAACTTTTATTTCAAACATTTTTTTTGTATAACGCTTAGTTCAGCAGTAATTAGCGATTTATTTTCTGTTTTTTTCTCACGAAAACGTGTGAAAAATTGATTTTTTTAAGATTTAGGCCTTAGTATGCATTTTACGACAAAAGTGTATATAATTAAATTTATAGAAAATTAAAAGATCTACAACTTTTATTGAGAGCATTTTTCTCCACGGAGCCTAGTTTAGTGAGAAAGAGTGATTTTCCGTATTTTTAAGTCAAACTGAGGTCGATTTTCATTTTGGGTCTTTCACTCATGATTTAAATTAGGTTATGTTTATTGACGTTAGTTTTTGTTTATTTCTAATGTTTTATTACTAATGTTAGGTTTATTGTTAATTATTTGCATAGGCAAGAGAAAGTTGTGTGAGTGTTTACACCAGATTTTTTTTAAATTCCTAATATGTGTACGTTGCAATCTGTTCAATTGAGAACAATAAGCAACCCCATGACCCGATGAGATGAGGATGATATGTATGACGTGTAAATGAGACTGTGTAGTCTTGTACAGACCCAGGCCGACCATTCCTGAGAGAGTATGGTTAATTGAACCCCAACCATCAAAGTACACCGGTAACCAGTGTCTAGCATTCAAAGCCGTATAAAAGTAAATACTTTTACTAGGATTTGAACGGCCGCATTGGCGCTGTTGATAACGTGCTCGCCTCTCATCATGCGGTCTTGGGTTCGAATCCCATTCAGGCATGGCATTTTTTCATACGTTACAAAATATCATTTCATCCTTCACCGTCTGCATTAGCAGTAATTGCAGAACAGTCGGACGTTAAACCAAAAAAAAAAAAAAAAATAGGATTTGAACCAGGAACCTTTGTCTCTAAAAATTAGCTGTTAAACAGCTGATTTTAGGGACGACTTTACATCTAGACCAACCTGGTAGGTTAACATCAGATTTGGAGACTTTTTTTTTAAATATAATGTTCACGTACAGTTCAGCCGTCCTAAGTTTGCTCCTACTGTCAACAAACCAAAGCCAGCTACTACAGGGTGCACGCTACAATCCGTGACTTTATAGATGTCGTATTCCTATTAAGTTAACTATTTTTTTAATTATAATTACTTAAAACAGCAGTCATAATATGATTTAGGCCTAACAATTTTATTTAGAAAAATACTTTTAAAAGTATTTTGTTGTTACTTTTTAATCAGCGTGTACACATTTTAATATAATGCGCATGCTCAGTTAGGTCATTATTTGTTTATATTAGGAGCAAACTAAGAAAGGCTGGACTTTAAATGTGTTTTGCCGCGTTTTAAACAGAAAATCGTTCTAGCCGTGAGCGTATTAAACGGATACTACTGTATCCGTAATAATGTACGCATTCAAGTAATCTACTAGGTACGACGTATTTGGAACAGTTTATTAACGCTGCCAATAAAACTAGGAAAAGCCCATTAGGCGTACGACCGTTCATAAATGGTTGTGAATTGTAAAGGTGGTTCTTTTCATTTGGAGTTTGATTCCGTTGAATGAAATCTCTTCACCGTACCATTGCCTACATAATAAGGGAAGCCAACATCGTTTTTTATTTTCCATTCGTTGCAAAAATAACCCGTTAAAAATATTGAATGCTATCTATTCATTATTCATATATACTTGTGTAAAAAACACACACATAAGAAAAATATTTTCATTTTAGAATTTATACATGTATTTTGAATGGACTTAACATTTTAGTATTAATAAGTGAATAGGCTGTTAGGGGAATAATGGTATAGTTTCAGATGAACTGCAGTCCCCTAGCCGTGGGAGTGAGAGAATGTATAACGCTCTCACTCGCACAAGCCATTACGCGCCTACCCAATAACATTGTCGTATAATTTTACTCATTGTTATGAGCAAGCGTTTATGGATGCAGTAAACTAACAAGCAACATAACGACTGTAGTATGTTTTCAGATTTGGATTACAACGGTGGTAATGACCTTTGAGCGCATGCGTAGTTATGCCACATATCTCCCTCTCCCTCTCACTCGCTCGGCTATGGGACATTAGTTCGTCTGATACCTACACTCTACTTTGTAAGCAGCACATGAAGATTTTATGTACAGATATTACAAATGAAAGCTTATCACTATAGAGCTCAGATTAGTGTTGGGTTTTTATTTTCTCTTGCCTCTATGAATATAATATTGGAAGGAAAATATTGTTTTCATGTCGATATTCCGAAATCGAGTTTTCACTGGATCTACATGTTTTCAGATCCTCTGAACCCAAAAAACATGTTTTTAGAAATTTGTCTGTATGTGTGTGTGTGTGTGTGTGTGTGTGCGCGCGCGTGCGCGTGTGCGTGTGTGACCAGAATATCTCAAGAACGGAACATCGTACAAACTTGAAACTTGAAGCTTAAGTTACACTCCACTACCGGACCCGACACGAACATTTTCATCAAAATCGGTCAACCTGAATGCTTTGCATGTGGCTCTACCGCACATGGATGTACTACGAATAGCAGACAGAGGGAGGTGGGTGGTACACCCAGTGCCCGCCCCTAACCTCAAAAGCAGGTGAGGATAGGGTAGCTAAACCGCAGTTGTATGCGCACGCTCTCTGTGGTCTGGGGCGTGCCCCCCTCCCCCCCCAGAGCAGTGGTACATCAGATGGTCTCGTGACTGACTGTACCGCCTCACAGACATATGAATCATCATCCATCAGACGGAATTTTCCGGCTTTTCAAATAAGCGGCGGCGATCTGACCATGACCAGTGAGCATATCCGGACTCCCGATCTCCTTAAATAAACGCTAGACGCATACCATCCCCCGGATTTTGTACGAATTCATACGAAGACCTTCCCTTAGGTGAGGTCAATAATGAGCAAGAGAGGTTATGGTAGAAGACGCATGTCCTGGATGAACTTTTGACGAATGTGGTCAGACGTAGCATCAAAAACCTTCTTTTTTTGGTTTAACATTTGACTGTTCTGCAATTACTGCTAATGCAGACGGTGAAGGATGAAATTATTTTTTGTAACGTATGAAAATATGCCGTGCCTGAATGGGATTCGAACCCAACAACGCATGATGAGAGGGGAGCACGTTACCAACTACGCCAATGTGGCCGGCATCGGAAACAATGGCTGGCAAGTATTCAAGTAGGCGGCACTTAAACAACTACATAAAAACCTATTGGAAAAGAAGACTTTACGTTAACGTAATTAGTGTTTACTAATTTATAAGAATGAAACGAAACCGAAACACCTTTCAAACGAAAGTTTATTGTTTAACTATACAATACTACAAAGAGAAGTTTAACACTCGACTGGAAACAAAACATAAATCAAGAAAATAATTACTCGTTATTATTTACAATACTTCATCTCTCGTACCCGTAGATGAAAAAGATTGACCGCCGCTCACCCTCCTGCCTACTTCTGTTTGGTTACGGTTTGGTATGTTACTTAACTTTTTAACGGTCGGCCGGCTGTAAAATGTGTGTGGTAACGTCGTAAAATATTATTCACAAATACCAAGAAGAAGCTGTTGTTGCAAAGAACACCCCTTCCCCTGTCATCGTCTCCCTCACTTTTCCCTTTCTCTCATCTTTTCTTTCTGCAAATTGGACGATAGCGTATTCATAATTAACTTATTTCAAAAGTAAAAATAAATCGACTCGGAAACAAATTGTGTATCCATCACAATCATTTGTAAACTCAATTTAAACCTTTCTGCGTGTGGTTTAGGCTTACTGGCTGTGCCCGTCCCCAAATCACCCGGCTCTTATTTTATTTTACTTCAATAATTTTTAAATTGGCTTATAAGTAAATGAAAAATCTGGTGTAAAACACTCACACAACTTTCTCTTGCCAATGCAAATAATTAACAATAAACCTAACATTAGTAATAAAACATTAGAAATAAACGAAAACACTAACCTCAATAAACATAACCTTATTTTAATCATGAGTAAATGACGCAAATGGAAATCGTACTCAGGTTGGCTTAAAAAAACGGAAAATCACGATCTCACGCTAAAATAGGCTCTGTAGAGAAAAATGCTCTGTATAAAAGTTGTAGACCTTTTAATTTCCTATAAATTTTATTATATACACTTTTGTCGTAAAATGCGTACTAAAGCCGAAATCTTAAAAAAATGGATTTTTCACACGTTTTCGTGAGAAAAAATCAGAAAATCGCTAATTATTACCGCTAAACTAAGCGCTATACAAAAAAATATTTGAAATAAAAGTTGTAGAATTTTAAATTCTCTACAACTTTTGTTATATAAATTTTTGCGCTAAAATGCATATTAAAGCCGTAATCTTAAAAAACAACGTTTTTACGTGAAAACAGCCTCACCAAGAATTCCAGCAAACATAGCGCCTACCCTATCTTGTAGAGAATAAAAAATTGAATAAACCAGGCGATTTTTAAAAAAATCGTAGGACCAGTTTTTGAGAAAATCGCAAAAAAGTTAAAAATTACACTAATAAACTACTACTTCCGGTTGACCGATTTTGATGAAAATGTTCGTGTCGGGTCCGGTAGTGGTGTCTAACTTAAGTTTCAAGTTTCAAGTTCGTACAATGTTCCGTTCTTGAGATATTCTGTTCACACACAGGCACACACACACACACACACACACACACACACACACACACACACACACACACACCAATCGCTAAAAACATGTTTTTTGGGTTCAGGGGGTCTGAAAACGTATAGATCCGGTGAAAACTCGATTTCTTAAAATCGACCTGAAAACAATACTTTCCTTCCTATATATTCATATAGGCAAGAAAAAGTAAAAATAAGATTTTCTGATTTGGAATCCGATACGATGTTAATAAATAATATACAAACTTATAACAACTTCTTTTTTTTCATTCCTAATAAATGTGTCAGTTGTAATCTGTTGAATTGAGAACAATAAGCAACCCCATCAGATGACCCAATCAGTTGAGGATGATGTGTATAAGGGAGGTGTAAATGAGGTGGTGTAGTCTTCTACAGACACACTCACTCAGTATGGTTACCATCTAACTACACCCACAACCACTGTCTAGTATTCAAATCCGTATAAAAGTAACTACCTTTACTAGGATTTTAACCAGCAACCTTTGTCCCTGAAAATCAGCTGTTAAACAGCTGATTTTGGCGACGACTTTACCTCTAGACCAACCCGGTGGAATGACAACTTCTTACAATTATTTATTGAGGAAATTGTGTTGCTGTTTAGGTGATCAGCTGTAAGTTGGCCTTTACTAAGAAAAACGAGAAGTCAGGTGGTTTACAATTATTGGCAACACCTACTGACCATGCCAGTATGTTGCTCTCAGAAAAGCATCTGACATCTTCACTTCATTCATCACAGGTTCTGGATGCATAATGAAATCCATTACTCTGAAAGGAGATAACTGTGACTATTTTTACTTTCTCTTGCCTATATGAATATAGGAAGGAAAGTATTGTTTTCATGTCCATCACAACAAATACACTCTTCACCCGATTATACACCTAAACAGACCCCCTCACACCCACACCTTTTTACCTATTGGTCTGTGTGAGTGTGAACAGAATATCTCAAGAACGGAACATCGTGCGAACGTGAAACCTGAAACTTAAGTTGCATACCACTACCGGACCCGACACGAACATTTTCATCAAAATCGGTCAACCGGAAGTAGTAGTTTATTCGTGTAATTTTTCACTTTTTTGCGATTTTCTCAAAAACTGGTCTTACGATTTTTTAAAAATCACTTGGTTTACTAAATTTTTATGCTCTACAAGAAAGGATAAGTTCCATGTTTGCTGAAATTCTTGGTGAGGCTGTTTTCACGTAAAATTTTTTTTTTTAAGATTGCAGCTTTAATATGCATTTTAGCGCAAAATTTAAGGAAAGTATTATTTTCATGTCGATTTTTCGAAATCGAGTTTTCACCGGATCTATACGTTTTCAGACCCCCTGAACCCAAAAAACATGTTTTTAGCGATTGGTCTGTGTGTGTGTGTCTGTGTGTGTGTGTGTGTGTGTGTGTGTGTGAACAGAATATCTCAAGAACGAAACATTGTACGAACTTGAAACTTGAAACTTAAGTTACATACCACTACCGGACGCGACACGAACATTTTCATCAAAATCGGTCAACCGGAAGTAGTAGTTTATTCGTATAATTTTTCAGTTTTTTGCGATTTTCTCAAAAACTGGTCCTACGATTTTTTTTAAAATCGCCTATTTTACTCAATTTTTTATTCTCTACAAGATAGGGTAGGCGCCATGTTTGCTGAAATTCTCGGTGAGGCTGTTTTCACGTAAAAACGTTGTTTTTTTAAGATTACGGCTTTAATATAAATTTTAGTTTAGTTACCGCTTAGTTTAGCGGTAATTAGCAATTTACTGTTTTGTTTTCTCACGAAAACGTGTGAAAAATCGAATTTTTTAAAGATTTCGGCCTTAGTATGCATTTTACTACAAAAGTGTTTATAACCAAATTTATAGAAAATTAAAAGATCTACAACTTTTATACAGAGCATTTTTCTCTACAGAGCCTTTTTTAGCGTGAGAGCGTGATTTTCCGTATTTTGAAGCCAATCTGAGGTTGATTTTCATTTTGCGTCTTTCATTTATTATTAAATAAGGTTAGTTTTATTTCAGGTTAGTTTTTTATTTATTTCTAATGTTTTATTACTTACGTTATTATTGTTCATTATTTGCATTGGCAAGAGAAAGTCGTGTGAGTGTTTCACACCAAATTTTTTTAAAATTATTTCTTTGAATTGATTTATTAAGCTGTATCTTAGATCAACGACGTACTGGGGCATAGACTACTATTTTACACTCTTGCTCCACCTCCCTGCCTCTGCACACGCACACGCGCACACACTTCTTCTTTTATTGTTGTTCCATTTGTTAAGTATTGTTATGAAAAGTTTGTGTAAATACTGGTTGTTTAACTAGTACTTGAACTGTTGTTGTTTAGGTCATCAGCCTGGTTGGCTGGTTTAAACCTGTAGAGGTTTTACTAAGTAAAACGAGGAGTCAGGTGGTTTACCATTGCCACAACTCACTGAGTGGAAAAGTACGCTTATCAGCTTGCCGGGCCCTCTGAAAAGCACATATCTTCCATTCTGCAAATGACAACTTCACTTCATTCACCACAGGGTCCAACTGTATAATGAAATTCATCACTTTCTGAGGAGATAACTGTGATTAGTGTCACAGTACACCTCTACCTCTTCTCTTATTAAATGATTTACTCATTTAATTGGGTGACCATGTGATAAGAAACACAACTATTTATTTTAGCCCTGCATCGAACAGATTGAGTGTAAAAAATTTGACACTCCACCTGTCTGTTATGGGCAGAGTACTTGGACTAATGGTTGTAAATGGGGTCCAACAACCGTTTGTAATAAATGGATATAAAGCACCGTTTACGCCATTATTAAATGATGGTTTGCTAATAGAAAAGTTTAGTCTGTCATTTAGTCTGGCTGCAAATGGAAACGCATTGAGAGTGGGTGGAGGGGTTAATGTGAGTTTTATTAATCGATTAATCGATACGTACGTGTATGAATCGATGTTGAGTACGTGCCTGCCACAAATACAACATTAAGTTTATGTCGACCCACCATTGGGTTGGTCTAGAGGTAAAGTCGTCGCCAAAATCAGCTGGTTAACAGCTGATTTTCGGAGACCTGGTTGAAATCCTAGTAAAGGTAGTTACTTTTATACGGATTTCAATACTAGACAGTGGTTGTGGGTGTACTTTTATGGTTGGGGTTCAATTAACCATACTCTCTCAGGAATGGTCGGCCTGGGTCTGTACAAGGCTACACCTCATTTACACGTCATACACATCATCCTCATCTGATTGGGTGATGGGGTTGCTTATTGTTCTCAATTGAACAGATTGCAACTGACACATATTAGGGATAAAAAAAAAGTTTATGTTGTATTTATCGCCTAAAATTACGTTAAACGACACCTTGTTTGTTTCTTCTTACGTTTGTACACGTAGGCCTACTATAGTCCAGCCTCTCTCCTGTTGTAAACAAATAATGACGTCACTGAGCATGCGCATTATATCAAAATGTGTACACGCTGATTAAAAAGTAACAACAAAATTCTTTCAAAAGTATTTAAATACAAAATCTTTTTAACAGTATTTTTATAAATAAAATTGTTAGGCCTCCATCATATCATCACTGATGTTTTAAGTACCTACTTATAATTTAAAAAATAGTTAACTTAATAGGCATACCCCATCCGTAAAGTCGTAGACTCTAGCGTGCACCCTGTAGTAGGTGGCTTTTGTTTGCTGACAGAAGGAGGAGCTAACTAACAACGGTGGCTCAACTGTACATATATACCGGTACACAACTGTTAATTTGGGCAGCTGTGCTTTTGACATGTGTTTTTCGATGGCCACATTAAAACCGTACAAATCCCTCTACGCCCACAATTTAAATATTCAAATAAAAAAATAAAAAATTGGTGTGAAACACTCACACGACTTTCTCCTGCCAATGCAAATAATTAACAATAAACCTAACTTTAGTAATAAAACATTAGAAATAAACAAAAAAAACTAACCTCAAAAATTATAGCCTAAGTTTAATCATGAGTGAAAGACGCAAAATGAAAATCGACCTTAGTTTGGCTTAAAAATACGGAAAATCACTCTTTCACACTAATCTAGGCTCTGTAGAGAAAAATTCTTTAAAAAGAAGTTGTAGATCTTTTAATTTCCTTTAAATTTGATTATAGACACTTTTTTCGTAAAATGCATACTTAGGCCGAAATCCTAAAGAAATCGACTTTTCACACATTTTCATGAGAAAAAGACAAAAAATCGCTAATTACCGCTAAACTAAGCGTTATACAAAAAAATGTTTGAAATAAATGTGGTAGAATTTTAAATTCTCTACAACTTTTAATATAAAAATGTTTGTGCTAAAATGGATATTAAAGCCACAATCTTACGTGAAAACAGCCTCACCAGGAATTTCAGCAGAGTTGGCGTCTACCCTATCTTGTAGAGGATAAAAGATTTAGTAAACCAGGCGATTTAAAAAAAAAATCGTAGACCCCTTTTTGAGAAAATCGCAAAAAAGTGAAAATTTACACGAATAAACTACTAATTACTTCCGGTTGACCGATTTTGATAAAAATGTTCGTGTCGGGTCCGGTAGTGGTGTCTAACTTAAGTTTCAAGTCCGTATGATGTTCCGTTTATGAGATATTCTGTTCGCGCGCGCGCGCACACACACACATGCACACACACAGACCAATCGCTAAAAACATGTTTTTTTATGTTCAGGGGGTCTGAAAACGTGTAGATCCGGTGAAAACTCGATTTCGAAAAATCGACATGAAAACAATATTTTCTTTCCATTTTCATTTCCTTTACATTTGTATAAGCAAGATAAAGTAAAAAAGTAAAGTTTATTAACACATTTTGTTTACCGTGCCTATTTTAGAGGTAGCTACTGATTTTCACTTTGCGTTATTCACTCATGATTAAAATCAGGTTATGTTTACTAATTATTGAATGAACATAGGTTATGCGTTTTATTAGTTACACTGGCAAGAGAAAGTCTTTTGAGTGTTTCACATTGGAAGTGATTGTTATTTATTGAATAAGTTTAGCAACGATGGGTGCATCGTTATTTCTTAGAGACAGACAGGCAGAAGATAGAGAGAGAGAGAGAGAGAGTGGTTTGTCTGGTGGCACACCGGAAACGGAAACTGGCATTGCCAATCGCAAACATTTTATTAGTTCGTTTTAAGTTGAACTGTGGACATTCAACTGCTAGCATAAGATGAGGAGGAGTTCACTTGAAATAATAACACCGTTCAACAATTTGCCGGATGTTGAAAGAAATTATTCCTTTACATTTTTTAACTAAAAATATTGCTGTGAAACACTAACACTACTTTCTCTTGCCAATGTAGATAAATAATATAACATTTATAGCCTACGTTTAATCATTAGTAAACAATGAAAACCGTACCCAATTTTTAATCAAGAGTTTATCTACAATTACTGATTGTTAAAAAAATACTTGAAATAAAAGTTGTATTTTCCTAAAATTTAAATTTAATAATTTAATTAAAATAAAAATGAATGTTTATTATTTAGGAATTAATAAATAAAAGAATGGGATGTTTATAAAACGACATACAGTAGTTGTAAACATAATAAATCAATGTAAGAAGAGTGAAACTAGAACATGATGTGATGGTTAGAGCTGTCGCTATCATGTATTTAGAAAAGCACATGTAACGGGTGTTTCAAAAAGGACGCACTTCGAAGTTTAAGGGTTAATATTTTCTGCATTGTTGTTTAGGTCAACAGCCTGGTTGGCTGGTTTGAACCTCTAGAGGTTTTACTAAGTAAAACGAGGAGTGAGGTGGTTTACCATTGCCCCTTACTGACTGAGTGGAAAAGTACGCTTATCAGCATGCCGGGCCCTCTGAAAAGCATATATTTTCCACTCTGCAATTGACACCTTCACTTCATTCACCTCAGGGTCCAACTGTATAATGATGAAATTCATTACTTTCAGAGGAGATAACTGTGATTAGTGTCACAGTACACCTCTACCTCTTCTCTTATTAAATGATTCAGTCATTAATTTGGCTGACCATGAGACAAGAAACAGAACTATTTATTTTAGCCCTGCAACGAACAGATTGAGAGTAAATAATTTGACACTCCACCTGTCTGTTATGGGCACATTTTCTGCATAGGGAATATTTTTTCCCCCCAAATAACAGTTGGCACTACCGTACTCATTGTTGACCCATTGTGTATTACTGACATGTTGTACTAGTGACTATCCCGGTATTCATTTGTGTCTGTATAAGTTCAAACATGGTTTTTTCAAAGGTACGTGTTTTTATTACTGAAAGTTATTGCGCATATAAATCTTACGAACGAGTGAAAGACGAGTTCCAGTTAAAATTTCCCAATTCGGAAGTACCTAATACCACCACAATATCGCTTCTGATTAATAAATTTCGTGAGACTGGCAGTGTACAGGATCGGAAAAGCCACAGGTCGACCATCAGTGTTAACAGAACAAGTTTTGGACGATGTGAAACAACGTTTGATTACCTCACCCGGCAAATCATTTACAGTTGAGCCGTTCTTAGTTTGCTCCTCCTTCTGTCTGTCAACAAACAAAAGCCACCTACTACAGGGTACACACAAGAGTCTGTGACTATACGGATGTCCTATTCCTATTAAGTTAACTATTTTTTAAATTATAACTACTTAAAGTATCAGTCATTATATGATGTAGGGCTAACAATTTCATTTAGAAAAATACTTTTAGAAGTATTTTCTATTTAAATACTTTTGAAAATATTTGTTGTTACTTTTTAATCAGCGTGTATACATTTTTATATAATGCGCATGCTCAGTGACGTCATTTTTTGTTTACATTAGGAGCAAGCTTAGAGAGGCTGGACTATAGAAAGTTATCTTCACCGGCTGGATTATCACAATCTTCCGCTTTAAGGGCTACAAAAAAATTAAATCTGCATCCTTACCGCACCGGTGTCGGTCATGAACTGAAAGAAGTTGACCATGGGAAACGTAAAGTGCGTCCTTTTTGAAACACCCGTTAGTAGCACTTCCACCCCCCCCCCCGCATAGTCTAGTCTTACTCTCGGTGACGATGGTCAACTTTAATTGCGTTACCAGTACGTTGGTCATTTTACGTTATCTTCATTAATCGATTGCCTTATCCTGTACGCCTATCCATTGAGGATTATTCTCATTCAATACATAATTTCTTGATGTGTTCACTATACGATACGACCTTGTGCGTTCCATCATTATACTCTATCCTCTATCCCATGTAACCGTGCACCACGTCAAATTGTGATTGAACTTAGCGCGATCCATTCGAGTTACAAAAATTATTGTTTGCTTATCAGCTGACTATTTGATATATTATACTAATGAAACGTGTACTAAATACTAAATACGAGAACAGAAAGAATTCATAGAGGAGGCCTATTATAAAAACATCCGGAATGTCGCCAGTTGGTACAGTGAAACATGATTACGCATCCTTTTTAATAACTCAACCCGTACGTAGTCTGTTCATATCTGATGCACGGTTCTGTAAGATATAGGCTACTACAGTAATCCGGATACGTTTGCCATCATTTGCAATGTTAAATTTGTATTTTACTGTAATTTTTTTTACTGTTTAGGTGATCAGCCTGTAGGCTGGTTTGAACCTGTAGAGGCTTCACTCAGTAAACTGAGGAATCCAGTGGTTTACCGTGCTCACTTACAATTCCTCACTGAAAAGTATGCTTATCAGCAAGCCAGGCCCACCTTGCAAATGCCACCTTCATCTCATTCACCACAGGGTCTGGGTGTATAATGATGAAATTCATTACTCTCAGAGGAGATAATTATGATTAGTGTAATTTACACCTGTACCTCTTCTTTTCTTAAATATAGCCTATATAGTATTCACAGTCAGACGTAAAATCAAAACAAAGAAAATATATTCATTATTTACTAATAACTATTACTATTTACATTAACACCTTTTATATCTCGGTCCTTCTCAAGAATTCTCGTACACACTTTCCTTTAGATGTTCTCACATTATACATTATTAATTGAAAAGCGACATGTGGTTAACACACGGTGCAATGCACGGTAGTGTCTCTCATTGTTAGATTTTCTCTTCCCTTCCTCACACCGAATCATACGCAGAAGGCATTCCTCCTGACTGTCTCAACTATGTATAGGCTAATAGGGAAATTCTAGTGGGCCGTCGATTCAATCATTCTGTTATATGAGATGTGAATGCTATTAAATTTCCTCCTTGGTACACCTTTTTACTTTCTCTTGCCTATATGAATATATAGAAAGGAAAGTATTGTTTTCATGTCGATTTTTAGAAATCGAGTTTTCACCGGATCTATACGTTTTCGGACCCCCTGAACCCAAAAAACATGTTTTTAGCGATTGGCCTGTGTGTGTGTGTGTCTGTGTGTGAACAGAATATCTCAAGAACGGAACATCGTACGAACTTGAAACTTAAGTTGCATACCACTACCGGACCCGACACGAACATTTTCATCAAAATCGGTCAACCGGAAGTAGTAGTTTATTCGTGTAATTTTTCACTTTTTTGCAATTTTCTCAAAAACTGGTCCTACGATTTTTTAAAAAATCGCCTCATTTACTCAGTTTTTTATTCTCCACAAGATAGGGTAGGCGCCATGTTTGCTGAATTTCTCGGTGAGGCTGTTTTCACGTAAAAACATAGTTTTTTTAAGATTACGGCTTTAATATGCAATTTAGAGCAAAAATGTATATAATAAAAGTTGTAGAGAATTTAAAATTCTACAACTTATATTTCAAACATTTTCTTGTATAACGCTTAGTTTTGCGGTAATTTGCGATTTTCTGTTTTTTTCTCACGAAAACGTGAGAAAAATCGATTTTTTAAGATTTCAGCCTTCAAATGCATTTTACAACAAAAGTGTATGTAATAAATTTTATAGGAAATAAAAATATCTACAACTTTTATTATAGCATTTTTCTCTACAGAGCCGAGTTAACCGTGAAAGGGTGATTTTCCGTTTTTTTAAGCCAAACTGAGTACGATTTTCATTTTGCGTCTTTCACTCATGATTAAAATTAGGTTATGTTATTAAAGTTAGTTTTCTGTTTATGTCTAACGTTTTATTACTAATTTTAGGTTAATTGTTAATTATTTGCTTTGGCAAGAGAAAGTTGTGTGAGTGTTTCACACCAGATTTTTATTTTATGTTAATAATAAAAATGTATGCTTATCATCATCAGTTGGTTGTTCGTGTTTCATTTTTACCGTTTTTCACGTGAATGTCGTTTTTTAACAACTGACGTTTCTCTAAATGACATGCTATCTCCGAACGAATTTTTTCTAAATTGAAATCCTTTCATTTATTTGTTAGGCCTTTTAAATGTTGATGTATTTAAATTTAGTATGTCATCTATTTAAAACCGTTTATCAGCTAATTAAAATTTATCTTTTTACTTTCTCTTGCCTATATGAATATTATAGGAAAGAAAGTATTGTTTTCATATCGATTTTAACAAATCCACTCTACACCGGATCTACACGTTTTCAGACCCCCCTGAACCCACACAAACATGTTTTTACCAATTGGTCTGTGTGTGTGTGTGAACAGAATATCTCAAGAACGGAACATCGTACAAACTTGAAACTTGTATCTTAAGTTAAATACTACTACCGGACCCGATACGAACGTTTTCATCAAAATCGGTCAACCGGAAGTACGAGGCGTGTTCAGAAAGTAAGTACAGTTTTTAAAAAATACAAGTAAAACAATTTTTTTTCAACACAATTTTATTTCTACTTGAAAGCCCAAACCTTAAACTATTTTTCGACATAGTTTCCACCGATGTTCAAACACTTGTCGAAGCGGGTGATCAATTTGTCTATACCCTCTTTGTAGAAGGTTCCCGCCAACGAATGTAGCCACAACTCCACGGCAGTTTTCACTTCATCGTCGGTTTCAAAGCGTTGGCCGCCTAGCTCGCGCTTCATGTGCAGGAACAATTGGTAGTCAGACGGTGCCAAGTCCGGGCTGTAGAGCGGGTGATCGAACTGCTCCCAACGAAATTATCGAACCAATGTTTAGTGTCACCAGCGGTATGGGGCCGAGCATTGTCATGGAGCAACACAATTCCGTTACTGAGTATTCCTCTCCGTTTGTTTTGAATTGCCCGCTTTAGTTTTCTTAAGGTTTCGCAATACCTTGCCGCATTAATGGTTTCACCTCTTGGGAGAAAATCAATCAGCAAAACACCTTTCCGATCCCAAAAGACAGTGCACATGATTTTTTGTGCAGACACTGTCGTCTTGAATTTTTGTTTCTTTGGGGATTGCGTGTGTCACCACTCCATTGACTGCTGTTTAGATTCTGGTGTGACATGATGGACCCAAGTTTCATCACCTGTCACAATTTTGTTTAAAAATCCTCACCATCATCACTGTACCGTGTGAGAAAAGTCAAAGCACTTCCAAGTCTCTTGGTTTTGTGCACGTCAGTGGCGGGAACCTTCTACAAAGAGGGTATAGACAAATTGATCACCCACTAGGACAAGTGTTTGAACATCGGTGGAAACTATGTCGAAAAATAGTTTAAGGTTTGGGCTTTCATGTAGAAATAAAATTGTGTTGAAAAAAAATTGTTTTACTTTGTTTTTTTAAAAACTGTACTTACTTTCTGAACACGCCTCGTATTAGTTTATTCGTTTAATTTTTCACTTTTTTGCGATTTTCTCAAAAACTGACTAAATTATCTTTTCACTGAGTCTGTAGACACGCAGTAAACAAATGGATCACGTGATAGGTGTTGATTGAACCAAGGTCATTATGCATTCATTATCCCTAGCTTAACATACAGTGCGAGTTATTTTTAATGAAAATTTGTTAAAGTTTTAGAAGGAAAGAAAAGACCTAAGTTATGTTTACGTTAAGTGCGGTTCATTAGTTCATAAGCCGGCGTCAGTTAGGCAACCGGCAGTACAAATATCACGTGAACAACCCATGCATTTGTTGATGCTTGTCGCTAGACTCTGTGATTTCAGCATTGTGTGATGTATAGGCCTACGGTTGAGCCGTACTTAGTTTGCTCCTACTGTAAACAAACAAAAGCCGCCTACTACAGGGTGCACGCTAAAGTGTGTGACTTTACGGATGTCGTATTCCTATTAAGTTAACTATTCTTTTAAATTATAACTACTTAAAGTACTAAAAACATCGGTTATGATTATGATGTAGGCCTAATAATTTCATTTATAAAAATACTTTTAATAGTATTTTGTATTTAAACACTTTTGAAAGTATTTTGTTGTTACTTTTTTATCAGCGTGTATACACATTTTGATATAATGCGCATGCTCAGTGACGTCATTATTTGTTTACATTAGGAGCAAACTAAGAAAGGCTTGACTTCACCTCTACTTCGTTTGTTGTTAAATGCTTCAGTCATATAATTGGGTGACCAAGTGGAAAGAGAGAGAACTAGCAGATCAAGTGCAAATTATTTAACTCTCCACCTGCCTGCTATGGGATTCTTTTTGAGGAAATTAAGTACAGTAGAGCGTCAATAATTCGGACGTCAAAAATCCGGAACGTCGAAAATCCGGATTCAATTGTGGCGAAACGCCACAATTGAAACTACGCACTACGCACTTTACTCAGTACGCACGGTGAAGCATTTACGTCAGCAGAGAGGCTGATGGGTTGGGTTGAAAAGCAGGCTAAAGGCACACCATCGCAGCTCATTCCACTAAAACGTATTAAGAGACTTAGCGGCAAAAAAGAGGACCACCCCATAGCAGTTCAAACATCCATTTGTGATTTTTTTAAAAAGTCGAACAAACAGTAAATAATAAGTAACGCTATATAGCCAGCCTACATGTTGTAATTGTCTTTTAAAGCATTGTCTGTCTATTGCACGAATTAAATTAATTGTCTTAAATCAAAACAATAAGAGTCGTTTGAGTACAATATGGCGCCAAAGCTTATTATGTAGCTACCACTCTTTTATATGTAGGTACCATTACAAATTTCGTTAAATAAAAATTAGTTCTTTATACCACATAACAACATATTTCGTAGTTTCACTTACCCGCTTCACATTTCTGTTAACAAATCACGTAAAATATAGTCGAATTTAGCTACTGTACTTTTCTTACTTTGAAGACGTCTACTGGCAATTTTATCGGGTGTTTCGATAATCCGGATGGCGTCCGGTCCCAATTAATCCGGATTATTGACGCTCTACTGTAGTTTTATTATTGGATGGTCGGATGCGAACCAAATTAGACTGTGACGAATGTGTGACGAAAGGAGGGGTGTTCATTTTGATTATGTTTCGTGTCGGTTCATCCTCGGTAGCTACGTTTTCAGAATACGAAATCGGGTTAGTTGGGACTAAAAAGGGCGTAAGGGCGTAAGGTGTTGATGTCGGGGTGGGTGGTAGGCCTACTAACATTGGCAAATGTACCACGTATTCCCCCCTCCCTCCCTCCCGCCCTTTCCCTCGCCCTATCTCTCATATAGGTTAGGAAACACGCACTGCTTTTGCACAGGTGTAACTTAATACCGACTCTTTTTTAAAAGAAAATTGTTGGGAAACTTCTTCTTCAATTCGTATTCGTACCGAGCTGAACTTCAAAAGAATTACTACGCACATTGTAAAAGAAGTTAGAAAATATGCACGCTTTTCACGTACGCCTACGTCTACTACCCGAACTTGTTTCGCTAAAAGCAAAAGAATATCCAAAATTTCATTTTAAAAACTAATCTCGGTTGTCACGTTTCAAAATCTTATTAAACTAATATTAAGAAAAACAAATATACTTACCTTACCGTAAAAATGTTTCACAAGAATCGTGACTTTGTCTTAATATTCAGTGGCGCTTTCTTAACCGAATTTTTCATTATACGACTCTTTTCCAAGACGGTAATCTTATTACTTTCTCTTGCTTAAATGAATAGTGTAAGAAGGAAAGTATTGATTTCATGTCGATTTTATCAAATCGAAATTTCACCGGATCTACACGTTTTCAGACCCCCTAAACCCAAAAAACATATTTTTAGCGATTGGTCTATGTGTGTGTGTGTGTGTACAGAATATCTCAAGAACGGCACATCGTACGAACTTGAAACTTGAAACGTAAGTTACATACCACTACCGGACCCGACACGAACATTTTCATCAAAATCGGTCAATCGGAAGTAGTAGCTTATTCGTGTAATTTTTCACTTTTTTGCGATTTTCTCAAAAACTGGTCCTACGATGTTTTTTAAAATCGCCTGGTTTACTCAATTTTTAATTCTCTACAAGATAGAGTAGGCGCCATGTTTGCTGAAATTCTTGGTGAGGCTGTTTTTACGTAAATAAATTGTTTTTTAAGATTACGGTTTTAATATAAATTTTAGCGCAAACATTTATATATCATAATAAAAGTTGTAGAAAATTTAACGTCCTACAACTTTTATTTCAAACATTTTTTTGTATAACGCTTAGTTTAGCGGTAATTAACGATTTTCTGTTTTTTTTCTCACGAAAACGTGTGAAAAATTGATTTTTTTAAGATTTCGGCCTTAGTATGCATTTTACGACAAAAATGTATAATGAAATTTATAAGAAATTAAAAGATTTACAAGTTTTATTTAAACCATTTTTCTCTACAGAGCCTAGTTTAGCGTGAAATAGTGATTTTCCGTATTTTAAAGCCAAACTAAGGTTGATTTTCATTTTGCGTCTTTCACTGATGATTAAAATTAGGTTATGTTTATTGAGGTTAGTTTTTTGGTTTATTTCTAATGTATTATATTTAGGTTTTACTAATGTTATGTTATATTGTTAATTGTTTGCATTGGCAAGAGAAAGTTGTGTGAGTGTTTCACACCAGATGTTTGAAGTTAGTTTTTTTGTTTTTCTAATGTTTTATTACTAATGTTAGGTTTATTGTTAATTATTAGCATTGGCAAGAGAAAGTTGAGTGAGTGTTTCACAACAGATTTTTTTTATTACTTTCTCTTGCCTATATGAATATATAGGAAGGAAAGTATTGTTTTCATGTCGATTTTTAGAAATCGAGTTTTCACCGGATCTATACGTTTTCAGACCCCCTGAACCCAAAAAAACATGTTTTTAGCGATTGGTCTGTGTGTGTGTGTGTGAACAGAATATCTCAAGAACGGAACATCGTACGAACTTGAAATTTAAGTTACATACCACTACCGGACCCGACACGAACATTTTCATCAAAATCGGTCAACCGGAAGTAGTAGTTTATTCGTATAGTTTTTCACTTTTTTGCGATTTTCTGAAAAACTGATCCTACGATTTTTTTAAAAATCGCCTGGACTACTCAATTTTTTATTCTCTACAAGATAGGCTAGGCGTCATGTTTACTGAAATTCTGGGTAAGGCTGTTTTTGCGTAAAAACGTAATTTTTTTTAAGATTACGGTTTTAATATGCAATTTAACGCAAAAATGTATATCATAAAAGTTGTAAAGAATTTAAAATTCTACAACTTTTATTTCAAACATTTTTTTGTATAACGCTTAGTTTAGCAGTAATTAGCGATTTACGTTTTTTTTCTCACGAAAACGTGAGAAAAATCTATTTTTTTAAGATTTCGGCCTTAGAATGCATTTAACGACAAACGTGTCTATAATAAATTTTATAGGAAATATAAAGATCTACAACTTTTATTTTGAGCATTTTTCTCTACAGAGCCTAGTTGAGCGTGAAAGATTGATTTTCCGTATTTTTAGGCCAAACTGAGGTTGATTTTCATTTTGCGTGTTTCTCTCATGATTGAAATAAGGTTATGATTTTGAGGTTAGTTTTTTATTTATTTCTAATGTTTTATTACTATTGTAAGGTTTATTGGTAATTATTAGCATTGGCAAGAGAAAGTTGAGTGAGTGTTTCACAACAGATTTTTTTTTAATTGCATTGACTCTTCAATAGCTCTGTCGGTTATCAGTTGATTGGAATGCCCACCTCCTGAGTTCATTAATTACCTCAATGCGAATAAAAAGAAAAATCCCCTCTTTGAAACCAGTAGGTTTTCTTAGTGTATTTGGGTAGAGACTTAGGTTTTCCGTTCTCTATCCAGGAGTCACATTTTTTTATATTTTTACTTTTCTTGCCTGTATTAGCCTAATATATATATTATTATATATTATTATTATATATAAAAAAAACAATACTTGCCTTCCTATATATATATAGGAAGGCAAGTATTGTTTTTATGTCAATTTTTCGAGATCGAGTTTTCACCGGATGTACGCGTTTTCAGAACCCCTGAATCTTAAAAACATGTTTTTAGCGATTGGTGTGTGTGTGTGTACGCGCGCGCGCGTGCGTGTATTAACAAAATTTCTCAAGAACGGTGGTTAATATTTAATTAATGTCGTTATTTGTGTGTGAATGTGTTGAATGGTGAAAATGTGTGAGTGTTAATGGGCGCTGGCTACAGCCATGTGCGTAGCTAGTTCCAGTGCGCAGGTGAGTGAGTGTGTGCTGAACAGTGATACAGTCCGCTTGTGTTCGTGTGTGTTCAATAAAACAGTGTACAAATTTCCTACATTGAATCTTTTGTTTTGTGCATTTATTCAACCCTTCAAAGGGATGATGGAAACTTTAGTTAGGCACTACTAGAGCACCCGACATGAACATTTTAATGAAAATCGATCAACCAAAAGTAGTGGTTTATTCACTTTTTTGCGATTTTCTCAAAAACGGCTCCTATAAATTCGCTCTAGATGACAGGTTCTGCTTGATTGTAATGCCCAAATGCTGAGTTCTTTAATTACCCGAATAAAAAGAAAATGCCCTCTTGGAAAACATTCGGTTTTTTCTTAGTGTATTTGTTTTGTATTCGGGTGGAGAGTTAAAATTTCCGTTCACTTTATCCGGGAGTTGCATTATTTATTTATTTTGTTAGTTTGGTTCGTAAGGAAAACGCATTTGGTTGTGTAGAGTTGGGAAAAAGGAAACCGTTTGTATTTAAATGTTCTTATTAAAGTGAGTATTTTCCACTAGATTGCTTTTCTTCTGGATTCTACAATTGTGTGTTGAACTGCGGTTTGCATTTAACAGTCCAACTATAGTAGGTAGCCCCTATATTCAGATAGCTAGATAACCCGATACAGTCTACCGTCCGTACATCTACCTTCCTTCCTTTCTTTCTTTCCCCATTTACATACATGCCGTACTTTATTCTTTATTTTTATTTCTGTTATCTTTTCAATTCTTTACGGAATGAAATATACGCACGGTAATCTGCACTAATTTTATCAATGTTACCTACAACTTGTTGTAATTACTCAAATTGAAAATAAAAAATACACAGAGGCGTTTCCCATAATAAGCAGATGAAGTGTGTAAAAATTATTTGCACTCCATCTGCTAGTTGCACGGCAACAATAAATAGTACGAATTCCAGCCTCTGTTAGTTTGCTCCTAATGTAAACAAATAATGACGTCACTGAGCATCCGCATTATATCTAAATGTGTACACGCTGATTAAAAAGTAACAACAAAATACTTTCAAAAGTATTTTGTTACAGAATACTTTTAAAGTATTTTTATAAATGAAATTGTTAGGCCTACATCGTATCATGACTGATATTTTAAGTACTTATAATTCAAAACTTAGTTAATTTAATAGGAGTACGATATCCATAAAGTCGTGGATTCTACGGTGCACCCTGTAGTAGCTGGTTTTGGTTAGTTGACAGTAGGAGCGAACTATCAACGGCTGAACTGTATGTGTGTTATCATCACATGGCACATGGTCACCCATCAATGGCAATGGTCTGGACCATTTAACAAAAGAAGATGTAAAACACATGGTTAGCTCTGCTGTTTCTGCCAGTTTCACATTAGTAGGCCTACACAGTATTATAACAAAAGTTACAATTTCGTAATTTTTTAACTTTACAATACCGTTCCGTATGATGTTGGTTAATTCGAATTTTGGGTAATTCCAACTTTTTCCATTCCTCTTCAAGTTCGAAATAACCCTTTTAGTGCCAACGTCCGGAAAACAGGACGTTAATATATTTTACATTATTTACTATCCGGTTTACCGGACGCCTATAAGTTATGCGTAATGTCAACGTCCGGATAACCGAACATTTCCAAAAAAAACTTTTAAACAAAAATGAATGGAATAATGTATTATTTTGAAACCGCCTTCGTGGTGTAATGACTAGCACACGCTAGCCTACAAAGCGAAAGGTTCCCGGGTCAATTCCCAGCAAGGGTGTAAAAATTGTAACCACCGTTAATGTACCAAAAGCCACAGTAGTTGCTAATCACCAAGCTGTCGATGCCACTTTAAATAAAATATAAAAACATTTTTTTGAATATTTTTAGTGTTGGAACGATTTCTGTTTTTATGAACACAATAAAAATTAATTTTTAAGGACACTTCATTTTTCCGTAATGTTGAAATTTTGGTCGGCAGTGGCAGGTTTACGCCTGCAAGTTTTCAAAATAAGGGCTGGCACTTTTTGAACACCCGTATTTAAATAAAATGGCACTTAATATTGTTTGGGCACTGAGAAAGGGTTAACCAAGTTGTACTCTAATAAATAAATGTTGATGTAGTCTACGTCTCGCCCTAATACACGACTATTTATTATTAAAATCGCTCATGTATATCTATAAGTTATTGTTTGCAATCGAAGAAAGGTCTAAACGCGTTGACAAATAGTAAATAAAGGAAAAAGCTTACCTTAGCAATTCTTTCAGTGGTAAATGAATATTTTAGTGAAGAGACAGCCGACCAGTTTCCTTTATCTGTGTGTGTGTGTGTGTGTGTGTGTGTGTGTCTGTCTGTTTGTGTGTTTGTGTATGTGTATGTGTGTGTGTGTGTGTGTGCTCAAAATAGCTTTACTATACGAAGGGATGGGTCTATTTTACTCTTTTACTATAGCTATTACCTAGTGAACGTACGCATACGGAAAGCGTAACATGCACCGCAGTACGTTGTACACGTATGCATCAATCTGAGCCTCAGGGTTTCGTACGGCTTGGTTTCCGTTTCAGAAACCCCATTTCAGATTCAACACGCGTCTATACATACAACTTATTATTCATACAGACTCTAGTGTTCCATATAACATAACAATAAACAAACAGACACCTTATTCGTCGCATTCACTTTTCGTTCGGCTGGCGTTTCATTTCACACCCTTTTCATATTACTCTGTATGCTGCCTACTAGGCCTATATTATAATAATTATAATATGATTATGATTATGAAACCGATCGTAGTGTCTTTATCAAACGCAATTATTGCGTTTGATAAAGCATCTCCAAAACCGTCAATCGGATTTCATCATATTGTGACACTTATCGCGACTAAAGGTCCGCTTCGGGATCTAAAGTTTACTATTATAAGTATTTATTGCACTAAAAGATTTACAAAATAAACAACAAACTAATTGTAATGAAGTAATACAATAAATAACTTAGTAATAATTTACTTAGAATAAATAATAAACAATAAATAACTTAATTTACTTAGCACTACTTACAATCAAGTGGCTAGCCTTATAATTTAGGTGGCCGTGAAAAGGGACGTCTTGATGGGGCGCGTCGGTCGAGGAGCTGGGTGAGACGGCGTGTCGTCGTCCAGCGGAGACGTCATCTTCTTCCCTCGCATTACTGCGTCGATGGCTGCTTCGTCGGATCCGTTGAGCGTAAGCTCGGTCGAGGGACCGCTGTGGGCATCGCTCGCGTCAGCGGGCGATGACGGTCCGGTCGACGGCTTACGGTGACGGGACGGCGAGCGGAAGCATCATCTTCTCTCTTGCGGGGTCGTCGATTAGTTCTCGCTGGAGTCCGGCAGCCGTGTGCCGTGGTGGACGTCTTGTCTGCTGTCTGGGTCGAAGTGAAGCTCTCGGTGTCTTGATTGGAATTGAATCGACTCGGCTCAGTGCAGCGCTCTTTATATAGCTACCGAGAGCGGCGACTGACTTGGCCTTGATGACAAAGACCTTTGCGGTGCGCAGCCGAAAGCTTTGTCGCTGTGCCGTCAAAGGCCGGGATAACTATTGAAGCCGGCAACACAGTAAATAAATAATTAGAAGGGGTGGCGGTGACAACACATTCAAAATGAAACTGAATACACAAAAACTGAATTTAATACAGATACACAATAACTTGTCACAATACACACACACACGAACAAAGACAGTATAGCAATCGTTGACCAACACAATGCTCGGAACGTGTGCCCTGCACTACTCCCGATAGCAGCCACTCGTCAAACATCAAACGAATACTAACTCCCTCACCGCGCTCGGGGGGGGTCTCATCAAAAAAGAATCTTCCCGAAAAACACCCAACTTCGATACAAAAAATAAAGTACAAAAAAAACCCTTTATAAATGAGTGCTAGAAAAATCAATTGTAAATAGAAAACGTAATCAACCGGCCGGCCCCTTCATACAACAATAGACGCAATAGCGCAGTCCTTCCAAACAACTTTCGTGAATAGGCAAATATTTATTGTTACTATTGTCCCATTGTTACTCCTTCACTCTATTATCTAGGCCTACTCTTCACCATTGTATAAATGAAATTCTAGAAATTACGCGAACCATGTCTTCTTCGATATTGTCACAATATTTTACATCAAAATTTAGCTCATTTTTTTTCTGCGTTGACCAATAATCTTATATTTGTAATGTTGTTTAAAAATTGCCATATCGAGGTTGGAAGACAAAAAGACCCGGTTTTTTTGATACCGCAACAAATTTCATGCGTTTAGAGGCGTGTAACTAAATCGATAATTATTTGACCGAAAAGTTTGAAATTTTAGAAAGAAGTTGAAGTTTGAAGTTTTATTTATGAAGTTATTTATGAATTTACAGTACAGGGAAGGGAAAATATTGTTTTCATATCGAGTTTTTCACGGAACTACAAGTTCTCGGGCCTCCTTAACCCAAAAAACGTGTTTTTACCGATAGGTCTGTGTGTGTTTGTCTGATCGTGAACAAAATTATCTCAAGATCAGAATATTGCACAAAGTTGAATTTCGCAACTTAAGTTAGGCACCATTACGCGACGCAACCCGACATGAACATCGTCATTCAAATCAGTCAACCGGAAGTAGTAGTTTTTTCGTGCGATTTTTTCTTCTTTTTACGATTTTCTCAAGGATGGTTCTTTGCCCATAACAGACAGGTGGAGAGTCAAATCATTTACTCTCAATGTGTCGTTGCTGGGCTAAAATAAATAGTTGTGTTTCTTATCACATGCTCACCAAATTAAATGAGTGAATCATTTAAGAACAGAAGAGGTAGAGGTGTACTGTGACACTAATCACAGTTATCTCCTCTGAAAGTAATGAATTTTATTATACAGCCAAGCCCTGTGGTGAATGAAGTGAAGGTGTCACATGTAGAGTGGAAGACATGTGCTTTTCAGAGGGCCCAACATGCTGATAAGCGTACTTTTCCACTGAGTGAGTTGTGGCAATGGTAAACCACCTCACTCCTCGTTTTACTTAGTAAAACCTCTACAGGTTCAAACCAGCCTACAGGCTGATCACCTAAACAACAGATGGTTCTATGATTTAAAAAAAAAATCGCCTGTTACGATATTTTTTATGCTCTACATGATAGGTTAAGCGCCATGGCTGCTGAAATTCTAGGGAAGCGTGTGCTTTCGTGGTAAAAACATTGTTTATTTAAAATTACGCCCTTAATGCACATACTAGGGTGAAATTGTATAAAATTAAAGTTGTAGATAATTTAAAAACCTCTATAGGCCTAACTTTTATTTCAAACATTTCTTGTACAACGCTTTGTTCAGCGTCATTTAGTGATTTGTACATTTAAAAAAAATTGTAGTGTTTGAACATTTTTTCTTCAAAATGTGTGAAATTAGTTGCCTGATTGAGAACTGTTTTGTGTAGGCTTCGAATGTAAAAATATAGGGGTTGAAAAAAAGAGGTTATACTCGTCGTATTGTTCGATTATATTGACAAGAAAGAACGAATAAATGATAACGAAAGGTAATGTAATGTAATGTAAAGTAATGCAAATGTAATGCAATGATATGACGTCAGAACATTACATCTACTAGTGTGTTAGGATGAGGTTAACGTATACATTGTTATTCGAGTTCCTTTACCCCTTACCCCTTACCCCTCCACTGCACAACCCTCGTTGTACGTGTGAAAAGGATTAGGATGGATAAAGAAATGGAGGGAAAAATAATCCAATACTTTTCCTAGTTTTTCCTCTTCGTTTTCCTCAGGCCCACTACAATACGACGATAAGCAAGTATAAAGAAAAAACCGGGACACCGGAGAGAAGAAAAACACCGAGGGTGACTATTCCTTTAGGAACTCTTCATTTTTCTTTTTCGTTTCTCTTGTTGTGTTACAAAAATATAAAACGCATAGAAAAATAAAGTATCACCTATACACATGAATAGAATATCAGATGCCAAATTAAATGATTTTCTCTTTTATCTGTGGGACAACATTTCCGAAATTCCGAAATTTTGTCATTAACGTTCAATCTGGCCGGGCTGATTGGTTGGGTTGAGTTTTAAATTTTTCTACTCGATCTGCTAGTTGTAGGCCTACATCACATGGTAGCCAATTATATGACTGAAGAGGTAGGTACATGTAAGTTAGGTCTCGAAAACAATCGACACACTTTTTAAAAAACAATTTTATTTAATTCCACATACATGGGAATCGAACTAAAGACTTTTACATATACACTGTAAAATAAATCTGGTGTGAAACACTCACACAACTTTCTCTTGCCAATGCAAATAATTAAAAATAAACCTAACATTAGTAATAAAATTTTAGAAATAAACAAAAAAATAACCTCAAAAAACATTAGTGAAATACGCAAAATTAAAATCGACCTCAGTTTGGCTTAAAAATACGGAAAATCGCTCCTACACGATAAACTAGGTACTGTACAAAAAAAGCTTTAAATAAAAGTTGTAGATCTTTTAATTTCCTACAAATTTTATTATACCTATACACTTTTGTCGTAAAATGCATTCTAAGGCCGAAATCTTAAAAAAATCGATTTTTCACACGTTTTCGTGAGAAAAAAACAGAAAATCGCTAATTACCGCTAAACTAAGCGTTATACAAAAAAATATTCGAAATAAAAGTTGTAGAATTTTACATTCTCTACAACTTTTATTATATAACGTTTTGCGCTAAAATGCATATTAAAGCCGCAATCTTAAAAAGAAAATGTTTTTACGTGAAAACAGCCTCACCCAGAATTTCAGCAAACATGACGCCTACCCTATCTTGTAGAGAATAAAAAATTGAGTAAATGAGGCGATTTTTAAAAAAATCGTAGGACCAGTTTTTGAGAAAATTGCAAAAAAGTGAAAAATTATACGAATAAACTACTACTTCCGGTTGACCGATTTTGATGAAAATGTTCGTGTCGGGTCCGGTAGTGGTATGCCACTTAAGTTTCAATTTTTAAGTTCGTACGATGTTCCATTCTTGAGATATTCTGTATACACACACACAGACCAATCGCTAAAAACATGTTTTTTTTGGGTTCAGGGGGTCTGAAAACGTATAGATCCGGTGAAGAGTGTATTGTTGTGTTTGACATGAAAACAATACTTTCCTTCCTATATATTCATATAGGCAAGAGAAAGTAAAAATGAAACATTATCAGAGGATAGTGATGCTCGGAAATTCACGGCTCGCAACCACACTGATTTAACGGTTTTATTTTCGTTTGGTTTTTACTTTCTCTTGCCTATATGAATATATAGGAAAGAAAGTATTGTTTTCATGTCGATTTTTCGAAATCGAGTTTTCACCGGATCTATACGTTTTCAGACCCCCTGAACCCAAAAAAACATGTTTTTAGCGATTGGTCTGTCTGTGTGTGTGTGTGTATACAAAATATCTCAAGAACGGAACATCGTACGAACTTGAAACTTGAAACTTAAGTTGCATACCACTACCGGACCCGACACGAACATTTTCATCAAAATCGGTCAACCGGAAGTAGTAGTTTATTCATATAATTTTTCACTTTTTTGTGATTTTCTCAAAAACTGGTCCTAC
This sequence comes from Catonia carolina, assembly GCA_035578175.1. Lineage (NCBI taxonomy): Eukaryota > Metazoa > Arthropoda > Insecta > Hemiptera > Achilidae > Catonia > Catonia carolina. The sequence continues at coordinate 590,439 of JAQMRL010000002.1, read as the reverse complement.
GATTTTTTTAAAATCACCTCATTTACTCAATTTTTTATTCTCTACAAGATAGGGTAGGCGCCATGTTTGCTGAAATTCTGGGTGAGGCTGTTTTCACGTAAAAATGTTGTTTTTTAAGATTACGGCTTTAATATGCATTTTAGCGCAAAATTTTATATAATAAAAGTTGTAGAGAATTTAAAATTCTACAACTTTTATTTCAATCATTTTTTTGTATAACGCTTAGTTTAGCGGTAATTAGCGATTTTCTGTTTTTTCTCACGAAAACGTATGAAAAATCGATTTTTTTAAGATTTCTGCCTTAGTATGCACTTTACGACAAAAGTGTATATAGTAAAATTTATAGAAAATTAAGAGATGTACAACTTTTATTTAAAGAATTTTTCTCCACAGAGCCTAGTTTAGCGTGAAAGTGTGATTTTCCGTTTTTTTAAGCCAAATTGAGTTCGATTTTCATTTAGCGTCATTCACTCATGATTAAAATAAGGTTATGTTTTTGAGGTTAGTTTTTGTTTATTTCTAATATTTTATTAATAATGTTAGGTTTATTATTAATTATTTGCATTGGCAAGAGAAAGGTGTGTGAGTGTTTCACACCAGATTTTTGTTTATCTTTTGCTCTAGAAAGAATGAATGCAGGAATGATTCCATTCAGGCTGTGTGACATGCAAATCTCACTCACAAGCACGAATTTTCAATTCTCCTTTTCTCGAAAATAAATGATCAGAAAGATAGAAAAGGAAATCAATCGAACGCAAATACTGGCGTAGGGCTACCACACTTTGAAAACCGCAGATTTGGAGGGTGGGTCCAACCATCGTAATGAGGTTAGTTTTCCAGTGAGTGAGTTGTGCCAATGGTAACCCACCACTCACTCACTCCTCCTTTTATTTAGTAAAGTTTATAGAGTTTGAAACCAGCCTTAATGTCTGTCATTCCACCTGCAATGAATGGGCTGCAACTTGAACAACTAACATTTTCTTTACCCAATGTTGAGGTAGTTTGAAATTGTCATCTCAGTTACTCTAACGACTGCGAGCCATAAATAAGCAAAGATTAATGTAAAAAAATTGTTTTTTTAAAGATTACGGATTTAATACGCATTTTAGCGCAAAAAAATTATGTATAATAAATGTAGAGAATTTAAAATCCTACAACTTTTATTTCAAATATTTTTTTGTGACGATTTTCTGTTTTTTTTCCCACGTAAACGTGTAAAAAATCGATTTTTTAAAGATTTCGGTCTTAGTATGCATTTTACGACAAAAGTGTAGTATATAATTAAATTTATAGGAAATTAAAAGCTCTACATCTTTTATTTAGAGCATTTTTCTCTACAGAGCCTAGTTTAGTGTGAAAGAGTGATTTTCTGTATATTGTAGCAAAACTGAGGTTGATTTTCCTTTTGTGTCTTTCACTCATGATTAAAATTAGATTATTTTTTTCGAGGTTAATTTTTTGTTATTTTTAATGTTTTATTACTAATGTCAGGTTATATTGGTCATTACTTGCATTGGCAAGAGAAAGTTGTGTGAGTGTTTCACACCAGATTTTTTTTTTTTTACTCTACAAGTTGTGGTCTGCTGAAACTCGTAGGCTGATTGTACTCTCGTAGTAAAAAATTGTTTTAGGGCAAAAGTGTTTATCGTATATAATCAAAGTTGTAGAGAATTAAAAAATAGGTTTTTTATAATTGCGGCTTTGGTATGCATTTTAAGGCAAAAGTATATTACAAATAAAGTTATGAAAAAAGAAAAAAATTACAACTTTTATATAAAATATTTTCTTCTATAGCGCTTAGTTCAGTATCAATTAGTGATACTAAAATGAAAATACGGAAAATCAAATTCTGTTTGAGTTAAAAATACAGTCAAACGGAGGTTGATTTTCATTTAGCTTCATTCACTCATGTTTAAAATTAGGTTATACTTTTCATTTTAAATTGTTTACTCATGATTAAACATCAGTTATACTTTAAATTATTTACATTGGCAAGAGAAAGCCTTGTGAGTGTTTCGTACCAGGTTTTTTTAAATTTAATCAGACAAGTTGTCGTCTTAATGCTTAGTGTTAACCCACCGGGTTGGTCTAGAGGTAAAGTCGTCGCCAGATACAGCTGTTTAACAGCTGATTTTCGGAAACGAAGGTTCCTGGTTCAAATCCTAGTAAAGGTAGTTACTTTTATACGGATTTGAATAGTGGACAGTGGTTGTGGGTGTAGTTTGATGGTGAGTGTGTCTGTAGAAGACTACACCACCTCATTTACACCTCCCTCATACACATCATCCTCATCTCATTGCTTATTGTTCTCAATTCAACAGATTACAACGTACACAAATTAGGAATAAAAAAAAATGCCAAGTGTAAAATTTGTCCATTTATTTAAGAGGGAAAATGTTTGTACTGCTATCATAATGAAAGTTAAAAGATTCAGTTAACAATTTATTTATTGAAGTAGTAAACTTAATACGAAGTTGTGTTCACGAGGAAAATTATGTAGTTTGTCGTACTATTAATATTGCTATTATAATGTACTGAAAAAAGAAGATTTTTGTAGTTTTAGGTGTTAAGTGCGGGGAGTGTGAAGAGCGAGGTGTGAAGTGTGAAGTGTGAAGTGCGATGTAAGAAAGGGTTGAATAGTGCAGTGCAGTGTAGGGGGTGGTGAATTGAAGGGCGGGTTTCGCTCTCATTATTTTTAGACAGTTCAGCAGCGATGAGTGCGAGTTGAGTGACAGGCGACACAATGCGTGCACCACTTCAATATGAATATTGCGAAAATGAAAATTTTCCATACCGGGTTTTCTATTATGGTGCAGTAGGCCTACGAGACTAGCATTAATTACGCGGTGTCTGCCAATGCATTTCTCTTCACCTTCACACAATGTTGTACCGGGTGTCAATAAAATAGCCGACACCTTAGGCTAACTACAGTCCAGCCTCTCTTAGTTTGCTCCTAATGTAAACAAATAATGACCAAGTCACTAAGCATGTGCATTATATCAAAATGTGTACACACTGATTAAAAAGTAACAACTAAATACTTTTAAAAGTATTTTTATAAATGAAATTGTTATGCCTACATCATATCATGACTGATGTTTTTAGTTCTGTAAGTGCTTATAATTTAAAATATAGTTAACTTGATAGGAATACGAGATGTGTAAAGTGGTGGAGTGTAGCGTGCACCCTGTAGTAGGTGGCTTTTGTTTGTTGACAGACACTAGGAGGGAGCAAACTAACAACGGTGGCTCAACTATCACTTATTTCTTACTATTTTGCCCTTCTTGCCCTTTATGAATACAGGGTGATTATGAATGAAATCAGACACTTTCGACAGCTCGTTAAACATCAAACTGGTGTATTTGAATTAGTTCGGATTATCGGGGTTTGAATGTAGTTTAATCGTGCGATTTTTCTCAAAAATGGTTCTTACGATTTTATTATAAAAATCGCAACATTTAGTATTACATTTTATTTGCTCTGCAAGATAGAGTAAGCGCCATGTCTGCTGAAATCTTAAGGCGCCTGTGCTCTCGCGGAAAACAAATTTTATTTTATTTTTAGTTTTTTACTTTTTCTTGCCTATATGAATATCTTATAGGAAGAAAAGTATTGTTTTCATGTCGATTTTTCGAAATCGAGTTTTCACCAGATCTATACGTTTTTAGACCCTCTGAACCCAAAAAACATGTTTTTAGCGATTGGTGTGTGTGTGTGTGTGTGTGCGCGCGTGCGCGTGCGTGTGTGTGTGTGTGAACAGAATATCTCAAGAACGGAACATCGTACGAACTTGTAACTTGAAACTTAAGTTACATACCACTACCGGACCCGACACGAACATTTTCGTTAAAATTGGTCAACCGGAAGTAGTAGTTTATTCGTGTAATTTTTCACTTTTTTGCGATTTTCTCGAAAACTGGTCATACGATTTTTTTAAAAATCGCCTCATTTACTCAATTCTTTATGCTGTAAAAGGTAGGGTAGGCGCCATCTCTGCTGAAATTCTGCGTGAGGCTGTTTTCACGTAAAAACATAATTTTTTTAAAATTACGGCTTTAATATGCATATTAACGCAAAAATTTATATGATAAATGTTGTAGAGAATTTAAAATTCTACAACTTTTATTTCAAACATTTTTTTGTATAACGCTTAGTTTACCAGTAATTAGCGATTTTCTGTTTTTTTTCTCACGAAAACGTGTGAAAAATCAATTTCTTAAAGATTTCGGCATTAGTAAGCATTTTACGACAAAAGTGTATATAATCATATTTGTAGGAAATTAAAAGCTCTACATCTTTTATTTAGAGCATGTTTCTTTACAGAGCCTAGTTTAGTGTGAAAGAGTGATTTTCTGTATATTGTAGCAAAACCGAGGTTGATTTTCCTTTTGTCTCTTTTACTCATGATTAAAACAAGATTATTTTTTTCGAGGTTAATTTTTTGTTTATTTGTAATGTTTTATTACTAATGTTATGTTATATTGGTCATTATTTGCATTGGCAAGAGAAAGTTGTGTGAGTGTTTCACACCAGATTTTTCATTTTAAGATTCCGGCGTTAATATTCATTCTAGGGGAAAAGGGTTAAGTATGAAAAGTGTATAGTGTAAGCGTACCTACAACTTTTGTTTTCTAGTGGTTACATCGCTTAGTTGAGCGTCAATTAATTAGTGATTTTTTTTAAGTGATCAGCCAAAAGGCTGCTCTGAACCTCTAGAGGCTTTCAGTAAAAGATCGGAGTGAGGTGGTTTACTATTACCTTCCTCACTGAATGGAAAAGTATGCTTATCAGCATGCCAGGCCCTCTGGAAAGCATCTACTCTCCACCCTGCAAATGACACCTTCACTTCATTCACCACAGATAACTGTGACTAGTGTCACTGTACGCCTGTACCTTTTCTCTTCTTAAATGTTTCAGTCATATATTTGGGTGACCACGTGGTAAGAAAGAGAACTATTTTTGGCAGCCCTGCAACTAGCAAATCGAATCCAAATAATTTAACACTCCTCCGGCCAATAGGCCAACAGGCCGGAGGAGTGTTCGATTTTAATCAATAGTAAGTGACAAAAAAATAAGTATTACTAAGTATTAGTAAATAATTATTTGTATTAGTAAGTATTAGTATTAGTAAGTGAGTAAAATTGGGTAATTGTTTACTTTCTCTTGCCTATATAAATATATAGGAAGGAAAGTATTGTTTTCATGCCGATTTTAACAAATACACTCTTCACCGGATCTACATGTAAACAGACCCTCTCAACCCAACAAAACATGTTATTAGCGATTGGTCTGGGTGCGCGCGCGTGTGTGTGTGTGAACACACACACGCGCAGAATATACAGAATATCTCAAGAACGGAACATCGTACGAACTTGAAACTTGAAACTTAAGTTACATACCACTACCGGACCCGACACGAACATTTTCATCAAAATCGGTCAACCGGAAGTAGTAGTTTCTTCGTGTAATTTTTCACTTTCTTGCGATTTTCTAAAAAACTGGTCCTACGATTTTTTTAAAATCGCCAGGTTTACTGAATTTTTTAAGCTCTACAAGATAGGGTAGGCGCCATGTTTGTTGAAATTCTTGGTGAGGCTGTTTTCACGTAAAAAAATTGTTTTTTTAAGATATACATTTTAGCGCAAAAATTTATAGGCTTATATTAAAAAATGTAGAGAATTTAAAATCCTACAACTTTTATTTAAAAATTTTTTTGTAAGCGCTTAGTTTAGCGGTAATTAGCGATTTTCTGTTTTTTCCCCACGAAAACGTGTGAAAAATCGATTTTTTTAAGATATCGGCCTTAGTATGCAGTTTAAGACAAAAGTGTATTTAAACAATTTTATAGGAAATTAAACGATCTACAACTTTTAATTAAAGCATTTTTCTCTACAGAGCCTAGTTTAGCGTGAAAGAGCGATTTTCCGTATTTTTAAGCCAAACTGAGGTAACTTATATTTTCATTTTGCGTCTTTAATTCATGATTAAAATCAGGTTACGTTTATTGAGGTCGGTTTTTTGTTTATTTCTAACGTATTTTTACTAATGTTAGGTTTTTTTTTATTTATTTGCATTGGCGAGAGAAGGCCGTGTGGGTATTTTATACCATATTTGTTTAATAGGGTACTTTTTTGACACCCGGTGTATGTTTGCAGCAGCAATGATTAGACAGACGTAGCATGACTTTTATCAGTCGGAATTCCTCCCTCCTCCTGCCATCCCATCCTTACCTTTTACTTATCCCTTTTTCTTTATTATGGTCCTGTGGGAACACGTAGTCACGTTCACCCTTTCTTCCTACTCGGTCTCATCCCTTTCTGCAACCCCCCACCCGATCTGTTTGTTTTACTTTTCCCTTTTCTACCGTGAAACATAAAACTGGAACTGATTTTGAAACGGGTCTATCTGTGATTGTTTTCGTCCTGTCTCCGTAATTCTGTTTTTCGGCTGCGTACACATTTTTCAGTTTTTTACTTTCTCTTGCCTATATGAATATATAGGAAGGAAAGTATTGTTTTCATGTCGATATTTCGAAATCGAGTTTTCACCGGATCTATACGTTTTCAGACCCCCTGAACCCAAAAAACATGTTTTTAGCGATTGGTTGTATGTGTGTCTGTGCGTGTGTGTGTGTGTGTGTGTGTGTGTGGACAGAATATCTCAATAACGGAACATCGTACGAACTTGGAACTTGAAACTTAAGTTACATACCACTACCGGACCCGACACGAACATTTTCATCAAAATCGGTCAACCGGAAGTAGTAGTTTATTCGTATAATTTTTCACTTTTTTTGATTTTCTCAAAAATGGGTTCTACGATTTTTTTAAAAATCGCCTGGTTTACTAAATTTTTTATTCTGTACAAGATAGTGTAGGCGTCATGTTTGCTGAAATTCTGGGTGAGGCTGTTTTTACGTAAAAACATAGTTTTTTTAAGATTACGGCTTTAATATGCAATTTAGTGCAAAAAATTATATAATAAAAGTTGTAGAGAATTTAAAATTCTACAACTTTTATTTCAAACATTTTTTTGTATAACGCTTAGTTTAGCGGTAATTTGCGATTTTCTGATTTTTTCCAACGAAAACGTGTGAAAAATCGATTTTTTTAACATTTCGGCTTCAGTACGCATTTTACGACAAAAGTGTATATAATAAAATTTATAGGAAATTAAAATGTCTACAACTTTTATTAAGAGAATTTTTCTTTACAGAGCTTAGTTTAGCGGGAAATTGTGATTTTCCGTTTTTTTAAGCCAAATTGAGTTCGATTGTCATTTTGCGTCATTCACTCATGATTAAAATAAGGTTATGTTTTTGAGGTTAGTTTTTGTTTATTTCTAATATTTTATTAATAATGTTAGGTTTATTATTAATTATTTGCATTGGCAAAAGAAAGTTGTGTGAGTGTTTCACACCAGATTTTTTTTTAATTGTATTTGATGAATACCAAAAACATCTTTTAATATGGATATCGTTGTTATTGAAAGAAACATATATTTATTTTATTATTTATTTATTTATTATTGGTAAAAACAAGTTGAATGAATGTTATCCTCCTATGTTATTTGGTAATACCGGGATAGGTCTCTAGCCTGTGCACAAGCGGGTAGGCCTACCAGTTGGTGGTTTATTTTATTTATTTATTTATTCCATTACCACCTATAATAATAGCTACACTATATCTACACTAAATTTACATAAAAGAAAAGAAACAAAAATTTACAAAAAAATACTTACAAAAAATTTTCCAAACGTAAATATACAAAAAATGATAATAGTAGATATATTAATTAAAAAAAATTTTAAAAAAATTTCATGTAATGGCAAAGGATAAAGGAGACTTTCGATGACAATGTTAACAAAACTTTTTTAGCTGAAACAAGAGGAAGAGCAATTAGTTTGAAAACTGATTAAATTAATCAGCCAGAGGTTACTTTTACTTATTATGGTCGCATCAACATTCTAAGTTTTTAGCGACCCCATTACATAAAAAAACACAAATTACATAACATAACATAACATAAGATTATGGCACTTAAGGTTTACAATGATGTTTTTCAATTTTAAATAAAATTTACACTGAACAATTGAATATTATACTTTTAAATTGTAAATTATTTTGTATGAATTTCACTTTTACTTGCACTTAAATTGTCTTTGAATATTTAAAAATCTGGTGTGAAACACACACAACTTTCTCTTGCCAATGCAAATAATGACCAATATAACCTAACAATAGTAATAAAACATTAGATATAAACAAAACACTAACCTCAATAAACATAACCTTATTTTAATCGTGAGTGAAAGACGGAAAATGAAAATCGACCTGTTTGGCTTAAAAATATGGAAAATGACTCTTTCAAGCTAAACTAGACTCTGTAGAGAAAAATGCTCTAAATAAAAGTTGTAGATCTTTTAATTTTCTATAAATTCGACTAAATACACTTTTGTCATAAAATGCATACTAAGGCAGAAATCTTAAAAAATCGATTTTTCACACGTTTTCGTGAGAAAAAAACAGAAAATCGCTAATTACTGCTAAACTAAGTGTTATACAAAAAAATGTTAGAAATAAAAGTTGTAGGATTTGAAATTCTCTACATTTTTTATTATATAAATTTTTGCGCTATAATACATATTAAAGCCGTAATCTTTAAAAAACACTTCTTTACGTAAAAACAGCCTTACCAAGAATTTCAGCAAACATGGCGCCTACCGTATCTTTTAGAGAATAAAAAATTGAGTAAATGAGGCGATTTTTAAAAAAATCGTAGGACCAGTTTTTGAGAAAATCGCAAAAAAAGTGAAAAATTATACGAATAAACTACTACATCCGATTGACCGATTTTGATGAAAATGTTCGTGTCGGGTCCGGTAGTGGTATGTAACTTAAGTTTCAAGTTTCAAGTTCGTACGATGTTCCGTTATTGAGATATTCTGTTCACACACACACACACACAGACACACCGCTAAAAACATGTTTTTTTGGGTTCAGGGGGTCTGAAAACGTGTAGATCCGGTGAAATCTCGATTTCTTAAAATCGACATGAAAACAATACTTTCCTTCCTATATATTCATATAGGCAAGAGAAAGTAAAAATTGTATAAAGTCTTTGTGTACTGTGTGTGATTAACGCAGTCTTTGTAATTGTCCGGTAAGTGAAATTGTCTCTGTATAGTGTTCAAGGTAGGACATTCCACAAGAATATGTTTGACAGTTAATTAAGAGTTCACTTTTCTTTTCTTTTGTATATTTGAGGAGTTACAGGAGTATTTGGGATAGCCTCTGGTAAAATAAGGTACAGTCCAGCCTCTCTCTCTAAGTTTGCTCCTAATGTAAACAAATAATGACGTCACTGAGCATGCGCATTATGTAAAAATGTGTACACGCTGATTAAAAAGTAACAACAAAATACTTTCAAAAGTATTTTTCTAAATGAAATTGTTAGGCCTACATCATATCATGACTGATGTTTTTAGTACTTTAAGTAGTTATAATTTAAAAAATAGTTATCTTAATAGGAATACGACATCCATAAAGTCACGGACTGTAGCGTGCACCCTGTAGTAGCTGGTTTTGGTTTGTTGACAGTAGGAGCGAACTATCAACGGCTGAACTGTATGTGATTGAGGCTATATAATGTGCTGCTGTTAATGGTTTTCTGCAATCTAGTGGCTTGATATCCAATAGGCTACGGGTTACAGCCGCCGCTCTGCTATGATAATTATGAGTTATTTTCTGTAGCACAGGAAGTTTATTGGATCTTATATGTCTGTAATATTTCTTATTCAATGTTTATCAGAAATATTTCATTGTGATTTTCACATTTTTTCACTTAAAAGATGATGTAAGACATCAAGTATTGCATGATACAGATTTTTGTTATCACTAATGTGTGTACGTTGTAATGTGTTCAACTTTTCTCTGCCTGTAATTCTTTATTGACGACTGTAAAATCGAACAAGTAAATGCGAGATGTGATGCTTCTGATAATTGTGTAAATGAGATGATAGGCATCAGGGGGTAGGGGTAGGGAGGGCTCCCATCACTGCCTCCCCAACAATTAAATTTGTATTTAAATTAGCAGGTCTCTTCTAATGCGTTTTTAAGGCAGGCGTCTAGAGTGGCCAATTGTACAATATTTATATGAGGACCTTGTCCAAAAAATATCTACTTGTTTGAACTTGTCGATGCCTTTTCACTGCAGGTTTCCTATTATCTATTTCAATTATTTTTTGATACTATTATAGGTAAAAACAATTCAGTTTTAGAAATGTAAACATTGTATGTTTTTTTTATTTATTTTTTATTCCTAATTTGTGTACGTTGCAATCTGTTCAATTTAGAACAATAAGCAACCCCATCACCCAATGAGATGAGGATGATGTGTATGACGTGTAAATGAGACTGTGTAGTCTTCTAGAGACACACTCACTGAGTATGGTTAATTGTACCCCAACCATCAAAGTACACCAGTAACCACTGTCTAGTATTCAAATCCGTATAAAAGTAACTACCTTTACTAGGATTTGAACCAGGAACCTTCGTCTCCGAAAATCAACTGTTAAACAACTAATTTTGGCGACGACTTTACCTCTAAACCAACCCGGTGGGTTGTACGTTTTGTTGTATTGTATGTTTAAAACAATTTTCTTAAGAATCTTTTTTATCGCATTTTTTTTAACATCTGAGGTTATTTACAATAAGTTTAAAAAGAAAAACTACGAGGTCTGTTCAAAAAATAACCGAACTTTATGAATTACGCGCTAATGAGGATATTTAGCGACGTGCGGTTGGTGGTACACTGTTTTACGTAATTCCTTTTGTGAACACATTTTCTTGGATTGTTGATATCTCATTTAATTTTCGTGGTATTCTGCTTTTAGTACGACGTGTTTAAGTGCTAGTGACGATTTTTGTATTGTGTGAAATTCGGGAGCAAAGGTGCAATGTGAAATTTCCCGTGAAGCAGGGGAAAACTTTCACAGAAACATTTCAACTTTTGAAACAAGCTTAAGGAGATGATTCTCTGTGTTGTACGCATTGTTGTAAATAGTTTTCTCAATTTGAAAGTGGTCGCCAGTCAATCGAAGATGACCCTCGACCTGGAACGCCTTTAACTTCAACTGATGGCACCCTCGTTAGGAAAATCCATAATCTGGTGCGTGTAAATCGCCGATTGACTGTCAGAGAACTTTCAGAAGAGGTTGGTATCTCAATTGGATCGTACCATGAAATTTTGGCTGAAAAATTGAACTTGCATCGAGTTGCAGCAAAGTTTGTTCCCCGTTTGATGACCGAACAGCAAAAAGAACTCATGTGGACGTTTGTCGGACTTCTTGAACAACCCAATGATGATACAACATTCAGGTAAACAATCATAACAGGAGACGAAAACTGGGTTTACGGCTACGGCATTGAGACAAAAGTGCAGTGTTCACAACGGGTTGACAAAAATTTCACATTACAAAAATCGTCTCTAGCACTTAAACACGTCATACTAAAAACACAACAACACGAAAAGTAAATGAGATATCAACAATCCAAAAACATATGTTTAATAAAGAAAGACGTAGAGTAGTGTGCTGCCAACCGCACGTCGCTAAGTATCCCTGTTTGCGCGTAATTCAAAAAGTTCGGTTATTTTTTGAACAGACCTCGTATAAGTTAATAATATTATGCAAGTGAAGAAAACACCAAGTAGTATTGCTTCCAAAAGAAAAACCAAATTACTTACAATTTTTGAAAAACTTAAACCTAGATAAAAGATGAATAAAGTAGAATGAGGTTGATAGAGATTATTATCGACTTCAAATTATTGTTTACTATGGTTAATTATTATTGCTAATAATAGGCTAATAATAATAATAATAATAATAATTATTGCTACTATGGTTGAACAAATGGAGACTAAAAGCAAACGCAAATAAATCCGTCCAAGTTGTTGTTTAGGTCATCAGCCGAAAGGCTGGTTTGAACCTGCAGAGGTTTTACTAAGTAAAACGAGGAGTGAGGTGGTTTACCATTGCCTTCCTCACTGAGTGTAAAAGTATGCTTATCAGCATGCCGGGCCCTCTGAAAAGCACATATTTTCCACTCTGCAAATGACACCTTCACTTCATTCACCTCAGGGTCTGGCTGTATAATGAAATCCATTACTTTGAGAGGAGATAACTCTGATTAGTGTCTTTTGCACCTCTACCTCTTCTGTTCTTAAATGATTCAGTCATTTAATTGGCTGACCATTTGATAAGAAACAGAACTATTTATTTTAGCCCTGCAACGAACAGACTGAGTGTAAATAATTTGACACTCCACCTGTCTGTTACGAGCAGCTACCGTCCAAGTTACATTTACTATGAGAAGAGAGGAATGCCCATCAGTACTGCTAGTACTGCCCTTAACAGACAGGTGGAGTGTCAATTTGTTTACAGGGCTAAAATAAATAGTTCTGTTTCTTATTACATGGTCAGCCAATTAAATGACTGAATCATTTAACAACAGAAGAGGTAGAGGTGTACTGTGACACTAATCAGATGATCTCCTCTGAAAGTAATGGATTTCATTATACAGTTGGACCCTGGGGTGAATGAAGTGAAGGTGTCATTTGCAGAGTGGAAAATATGTGTTTTTTCAGAGGGCCTGGCATGCTGAAAAGCGTAATTTTTCACTCAGTGAGGAAGGCAATGGTAAACCACCTCACTCCTTGTTTTACTTAGTAAAACCTCTACACGTTCAAACCAGCCTTTCGTCGGCTGATGACCTAAAAAAAAAAAAAAACTGCTAGGTAATGATGTACTCCCACAACAAGATCACGTGAAGTACCACGTGTGGCTTGCATCTTGACCGGAGATTAACTTGGCGACATCTCATAGTATGTAAAAAGAACGAGCTAAATTTAAAATACATAAAGTTTAACTGGTTATTAGGAAGAAGATCACTTTTATCTGTTCAAAATAAGGTTACTTGCTTAATCTATATTACAATTTTCCAGCTTGTTTGGAAGTGAAGGTGTCATTTTCAGGGTGGAAGTAGATTCTTTTCAAAGGGACTGCGGCATGCTGATGAACATACTTTTCCACTCGGTGAATTGGGGCGATTTTAAACCACGTCACTCCTCGTTTTACTTACCCTTACAAAACCTTTAGAGGGTTTTTTTGTTTTACGTGTGACCGTTTTGCAGTTTCTGCTAATGCAGACGGAGGAGAATGATGATTTATGAAAATGAGTGATGAAAAAATGCCAGACCTGATCGGGAATCGAACCCGGTACTCCGGCTTAGAAGCCACTTGCGTTAACCGATTCGGCTGATCACCTAAACTACAATTTTTGGGCTACAAGTATAATTTCTAAAGACTCCTATTGTGGGGTCAATAAAGAATGGGTTAGTTTTTAAATGTTGTCCCATCAACCACAGAAGAAATAAAATATTTAACATATAAGACCAATTAATTTAGTAATATTCGATAACACATAACTGGATTGATATAGACAGAACTTCCAGCCTGAGAATAAAATTTTCAGGTGTGGGCACCGTTTTTGGGATACCAAAAATAATTAAAGAAAAACAAATTTATATGCTGTTAACCCGCAATAAAATATTTTAATGTTCAAAAATCATATTATACATAATAACAATTACAAAAAAAATAATTTGTGGCCACACATATTTAAATAAAATTCTTTTTTATAAAGTCCAAAAGAAAATAATGAAATAATATTTATAATACTGCACCAATCACTCGTAAACAATACTCAGAAAATTTGGGTCATTCCAAGATAGGCAGACTTCCGGGAAAACCTGGATATCCGATGGACTGGATTTAGCGGATTCATACTTCGACTCCCAAGATGTCCTTAGGATAATGATAACTCCACTCAGCGCTCGAGGGTCCGCCCCTGGGTTGGTACGCCCTTGGTCAGCCTTTTGGTATTTTCTGTAACATTCGTACGAACTAGTAGTAAAACGAATAAACAAAAAGAAACCCCTCTCCTGTTTCTATACATCACGCGACTTTGGCTTCCTACCACTACATTACAAATTACCCCATATTACACAAAATTACTTATTTCATATTCCATCCTTAAATATCTTTACATTTCTTTTATTAATATTATACATCTTTCGTTTCAAATGCTGATCGCTTTTGATTTTAAGTTTTCACATAAAACAATTATACTTCAGAACACCCACTAAATAAACGAAACAACCATAAATAGAAAATTTTACCAAAACATACTACACAGCAGGGAGCTATAAATCAAATAATCATAATAAAGTTTATCAAGATTTACATTAGAATATTTCTAATTAGCGATCAGCAGAATCCCCAAGCATGGATTTCCAGCACCTACAAATTACTTCTCACAAACAGACATTTTAACAAAAACAAGGATAAAATGGCGGCGACCAAACACCGGCGCCTTTTACTTACCCAAATTATTCTGTAGCATCCGAATGAATTAACTTGCACAGAAGTAGCTCACAACAAAAAAAATATATATATCACATCACGATAAAGACTTAAAACAATACATCGGGTTAACACACGCTACTTAAAAACAATCCATGATACAACAGATATTTTGCCATTACGGCCAACGACGTTATTCAGTCATCGTACAATAAGTCTCACCACTTCGAAGTTCCAATCAAGACAGAACCAGAACGCGGCCAACAGTTACCGCTTCGCCTCCCCACTCAAAGCATCAACCAATCAAAAACCTTCCCTAACATCGCCTGATTCTGGAAGTACAAGGTAATCGTCACGTACGCACCCGGGTAAGAGTAACAACCTTTCCCTTAGGCCTAGTGTCCATTTGAGAGAAACTGTCGAGAGAAACTCTCGACAGTGCTCTCAGGGTGCTTTCCATTTGAGAGTAGTTGCGCTGTCGAGAGAGCTCTCCGACAGTCGACAGCGACTGAACTGTCGACAGTACGAGAATTCCGTGTCCACTTGATAGTCTTGAGACCCGAGAGTCAACACAACAAGCAGTCTGCTGAGTGTCATCAAACGTGCGTGTTTTTAATTTGATAAAAATGGATTCACGTCAGGCCCTAGCTTTTCTAATAGCGTACAAAATCATTCAAAAAAGAAAGGAGTGTTGGATAAAAAACTGGATAAATCGACGAAATTCCTTGGGAGCTTGTTCAGCACTCGTAAATGAGTTGCGGCTGGAGGATGCACAGCAATTTAAAAATTTTATTCGAATGTCTGCAGTGCAATTTGAACTGCTTTTAAATTTAGTTAAACACCAGATTGTCAAAAAAGATACAAAATTAAGTGAAGCATTTTCTCCTCATGACAGATTAATGGTTACGCTTCGAAGAGATTATAAAAGATTTGAAATATTGAAATTTAAAAAAATATTAAAATTATTAAAAAGATTAAAATTTAAAAGAAAGATTTAAAAAAGAAATTAAAATATTAAAAAAGACTATAAAAAGTAATAAAAATATTTTAAAATAGACAAATAAATGTAATGAACTGTCGACACAAGCTCTCAGCTTTTCCAACACTGACGGAAGAGTGGAGAGTAACTCTCGAGACTAGAAACGAGCATTTACACTTGCGAGAAATGAACTGTCGACAGCTGCACCTGCTTCTCTCGGAGAGTAGCTCTCAGGCCCGTATACATTTGCGAGTCTACTCTCGAGAGTACTCTCGACAGTATTTTCTCTCAAGTGGACAAGTGGCCTTACACAATAGGAATAAAACTCATAGCACTGACAAACAACCCAAACAATAGATTCATCCGTAGAACTCTCCAGAAACCAAAAACTCAAACGCAATACAATAAAATGAAATAAGAAACGAAATAAAAATACATTGATCAATTCCAATTCTAATTTCCAAGTTATAAAATATTAAATAACTGCCAACCACATCCAATAATTCATATCAAAAGAGAAATAAAATGAAAAATCTTTTAAAATATAAAAATTTAGGAAACGTTGTAAAATCAATAAAACCTATTGTTGAATGCGGTAGCTGAATGGTAGTACAGCCCCTACACTCTGCTTTAAACGTTAAAATGGTGAGATCTAATATCACCCGGATACATAAGACACGGCCCTGTTTCGAAGCAAGGGCTAGGCTACTACACGAAACTCGACAAGGGGGTAAATGGAAATGGATTTGACAGGAACACATATAGGGAAATAAGGCTGCAAAAACTAATAATGTTGAGGTACTCACTTTGATTCGTATACGCTGACTGTCCAAGTTGATGAAATGAAGGAAAACTGCGGTGTAACACACTTGAATGTTCGTTGATATTTGCAAATATTAAACCACTAAAGTCACTGTAAAGCACGTTTATAAAGTCACACAAAACACTGATTACACTAGTAATTGCAGCGTGGATACATGAACGGATAAGGTAACGCACGCGGCAGGACAGTTGCATAAGTTTCGTTAATCGCACACAATACAAGAATTAGATTTATATAATAATACGAATTTCACGTTAGTAGCATAGACTGGGGCCGAATAATTGTGCTTAGACGGCGACAAAACGATAAAATGCGTTGCACGTTAATTGTAGGAGACATCGGTACTCGAGACCATAGCGTCGGTTATGCAAATTGGCAGCACACGGCTGACCCGTTCGGACGATAGAACACAAGCGAGTGAGAAGAAAGGCAGGAAGACAACATGGCGAAGGATTAGGAAAAAGGGGAATTTTGCGATTGGAGGAAATCGAGTCACGTGAGGGCTGGATTACGCATCCACGAAGAAAAATAGTGCGTTGATCGATATAATATCAATGAACCTTTACATGGGTGGGAGATCGTTATTCTAGAAAGATCTACAGGCGGAAAATTTAACTGGTGTGATACTAAACATCCCGCCCACCTAAAAATGCAAAGGATTTTTAAGTAGGACGAGCGGACGAGAGCAAACGTTGGTGATCGAAGAGGTTACCGCCCACCAAAGGCAGGAAGGCAGAACGAAGCGTAGAAATCGTTGACGAAGATGAATAAACGATGAGAAGCGCAGGACGGAACATCTTGAGGTGGCGTCTCCAGTGCGCGGACTGAAGCGGCCCAGAAGAGAGGAACATCTTGAGCGGACTCACACGGGAGCCCCACGAGAAAACGGAAATTTTGCTGTGCTCCCAAGCGAGGGCTTGAAAGCAGTTACGACGAAAAGCGACGAAAACGAAGAGAGGCTCGAAGTCTTCAAGCAGGAAGAACTTCAAGTGAAACGTTGCGAAGAGGACGAGACGAGACGAGGCGAGTATGAATCAATTCACAGATTGATCCACGGCGAAGGCAGCTAGAGGCCCTGAGCGTTGACGAGACGAGACGTTGCGAGTATGAATCAATTCACAGATTGATCCATGGCGAGGGCAGCTTGAGGCCCTGAGCGTTGACGAGATGAGACGAGACGAGTGTGAATCAATTCACAGATTGATCCACGGCGAAGGCAGCTAGAGGCCCTGAGCGTTGACGAGATGAGACGTTACGAGTGTGAATCAATTCACAGATTGATCCACGGCGAAGGCAGCTAGAGGCCCTGAGCGTTGACGAGACGAGACGTTCGCAAGAAACAGAAGTCCTGCGGGGTGAGTTTAACGTCGTCCCAGGACGCAAGAATGCGAGCTAGTGCGTTGGAAGAAGAATGAGCGAGGATACTGGGCGCATGTAGTTACCATGAGAGGTTTTAAGTTCTACGACGCGCACGACGTTGTCACGACCAGGAAACAATTTGACGATTACACCTAAAGGCCATTGGGATGGCAAGGTGGACATTTGACGAGCGATTACAATTTGCCCTATGGCGACGTTTTGACCGACTTTGGTCCATTTGTGGCGTTGTATCTGAGTGTGTAAATAATCGCGAGACCAGGATTTCCAGAATGATTGCGTTAAATTTTTTAATAGCAACCATTTGGACGTGATTGAGGTATTTTCGGCGATCGATTTCTCAGGAGGTTGTAAAAGCGGAGCTCCGATGAGAAAATGTCCAGGCGTTAGAATGTTTTCGAGTTCGGAGGGGTCTGGAGACAAATCCAGTAACGGTCTGCTGTTGAGCACGGCTTCGATGCGAGCGAAAAGTGTGGCGTATCCTTCATAAGTGAGGATCGTTTGACGAAGAAGACGATGTAAGCAATGTTTTGCAGATTTGACGGCTGCTTCCCACAGACCACCAAAGTTAGGCGCAGAAGGTGGGTTAAGAAACCATTCGATGTTTTTGGCGGCTAAACAGGCGCCAATTTGCGATGAAGACGTTCGGATTGCACTGTAAATGTCGTGGAAGGCGTTCTTGGCTCCGACGAAATTGGTTCCGTTGTCGGAGAAGACCTGAGCGGGAAGTCCTCGGCGTGAAGCGAAGCGATCGAAAGAAGCGAGGAAGGCGCTGGTGCTGAGATCTGATACGAATTCCAGATGGACAGCTTTGGTGCACATGCAGACGAAAACACATAAGTATCCCTTAGTGGTTGGGGATTTTCGGAGCGAGTTTATTTTTACTGTGAACGGACCAGCATAATCGATGCCGACCGAGTGAAACGGACGAGAAGGAGTAACTCTGGATGACGGGAGATCGGCCATAATTGGTTGAATGGTTGTTTTGCTAAATCGAATACAGCGGGTGCAGTGCCGTATGCGCTGTCTGATGACGCTGCGAGCGGAGAAAATCCAGAATTGCTGCGTTACAAGCGATTGAGTCGTTCTAGGTCCAGAATGTAAGGAAATGTGATGATAATAGTCACACACCAAGTGTGTGAGGTGACAGTGTTTGGGCAGCAGATACGGATGCTGTTGATTGAAGTTGACGTTGGCGTTAGATAGACGGCCGCCCACCCTGAGGGCTCCGTCTTGATCGATGAACGGTTTGAGCGAGGCGAAGGATGATTCCAATTGTTTACCCTTGGCGCAAGCGGCTAGTTGCGACGAGAAGTGCGTTGCTTGAGTGAGCTTAATGCAGACTATTTTAGCGTGATTTAACTCAGATGCGGTGAGAAATGATTCGAATTCGTTGGTTTTGCTGCGAAGACGTTTGAAGAAGCGAAACATGTAGGCGATGACTCGAAGCATTCGGTTGTAGCTGGAAAATCTCGTTAACAGTTGGTCGTCCAATTCGGGTTTTACATTGGCGACGAGTGTGATCTGCGTTGGACGTAGGTCGAGCTGATCGTTCGGAAGCTGAGGTGTGCTGACGTCGGGCCAGGCGGATGCGATGGTGAGATATCGAGCAGGTCCGTGCCACCATATGGCACTGTTGAGAAGACAGTCCGGTGCGCAACCTCGAGAGGCGATGTCAGCGGCGTTTTCACTGGTTGGTATGTGAGACCACATATCCGCGGTGGTTTGTTGAAGAATGCGCAGGACTCGATTGGTGATGTAAATTTTTAACAAGTGCGGAGGCGTTCGGAGCCACGAGAGAACAATAGTGGCGTCGGAGTGTAGTCGTGTTTCACAAACGTTGAGTGACTTGGCGAAGTCCGAAATTGAGGCGAAAAGGCGTGCTAACAATAGAGCAGCGCACAGTTCCAAGCGTGGTATCGTAACGATCGTTTTGGAGGGAGAAACACGGCTTTTTGCTTTGAGCAGGTGAACGTTAACAGTGTTGAGATGCTGAACGTGAAGATAGATGCAGGCGGCGTAACCCTTTTCAGAGGCGTCACAGAACCCTAATATGCGGTAGGCAGCTCCGTGAGTCGTTACTTGTCGAGGTAGCGAGAGCGATTGGAGGCATGGCATTTTGTCGGTAAATGCCAGCCATTGCTGGGCGAGCCCTTGAGGTAAAGGGTCGTCCCACGATAAGTCGTTGTTCCACAGAGTTTTGATGAGAGTTTTGATCCAAAACGTTATGGGAGTAAGGAATCCCATAGGATCAAAAATACGAGCGAGATACGAAAGTACGGAACGTTTAGTGGGTGTACCGTTAAAGGAAGCAACTTGATACGTGTAGGCGTCATGAGTGGGTGACCATTGGAGGCCCAAGATTTTTATGGATGAATCGTGTGAAAAATCAAGCGATGATTCCAGAAAACTGTCCGGAAAACGTTCGAGAAGCGAGGCGCAATTGGAAGACCACTTGCGAAGTTCGAATCCTCCACGTGCGAACAATTCGAGAAGCTGTGATATCAAGTCGTTGGTTTCCTCGACCGTGGATGCACCAGTGATAATGTCGTCCACGTAGGAATGATGTCGTATGGCGTAGTCGGCTAAAGGATAATTGACGCCGTCGTCGTTGGCAAGCTGGATGAGCGTGCGTTGAGCGAGATAAGCAGATGGTGCGAGGCCGTAGGTGACTGTGTTCAGCTCGTACTCTCGGAGTGCTGCGTCGTTAGCAGGTTTGTAGAATATATGTTGAAACTGTCGGTCAGATTCACGAACGTTGATTTGGCGGTACATCATTTTTATGTCGGTGCATATAACAAAACGATGCACGCGAAACGATAACAATATGTTGACTATGTCGTTTTGCAGCTTAGGTCCAGGTAGCAGGACGTCGTTGAGCGTATTGCCGGAAGAATCAGGGAATGAGGCGTTGAAGACTACTCGTATTTTTCCGTTGGGGTCAGAAGTTTTGAAGACTCCATGGTGCGGAATGATGTATGAAGACGGTGAGGATGCGAGAGACATATGTTTTAAGTCGAGGTATTCTAACATGAAGTTGTGGTATTTCTCGGATAATGCAGGCTAAGTAGAAACTCGTGAAGCGAAATTCAGTGCGGATCGCGCTACGACGGAGCGGTTGGACGTTAACGGAGCATGGTTAGCTCGAAAAGGTAGTGCTACAGTGTATCGGCCTTGATTGTCCCGAGTCGTTGTGGTTTTGTATAAATTTTCACAAAATTCGTTGTCTGGGTGTGGCGCTGGAAGGTCGGACAATTCTTCGGACTCCCAGAACCGTTGGAGATCAGAATGCACGTCGGAAACTTGCGTGAAGAGCGAAGTCGGTTGATAAGCGTGACTAGGCGTTAATTGAGTTGGAACTTGCCCGAATAAAACCCATCCGAATACTGTCGAAAGGGCGGAGGGCGTTCCCGGTATGAAGGATTGGCCGTCGTTAGTAACAATCTCAGCGAAAACACTGGCACCCAATAACAAGTCGATTGGGGCCGGACGATAAAACTCGGGGTCGGCTAACTGCTTGTTGGCAAACTGTTGTGCCACCGAGTGCGAGATACGAGAGGTAGGCAAATTATTTGTGATTTTATTCACCACCAGTGCAGAAATCGACGTTTCAAAGTTGTTGTGAGTTAGCGATGCTACATTTATTTGAGCTGTTCCCTTAATGGGCGCTGAAGCGGAAGTTATTCCCACCAGATTTTGGCGACTGGGGGAAATAACGGCGTTAATGGACTTGGCTGCGCGTTCCGTTATTAAGCAAGTCTCCGAACCGGAGTCTAAAACGGCTCGGAGTTTTACATAATCGTTTGATTCGTTTTGTAC
Organism: Catonia carolina; assembly: GCA_035578175.1. NCBI lineage: Eukaryota > Metazoa > Arthropoda > Insecta > Hemiptera > Achilidae > Catonia > Catonia carolina. The sequence continues at coordinate 569,019 of JAQMRL010000002.1, read as the reverse complement.
TAGCAGTAGCGCGGTACCAAGTATTACAACGGTGCTACCGGTTTGACAGGCGAGGGTAGTGTGATTTGAGTTGTCGTTGATTGAGGTTGATGCAGGTGTGATGCCGTGCTGCTGCGACGCAGGAGCCGGTTGAGCGTTTGATTGCTGAGCTGAAACTCGCCGAGTGTTAGCTTCGTTGGACGGGCTGCTCGTTTGCATGGTTGGGTGACGACTAGTAACATGGCGAGTCGCTGCGTTGTCAGAAGTGCGCGTGTTGGGCGTTGAGCTTTGACGTTCGTTGAAATTGGAAGTTCGTTTAATCGAGGCTGGCGTTCGTTCGCGGTGGAGCAGAGTGTGGTGCTCTTTAGCTCCGCAAGTTTTGCAAGAACGTTGAGATTTGCAATGGCTGCGATTATGCCTACCAAAGCAGGCGAAACAGCGTCGCGCGTTTGAGATTGCTTGGTATCGTTCATCGAGTGATAATAACAAAAAATCGGTACAAGTAAAAATGTTGTGTAAGTTAGAGTTGCAGAAATGACAACTAGGTGCTTCGGGATCTTTGGGCTCGAATTCATGAGACTCGAGTAGCAAAGCGTGGCGTTTCGACAAGGATAATTGAGGTGACGCAAATTTGCGCACGATTGGCCTGGTTGGCGAGTGCGCCGGCGATTGGTTAGGAGAAACAGATATTAGCTCCGTAGCACGCATGCGAGAGGCAATGTACGTTAATAATTGTGAATAAGACGGTATTTCGGTTGAGTTGATTGTTGATTCAAACGATTGTTGCACAGATGGACTAAGATTGCGGTAAATTATACTAAATAGCAGAAAATCCGTTAAGTCGATATCGAGTAATTTCAACGCTGAAATAGAGGATTCGTGAATGGTCAGAAATTCTTTGAACTGCTCATGGTTGAATTCTTTGGGTACAGAATAATTAAATATCTGTGACAGATGCAGATAAGCGAGTCGACGTGGGTTTGCGAAGCGTTCGTTTAACAGATTATAAGCAAGGTTGTAATTTTCAGCCGTTATTGGTAGGTGAAAAATTAATTTAAGCGGCTCGTCCCGGAGACAGGTTCGCAGATAATGCAGCTTTTGAACTGCAGTTAGTTGCGAATTAAAATGCACAAGGTCGTTGAAGAGCGATATGAAATTGGGATATTCATCCAATTTCCCGTTAAAATCAGGGATTTTTATTTTAGGTAATTGAATCGGAACACCGTCCGAAGCTGCTTTATTCGATTCGTTATTGCTAGAAGGATTATGCGCTATGATTTGATAATATTTGTTGTGAATATCGTTCTGTAAATTTGCAATGCATTGTTCGTTTTCCGCGTTGTAATTATCGTTTAATTGCTCAAGAAGGTGATTTAGAATTTTGTCAAATTCTTGTCGCAATCGGTTTGCTTCCGTATGAAAAGAGGCGCTAGCAACTGCTGGTAATTTAATATTTGTTTGAACGTTTATCATATTGCTTAATTCCCGTGCGATTCTGCGCGCTTGAACGAACAGTGGGTCTGAAACTGGATCGATTGTGGAAATATCGAGGTCAGGCTCCATGATGAATGCAAAATTTTGTAAATATTTTGAATAAAATGAATTAATTTGTTTTTGAACACCCTATGGTTTGAGAAAAATTGAAAGCTCGTTTTTGAATACACTGTAGTGGAAAATCACAAATTGGTTTTGACAGATTCGGATAACCGATACGTTTGAGATATTTCGAATTATTGACACCAGTTCGGATTGTTGACACTGGTTTACTAAAGGTTCGGATTAATGACACTGGCTTAATATTCGTTCGGATTAATGACATTCGCTTAATACTCGTTCGGATTAATGAAAATTACAATGTTGTGCATTGAACGTTTTAATTTAATTGTAGTTTTGCTTGAAAATATTTATTATGTATTCTAATAAATAAATTCCGTTGTTTGAATAAATTGTTAATGTTATTAACGTGATAGCGGTGTACAAGTGTTAAACAGTATGACCAGCTGATGTGAATTCCACGCGATCTAGAGCAGTAATGAATGTATGCGTGGTGGGGTGACAGAGCGCTGTGTCAATCCCCACTTTTGCTTAGAAGTAAAAATGGCTGGCTGGCCTTCTACTTCTCGTTGATAGAAAGAGAGCGAACTGTACCGGTTTGTGCGATGGCTTGGCTTGCTACTAACACACTCGCACATACACATACACAAAGAAATGACGCTACGCTATGAATGAAATTGCTTCTTAACGTTGCTAGTATTATGCGTGTAGACAATGAAATGTGTAAACACGTTTTTATTTTTAAATAAAGATTTGCCGTAATCCCCACTGCCATACAAAATACAATTTTACGGCAAGGGTTAAAACAGCAGTTGTAGCTTAATTGCGTTATATGAAATGAATCGCTCGTTACTGTATTTAATAATGGACTGTATATTGAAATTATTACTGTAAATATCCGGCACGGCTTAGGACCACTTTGTTGAATGCGGTAGCTGAATGGTAGTACAGCCCCTACACTCTGCTTTAAACGTTAAAATGGTGAGATCTAATATCACCCGGATACATAAGACACGGCCCTGTTTCGAAGCAAGGGCTAGGCTACTACACGAAACTCGACAAGGGGGTAAATGGAAATGGATTTGACAGGAACACATATAGGGAAATAAGGCTGCAAAAACTAATAATGTTGAGGTACTCACTTTGATTCGTATACGCTGACTGTCCAAGTTGATGAAATGAAGGAAAACTGCGGTGTAACACACTTGAATGTTCGTTGATATTTGCAAATATTAAACCACTAAAGTCACTGTAAAGCACGTTTATAAAGTCACACAAAACACTGATTACACTAGTAATTGCAGCGTGGATACATGAACGGATAAGGTAACGCACGCGGCAGGACAGTTGCATAAGTTTCGTTAATCGCACACAATACAAGAATTAGATTTATATAATAATACGAATTTCACGTTAGTAGCATAGACTGGGGCCGAATAATTGTGCTTAGACGGCGACAAAACGATAAAATGCGTTGCACGTTAATTGTAGGAGACATCGGTACTCGAGACCATAGCGTCGGTTATGCAAATTGGCAGCACACGGCTGACCCGTTCGGACGATAGAACACAAGCGAGTGAGAAGAAAGGCAGGAAGACAACATGGCGAAGGATTAGGAAAAAGGGGAATTTTGCGATTGGAGGAAATCGAGTCACGTGAGGGCTGGATTACGCATCCACGAAGAAAAATAGTGCGTTGATCGATATAATATCAATGAACCTTTACATGGGTGGGAGATCGTTATTCTAGAAAGATCTACAGGCGGAAAATTTAACTGGTGTGATACTAAACACCTATAAACGCTACAACGTCCGCCTTTTTTTTGGCTTCAAAGGTTGTTATGGGATTGATTTTGTTTAAAAACTTTACGTTACTTGCGTTAACCGATTCAGCTGATCACCTAAACTACAATTTTTGGGGTACAAAGATAATTTTTTAGACTCCTTTAGTTGGGTCAATACAGAATGGGTTAGTGTTTAAATTTCCGCCCTTTTTTGGCTTCAAGGGTTGTGTTATGAGATTGATTTTGTTTAAACTTTACGTTACTTGCGTTAACCGATTCGGCTGATCACCTAAACTACAATTTTTGGGGTACAAAGATAATTTTTAAGACTCCTGTTGTTGGGTCAATAAATGGGTTAGTTTTTAAATTTCCGCCCTTTTTTGGCTTCTAGGGTTGTGTTATGGGATTGATTTTGTTTAAACTTTACGTTACTTGCGTTAACCGATTCAGCTGATCACCTAAACTACAATTTTTGGGGTACAAAGATAATTTTTAAGACTCCTGTTGTTGGGTCAATACAGAATGGGTTAGTTTTTAAATTTCCGCCTTTTTTTTGGCTTCAAGGGTTGTGTAATGGGATTGATTTTGTTTAAACTGTGCATTACTCGTACTCGACCTACACTATATGTAAGTAAAGGAGGCAAATGTAAGCCTGAAATAAAGAAGGAGTAAGATAAGAGAAAAGCGATGCAATTGCAAAGGCTCCGACGGAAGATAGCTACTAGGGCTGAAGTAAAGTAAAGCAGAGAAAGGCAGGCAATTACCAGAACAGCAGAAGAGACACTCTATGAGATTTGGTATGCCCGGCGTTGCCTTGGAAACAAGTCATAAAGTTTTATAGCTGAGGGGACAACAACTGACTCACATAACGCAACCCCTACGCCCCTCTTACCACCCACCCTCCCACCCACAAATAACCGACCGTGTCTACCTCCCCCCCTCCCCCCTCCCCCGATGACTCATTACTATAAATCAAAGGCATCGCCACTGTAACACACGCACACAGAGACATTTATAAAAAGGAAATCAGTGGGAATAAAAACTTGCAAATTATAAAAGGAAGAAAATGATTCGATCCAGAAAATGATTCCATTTTTCAAAATACCCTAAAGCTTTTACATCGTTACGCCATTCTCGGGCCTAATTAGATGTATAACATTCATTCTTGCTTCATTCACTTGATTATCCCAATCCCTTTACACTTACAGCCTTTTGCCACCTCTTACGCTATGTCTGCGATATTATCTTTTATAATCTAGTTTGTAAGATTTTAATTACATAAGTTGTCAATGTCATTGTTGTTATTTATTCTAACTGTGATATTCAATTAACGTTTATGTGTGTATGTTTTTTGTGTTTTTCAGCGTTTTTTTTAGCCTTTTTTGTCTGTGATGTTACTTTTTTATTTTCTTTCATTTCTGTGATACTAGCTTATAAGATTTTAAGTTTTATATATATATATATATATAAAATCTGGTGTGGAACACTCACACAACTTTCTCTTGCCTATGCAAATAATAAACAATAATCCTAACATTAGTAATAAAACATTAGAAATAAACAAAAAATAACGTCAATAAACATAACCTTATTTTAATCATGAGTGAATGACCCAAAATGAAAATCGACCTCAGTTTCGCTTAAAAATACGGAAGATCACTCTTTCTCACTAAACTAGGCTCCGTGGAGAAAAATGCTCTCAATAAAAGTTGTAGATCTTTTAATTTCCTATAAATATGATTATATATACTTTTGTCGTAAAGTGCATACTAAGGCCGAAATCTTAAAAACATCAATTTTTCACACTTTTTCGTGAGAAAAAATCAGAAAATCGCAAATTACCGCTAAACTAAGCGTTATACAAAAAAATGTTTGAAATAAAAGTTGTAGGATTTTAAATTCTCTACAATTTTTATTATAAAAATTGTTGCGCTAAATTGCATATTAAACCCGTAATCTTAAAAAAACTATGTTTTTACGTGAAAACAGCCTCACCCAGAATTTCAGCAAACATGACGCCTACCCTATCTTGTAGAGAATAAAAAATTGAGTAATCCAGACGATTTTAAAATAAATCGTAGGATCAGTTTTTGAGAAAATCGCAAAAAAGTGAAAAATTATACGAATAAACTACTACTTCCGGTTGACCGATTTTGATGAAAATGTTCGTGTCGGGTCCGGTAGTGGTATGTAACTTAAGTTTCAAGTTTCAAGTTCGTACGATGTTCGGTTCTTGAGATATTCTGTTCACACACACACACACACAAACACACAGGCACACACACACACAGACCAATCGCTAAAAACATGTTTTTTGGGTTCAGGGGGTCTGAAAACATATAGATCCGGTGAAAACTCGATTTCTCAAAATCGACATGAAAACAATACTTTCCTTCCTATATTCATATAGGCCCTAGGCAAGAGAAAGTAAAAAAGAAGCGTTCTGCATTGGGGCTTTTTACACCCTTGTGTAGAACAGGCGATGATAACCTCGTTAACGTTTTTCGCCTTAAAAAAAATGTACAGATTCAAACGTCGTTGCCTTTCGGAGAAAATTAATAGATTAATTGTTACACGTAAACCTATGTTCGTTCAGGATCTGGGTATAATAAATAATAAACATACTAACTTTAACCTTATCACAAAATTATTTATGGACACTATTACAGTGGAAACCCCCTTATCCGGATATGACAAAGTAGGGTTTTTAGCAAATACAAATAGGGAGTTTGAGTTTCCGAAATACAGTACAGTATGTAGTCTATGTATTACAAAATTGATGTACACAATTGGAAAACCCCTAACGTCGTTGTTAGTTACAATTTACATAAATTTAACCCGTATTTGTTTATAAAACGTACTACTGTAAGTGAAAAAAGATAAAAACATGTATGTAGTGTACAGGGCACATAGGCCTACACAAGATATTGTGACACTTATTGCTAAGGTCCGTTTCGGGGTCTAGGTGGTAATTAAATAATTAATACACTAAAGTTTACTATTACAAGTAGGCCTATTTATTACAACTCTAAAAGATTTACAAAATAAATAATAAACTAATTAAAATGACTTATTACAATAAATAACTTAATAATTTACTTAAAATAAATAATAAACAATAAATAATTTAATAATTTACTTAGCACTACTTACAATCACTTTTATAAGACTACACAAACATACAAAACACAGAAATTGAATTCACAAAAACTGCACATTAATTTTACATAATACACATACAAAGACAGTATAACAATCGTTGACCAACACAATGCTCGGAACCGTTAACCTGAAATAACGCCCCGATAATCGCTCGTCGAAGATCAAACGAATACTGAACTGGACCGCGCTCGGGGGTCTCTTTATATACTCATTTAAATTACATTTTAAACATTCCAGAAAAAGTAGAGAAACTCCATGCAAACAATAAAGTAGAAAAAATAACCCTTTATAAGTGAGTGCTAGAAAAATCCAATGTAAACAAGTGTCCCAGAAGTTCGTAATAAGAAAAAATATTTAAATTATTTTTTGATTTCTTCAACAATTCAAGGTTCTTTATTAAAATGTTTGATAAATATTATAAATTCTTAAAATTATTAAAATTATTAAAATTTTTTAAAATCCTTTAAAATGTATTAAAAGTCCTTGAAAATCTTATTCAAACCAATCCTCTAAAATTATTTTTTTTTTTTTATTCTCAATAAAGTTGTTAATGATCAAAAATGCTGTCTATTTTAAAAAATGTAAATCTGTACCTCTCTCGTTAAGATTTTTAAAATAGAATGAGGTAACAATCCATTTTAATTTCAGAAAATAAAATGTTCTTTTTATTTTCCTTTAAATAATTTTGGTATTATTATTCTTGTCTTTCACATCTGAAGGTGGTAAATCATCTGGTGTTTATATTGAGTGTATGAATCTGTATGTTTATGTTATGCATGAACGTATTTAGTTTGTCATGTGAATGTACGTATGTGTGGTTTTTCGGGTGTATGACGTTGGGTATGCACGTCATTCGGTCTGCAAATTAAGCACAATGGACGATAATGATAATAAGGAGGTGAGCGGTCATAAAATTTTCTACAACTACCCTTTGATAAGTCACCGATACTTGAGTAATTTATGACAGGGAAGCAATAAAAGTACCCTCTATCTCCTTCCTGAAGAAAGGGTAGAGAGTAACTAAACTACAAAGGAGACTAGCCTTACGTACATCAGGTAAAACATGTCATTCAATAGAATTTCTGATAATGAAACCAACATTCCTATAACTCGAATTTTCTATATCTCGAATTGAATTTTAGTTCCCTTCATTCAACCTTCCATGCATTTACTGTGTAAAAATCCATCTATAACTCGAATTCCGTCATTTCTCCAAGTCGAACTTTTCATTTAGTTTCTTTTAACGAAATTATGTACATAGTTCTCAAAATAGCATTTTTGGTCTTTTGAAAACTGTAGGTACAGTACTGTTTCTTTCATTTTAAGAGAAAATGTTCGACGAAAAAAGGTTACAGACCCTCAAAGTCATCTGGTTGCCTTTGCAGGCCTAACAAGCGTAAACCAAAACAATGAATTTCTTTGAATCGACGAATCTTTGGTGGACCGCAGAACAATAGATCCATAGCCTGTCGGTACAATGTACCATATTCAGCATGTAGTCTACTGTAATTATAATAGCGTAATTTTGGAATACTGTAGTCTATAGTGTATAAAATATGTATACATTACTTAACACTGTAGCTTATAGCTAAGTTAAATGCAACGCGCCGTATAGTACTGTTTTGCAAAATTACGCATGTCCTAAGTAGGCCTACATATTTCACATAATTGTAGGCTACTGTATTAGCCTATGTGGAATGTTCTGTGTTTTTTTATTTTGTAATAACTGATTTATTGTTATTTTTCCATAACTCAAAATTTCTGTATTTTTTCTGAATTTTTTTTCTCATCCCTTGAGGATTCAGGTTATAGAAGTTCGACTGTATTAGAACCGATGTTAGACTTAGTGTAGTTTTTATACTCCATACATTTCAGTCAATGTTAATGTCGTATCATTAAAATAGAATTTTTAAACTACTGTAATTATATCAAATTAAATCATTATTGAATTAAAGTACTATTGTAGGCCTACAACAAAAAAAGTGGTTTTCTCGTCCCTACTAACAATATTACCGATTTCGGTTTTGTTTACTTTCTCTTGCCTATATGAATATATAGGAAGGAAAGTATTGTTTTCATGTCGATTTTTCGAAATTGAGTTTTTACCGGTTCTACACGTTTTCAGACCCCTGAATCCAAAAAAACACGTTTTTAGCGAATGGTGTGTGTGTGTGTGCGTGTGTGTGTGTGTGTGTGTGTGTGCGTGTGTGTGTGTGTGCGCGTGTGTGTGTGTGTGTGTGTGTGTGTGTGTGTCGTGAATAGAATATCTCAAGAACGGAACGTCGTACGAACTTGAAACTTAAGTTAGGCACCACAAGTGGAAGTAGTAGTAGCTAGCTTATTCGTGTAATTTTTCACTTTACTGCGATTTTCTCAAGAACGGCTCCCACGATTTTTTTTTTTAAATCGCCTCGTTTAGTATATTTTTCATGCTTAACAAGATAGGGTAGGCGTCATGTCTGCTGAAATTCTTGGAGAGGCTGTTTTCACGTAAAAAATTGTTTTTATAAGATTGTGGCTTTAATATGCAATTTAGCGCAAAAATGTATAATAAAAGTTATAGAGAACTAAAAATCCTACAACTTTTATTTCAAACCTTTTTGTATAACGCTTAGTTTAGTGATCATTAGCGATTTTCTGTATTTTTTTCTTACGAAAACGTGTAAAAAATCAATTAATTTAAGATTTCGGCCTTAGTATGCATTTTACGACAAAAGTGTATATAATTAAATTTATAGGAAATTAAAATATCTACAACTTTTATTCAGAACATTTTTCTCTACTGAGCCGAGTTTAGCGTGAAAGAGTGATTTTCTGCATTTTTAAGACAAACTGAAGTTGATTTTCATTTTGCGTCTTTCACTCATGATTAAAATTAGGTTATATTTATTGGGGTTAGTTTTTTGTTTATTTCTAATGTTTTATTACTAATGTTAGGTTATATTGTTAATTATTTGCATTGGCAAGAGAAAGTTGTGTGAGTTTCACACCAGATTTTTTTTTTTTTAAAGATAACTTGATCGAGAGTGTTCTCAGCTTGATTCATTAAAAATAAAAAACCGCGGTGGCCTAGGCTATATATTTAACAAATAAAATTTAAATAAAAAAATAAAAAAGCCCCTACACAAAAAATTATAAAAAGTTAAAAAGAAATCTTTATATTCGACCCTTTAACTGTAACATGTGTGTCTATCTGTGACACCATAGCTCCCGATAGGATGAACCGATTTTGATTTAGTTTTTTTTTTGAAAGGTGACTTGATTGAAAGTGTACTTAGCTACGATTCAATAAAACAAGTGTAGGCGTTTAAAAAAAAACTGAATTATCAAAATTCGATCGTCGCGTGGTGTATGTGTATGTCTGTCTGTGACACCATAGCTCCTGTACGGATGAACCATTTCGATTTAGTTTTTTATTGTCTCTAGCTCTATATGCACATGTAAGATGGAAAGTACTGGGTGAAGTGCATAAAAGTAGTTGGTATTAAGTAGTTCCAACTAAGTACAAAAAGTAGCAACTACGTTAGAATAGTAGTTACTTAAATTGGTGAGAATAAACATCTACTACGTAGTACTTGTTAGTAGAAACTAAGCCATGAGTAGTTGTAACCGGTAAAAAACATTAGTAGTAGGTACCTAAGTAGTAGTTACTAAGTGTTTAGTTAGTATTAAGCAAAGCAGTGGAGGGAGAAAGTTGTAAACGTTTCAGTTCACCTCTCTATTTGATCCTAACGTCCTGTCCCTCAGGTTCTAAAACATCAGGGTTGAAATTCTTTGTTACAGGAAATTGATAATCAGAATTATCATTTGAATATTTTGCAACATTATGGAATATCGTGCAACACAAAATTAATTTTGGAATATTTTTCCAGGGACATTCCACAGTATTTACAAGAATTACAAATATTTTTTCAGCTGCCCAAATATGCGTTCTATTACAACTCTTTCTGTGAAATGCAAGTTATTAAATTTCTGTTCCGGACTCCAAGCATGATTTTTAAACTGGTAATCAACCAAGGTGGTATCCAGTACCCACTGTCTCTAAGCAGACCCATGAAACTGCAAAATTATTTGGTATCTTGAACTACGTTTCCAAATTCTACTATCATGTACACTACCGGGCCACTGTGCATTCACACTAGTAATTCATTCAGCACAGTCACTAGGAACCTGAGCATTTCAACTTGCAGATACTTCCTATTTATGTACTCGTCACCATATCGTTGTGGTTTTAGTATTTTTAGACGTGTGTAGTCTACTGCACCAACCACTGTTTATATTTGAAATCGTTTTTGCCATAATAACTTAGCTTCAATCATTCATTCTGCTGAAGTAGGAAATCTAATCCAATCTTGAGTTTTCGCGAAAATATTGTCAATTACATATGTAATATTTTCTTCGTAGAGTAGTACAATGAATTTCAAAGTCTTCTGCTATGCGGCTTTGGACCCTGGATCCCTGATGTATCTTTAAAAATTTTCCATTTTCTTTCTGGAAGTTACAGCACCCCCTTAAGTTTTTCAGTATTTTTAAGAAAACGGTCCCATAAGAAACCAATGCTTTCGCTTATAAAATGTACCAACGTTTATATTTACTTGAACTTGCATCTTTTCTCTCACGGTAGTATTTAACATGATGTAAATTTATAAAATAAGATATCTCTCTGCAATGGTTAAATTCGTAAGCACCAAGGTGAGCATGATCGAAGGTGAGCTACGTAACGAATTTCTTAGTTGTTACTAGATTTTGAAGTTAGTTAATTCTTTTTATTCTCTTCGTTCTTAGTACTGTACTTACAAACGAAATACTACAAAACCCAGAAAATTATAGTAACAACTAAGTTGGCCAGTAACTACTTAGCGGAGGTTAGTCGAACAAAAACTAACATTTTTTATTCTCTTAAAATATCATAGTAACTACTTAAAAAATGCGTAGTACTAGCACCAACTACTTTTTATTCTCTTCGCCCATTGTTTTCATGACGATATTTTGAAATCGAGTTTTTACCGGATATACACGTTTTCAGACCCGCTGAACCCAACTAAACATATTTTTAGCGATTGGTGTGTGTGTGTGTGTGTGTGTGTGTGCGAGCGCGCGCGCGCACGTGAATATTATAAATCTCAAGAACGGAGTATTGTACGAAATTGAAACTTGGAAGTTATGTTAAGTACCGCTAGAGGACCCGACACGACCATTTTCATTAAAATCGGTCAACCGGAAGTAGTAGTTTGTGCATGTAATTTTTCACTTTCTTGCAATTTCCTCAAAAACGGATCCGACGATTTATTTTTAAATCACTTCTTTTACTAAATCTTTTATACTGAACAATAGTGAGTAAGCGCCATGTCTGCTGAAGTTCTCCTAGAAATAAAAATGTTTTATAAACCTACAACTTTTATTTGTATTGTTTTTTTGTAGTATTTAACGCTTACTTTAGCGGCAATTAGTGATTTTTTGTTCTTTCATCAAAATCTAAAAGAAAAATTCAATATTTTTAAAGATTTCGGCCTTAGTAGGCCTATGCCATTTTACGTCAAAAGTGTAGCTACATATAATCAGAATTATAGAAAATTAAAAAACCTACAACTTTTGTTTAAAGAATTTTTTTTAACAGAGCCTACTTTAGCGTCAAACAGTGATTTTCCGTATTATAAAGCCAAACTGGGTTTGGTTTTCATTTTACCCGTACATCATTCACTGTTGATAAAAATTAGGTTTGTTTTTTGCCTTGAAAAATAAAGGTGCGTCTTATAGTCCGGAAAATATGGTTAACTACTAAATATTGTTTAATAATTTTATCACGTAGCTTACTGAAACTTAAAAATTTAGTCATAAAATTTACACTTCTAAATAATTAAAAATCTGAAATATTATAAAAATTTATTTTCAACCAAATAAGATTTCTTAAAACCACGACAATATTCCACAAGAATATTCCTACTTTATTAAAGAAAAATTAAACTATTAATAACATATTCTACAAAAAATCCCCTGAGCTCATTTAACACTATTAAGTTTACACTATGTAGGGTACAAACTATCATAGAAGACCGTTAATTGATTATTTTATAAGCGATCACAGATCAAAAGTTTTAAAGAAATAAATATGAACGTAAATACAAAAGAAATACCGGTAAAATTCTGTTTGAAATTTATTAAAATGAATATTTATTTTATATCATACAACTTTTACCTCGTAAATCCCAATTTAAATGTTTGTTTAAATAAAACTTCTAAACTGTATATTAATTTTTTTTTTTACATTTTAACAGAAGTTTTCAAAAGGTTTGAACAAACAACAAATGTACGATTCATCAGTTTTATTAGCCTACATTTTTGTAAGTAACTAATTCTATTGTAATCTGAAAACAACGTAGCACTTAAATGAAACATATGATAAACTTCACTTTCAAATTTACTTTAAATATTCCTTTTTCATAAATTTAATAAGGCTTTCGGTCAACATGCACGAAGGAGTTGGAGTTTGCTGGAATAACTATGAAAAACTTAACGAGAATGAAGAAAAACAACTTGCGAACTAAAGAGTGGCATTATTTTGGAACAATCAACATACGGACACTTCTGCAGACAGGTAAATTAAAGCGAACACTGGGTTAGATGGCGAAACAACATATTCTAATACTCGCTTTACAAGAAACGCGTTTTACTGCCGCAAAAACTTTTGATTCTGGAAACTTTAGGATGTTTACAGGACAACTTGAACCAAGAATAGGAGCTGACCTACAGCAACTCGTAACAACATTCTGCGGAAGTAACGGATCATAGACTCAACAACAAAATTCCACTCACCTTCGGAAGGACCTGTACTTTAATTATAAAATGCGGAAATATGAGATGCTCAATATATGTGATGCATACACACAACTATCAACGTGGACAATCGGAGAAATTTAGAAGAGGTGGAGCAATCTGGGAACAGATAAACAATAAAGCACCAGAGAAGAGGGTCCGATTTTTAGTTGGTGAATTCAACGCAGAAATCGGTAAACAACAGTTCTGGAAGATTGTCAGCGACTATCCAGCCCACAAGAAAACAAACAGGAATGGTAATATTTATTGAATTGTGTGAAACATTTAATCTTAAACAGATGTCCACTAATTTCATGAAACTCCCTAGGAAACCGAAAACATGGCGAACTCCGGAATAAAAATTTGGTAAATTCCAAAGAGATCATGTTACAATCTGGAAAGAAAACATTAAGAAAATCATGAACGAACAAATGCGGAAAGGTGAAGAGCCCGAAGAGAAATATCAAAAAAAGATTCGAGGGGTAGAAACAAAACTTCATCTCAACCAAAGACAAGAGAACTTTTGAGGATTGCCACAGAACTGAAAAACAACGAAGCTGCTGGAGAAGACTCAATCTGTGCAGAAATGTTGAAACATGGTGGAGAAGTAACCATCAGAGCACTTGGAAAAGAAACTGAAAAGATCTGGGTAACTGAGAAGATTCCATGTGAATAGAAAACGTCACTGATACACCCACTGAACGGATGTAAACAATTACCGCGGAATTTTCGTTTTACCCGTGACAGATAAAGTAGGCCTACACTCCAAAAAATGTTTGACTAGACTAGACGAGCAAGTAGATCAGAAACTGAGTGAACATCAAGCCGCGTTCAAAAAAGGAAGATCCTACGGAGAGTAGATAAACCACCTAATTTTAGTACGGAAAGTTATATTCCAAGAGATATAGTGGTAGTGTTCGCTGATTTTAAGAAAGCTTATGATTCAGTAGACCAACAAACACTACTGAATATTTTAAAAGAATTTGGAATGGATATTAAAATAACGACAATCATTAAAGAAACCTTAAGACCGCCAAAAAAAAGTAAAAAGTAAAATTTCTAGGAGAAATCTTCGGAGAGTTTGAAATTACAACAGCCGTTAGGCCGGGTGATGGACTGTCACCTTTTCACCCGTGTGCTGGAGAAAGTTATTTAGAAATAATAAATGGAACTTGCCAATAAAGGATTATTAAGGGTACCCGGAACGAAAGAAATTGGAAAATTTTCACATTTTCGGTTTTTTCAAACTATTAAAATTTAGAGTATCCTGCATCCAACGATACGGGTCTAATTGTCGGGGGTTTTGCAGTTTTGTTTTTGTAATTACAAATATACTGAATCCTCAAGTTATTTTTTAAACGTTACCATTTGCATAAAATCTCTATTTTTTAATGGCAACAGATAAACACAACATAATTACATATTTTTTTTATTTTGTGCGATATTTTTTGTTTTAAGACTTTAATGTAGCACCAGACCACTTGTGAATATAACAAGTTATATTAACCTCTGAACTGTACAAAATAACACATCGAATTATTTAACGTATAATGTGTTCTCTTTTAGTTTTTTCTTGTTTCCCGTAAATAGCAATTTTTGAAGCATAAGGAACATTTTCTAAGCCAACTGCAAATGGATTTCAATGCAATTTTTGCACAGCCTTTCATATAATAATTTCAATGTATTGAGTTAATATTACAGTAAAATAATGTATTTAAATATTTATTTTCCACTTCAATAGGCAAAAGTAATGATTTTCAAAAAAGGTAATTTCAAAAACAATGTCTTATCTTCGTAACAATACATTATCAAGATGCTACTAACTCAGTGGGTGTAGAATAGCCTGAAAAGTAACCACAAAAAAATTGGACAGGATAACTCGAACAGTTTTTGAGAAAATGTTCCTTACATTAACATTACGGAAGACCAAAGAACGGTATAAAAATAAACTATCTTGCTTTTACAGACAACCTAGCAATCGTTTCTAGAAACACGGAAACACCAAGAACAGATAAAGCCAATATAGATAAACACCAAGTACAGAATACAACCAGTTAAAGCTGAAATACAAATTTCCTTCGAAAAACTAAATACATATAAAACATCAAAACAGCCCCGCATCACCTGACACAATACGGAAAATTAGGAAAGTTGATAGCTTTAAGTACCTAGTGAAGATAACCAAAGATAAGGGAGAAGGAAGCGAACAACTACAGACGAGGAAAAATGGCCGGTTTACTTCGAGGAACTCACCACTTTTATAAGAAGAACGCACTCTCCAGACAAGCCAGGATTAGACATAATACAGCGATAAAACCTGTGGGTCTGTACGCAAGTGAGTGTATTAAAATGACCGGGAAGCCTGGTCTAAGAGGAGCAGAGAAATTTGAGAGATAGATCGTCCGCAAGATAATGGGTTCGAGAAGATAGTAGACGGACAATAAAGGTTAAAAGGTCGAGAAGAAGTGTACAAAGGAAACGACCGAATAATGATAACGTTTAGAGAAAGGAAGCCAAAATTTTACGGACACCTGTAGATACAGAATGGATGACAACCGATTGACAAAACAATTATTTAAGGCACTTAAAAATAACTAGACCTAAGGTGTCGGATAAATGGTTTAGAGAAGTCAAAAAGGATATTGGGGTAACCGGAATAAACCGAGAAAATTTAGTTAACCAAACCAAATTCAGGCGACTACGTAATTAAGGACTTTAAGGGCTTCCATGAAGAGCAAAAATAGAACACCGCGTAGACAGAAGAATGAAGAAAAGCCTACAGTGAGCAAATGCTGAGAATGTGGGCTGCGAAAACAGGTTCCAGAGGCTTACATCACCTCACGTGGTTTAAAATTGGCCCTTTACGAGAAAAAATTAGTGTTCTTTATAGTTGCTTATGTATTTTATTATTGCTTTCCCTGCGTCAGCGCAGAATCAGTGACTGCAGAAACGACGTAAGTAATTTTTTTCAAAATGAGTTTTCATTCACATCTGCTAAATTACATGTCGATACATTGTGTGTATAAACAACACAATTCGTATTCATTTAGAATGATTTTTCATATGCGTTTTCATATACGTTGAGTGTAAAAACAACGCAAGTCACTCAAAGTCATAAAGTTCTGCATAAGTCAGTGACTTGTGTAGTTTCTGCAATCACCACGGAGTAGTGGAGCGCTGTTTACTCATCAGTCGATCTGCTGTAGCCGAAAGTATTGTTTACAAACGGCGCGCTAGGAAATTTCATTCAAAAATAGATGAAATAGTTAAATTATGCGAAGAAAAAGATGATTTGGTCCGGATCAGTTTTGATTTTATCAAAAATTTGCCACTCCCACACCTGCCAGTTCAAGACGTATTTTATCAAATTTTTTAATTTTTAATTTACCATAAGGAGGATGCAAAAAAGGACTAACGAAATTTGTCTAATGCTACTAAAATATGTAAATAACAACATTCCAGCAACAACAAAAACATTGTACTTGGTTTCTGACGGATGCCCAGGGCAAAACAAAAATCACACTGTGATGCGTTTATGTCTTGGCTTAGTTGACACTGTGCGTTTTGATAAAATTATCCATATCTTTCCCATTAGAGGCCATTCCTAATTGCCCAATGACAGAAATTTTGTTATAATAAAGAAGAAATTGAAGAAGTTTGACCAAAATTACTTAACACAACAGTACATTAACATAATAAAAGCCAGTAGTGATAAATTCAATGTAGAAACTCTCAACACTTATGACGCTTTAGAGTTCAAGAAGTGGTGGCCAGCAAATTATAAACGTGTTTGTCTTTCTACTGACTCATATGGTAAACAGGTCCCTAAACATTTGAAACAGGCATTAGCTCCCTCAGAGTATCTGAAATATGAATATTCTTCGCCTTGTAAGGGAAAAATCATTACGCAAGAGTTTATTGATTGTGCGTTGAAAACACTGTTTTTGATGTACGAAAAGCAGGAGGATACTGCCAACATGCTTGCACTCCAACACAGAAAGCATTTGGTGAGAAGATACCAATTAATATAAACAAACTTGACTCCATCATTAGTCAATCATCGAGAGAAATATAGCTTGGCAAAAGGAATGGAAACGAGTAAGTGATCGTTACAGTATCGATGTCTCTTTCTTTTCAATAGATGGGCTGAGGGTGGATGATATTTTGAGAGGAATTCAGTCCAGCTGGAACGATGCTATCAAAACGGGCTGGCATAATAGTAGCACGCGAGTACTGACCAGCCAATTGAGGTTTGATTTGGATTACGTGTACGGAGAAGGCGATTTTATTCTGATAAGATGGTTTTTCAAAGCGAGAATGGAGCTTATAAAGTTAAATAAATACGACTTTAAGAAAGATATTAAATTATGCTCCCTGTGTAGCAAAAACGAGGAAGAGGACGTAATGCATTTCGTTGCTAGATGCCCGGTTTTGAAGGAATTTAGGAAGAGACGATTCGGAAAGTTAGAGCTGCAAGTGGATGAAGTTGTGAGGTGTTTGAATGGCGAAAACTGGAAAAAATAGCTTACTTTTGGAAATATGCCTGGAAATACAGATATGAATTGGTTCAAGAGTTTAATTATTAATTTAGTGTATGTAATTTCTGATACAGCAATACATTAGTTAATATAATTTTTATTTATTTTTATTCATTTTTTTTTATTTTTCTATATTTTATTTTGATTATTATTTTAAATAGTAGTTTATTAAATGGTTATTATTTAAAAGGAAAAAAAAGAAAAAGTGTGATCCAACCTCTCAGACGGCTACGGCCATGAGTATTGTCTTTTAGAATTTAAGGGAAAATATTGTAATAGCTCAATTGTAACTGAACAAAAATAAAATAAAGACCTTTATTACAAACAAACTTGACGATATTGCAAAGTTGAAACCGTACATTCCGCAAGAGTTCCTAAAATTTTACGAAAATAGTGATAATTGGCTATCAACACAGGAGGATCACCGAGACGATAACGAAGATGAGTTATTTTGAGACAGTAATTTTTATTATGATAATGTATATTATTGGGCATTTTATTTTTTTGTGACAGTGTATGAACTAACAGTGATATTTCAATCTTTCATGACAACAGTAAATGATCAGCTGATTTTTATTTTTTACTGCTATTATTGTGTGATTATTATGGTATGTGTGATTTGAATATTTTTTCAATTTTAGATAAATTGGATTATATTATCTACATTGATTGTATTAATAAAATACTTTTTAATCAATATAATAATAATAATCATTTTTTGAAAATTAAGGTCATTGAGTGTAGAAACTACGTAAGTCATTAAAATAAATTATTTTGAAAATTCTCAACCCACCATATATTTACAAAAACGTTTTTATGCTTGAATTGACAAGAAAGAATAGTAGTGTTAACTACACCAAACCCGAAATGTAAATGATATTTAGTTTTTTTGAAAACAGTTTTTTCTCATTCCTGTAAAATTTAAGAATTGTGACTTATGTTGTTTCTGCAATCACCGATTACTACTTATGTATTTTATTATTACTGTCCCTTCGTCAGCACAATACTATTTATTAGCATCTATGATTGCAGGTCTAGTTAAATTTTCAAATAATGAAGGAAAGTTTGTCTAATTTATTAGAAAATATTCATTTTCCCGTATTTTATGCACTTCAATATAGTTTTTGTATTATTTTATTAATAAAAAAGACATAGGCTTACTGTAACAAACGTCTTCGAACAATAAAATTATTGAATGGTTAACAATTTTCTCATTTGCTAACACTCTCCTACAAACAAAATATAATTATCTTATATCTATTAGTTTTTAGTCTAATCGATTAATCAATTAATTAACTAATAATAAATCTATTATTCTATTAGTTTGCTAAATAAAATTATCAGTTTTAGCGTACACCCTAACACGAAACGCTCTCAATATTTTATTTCTGCTCCGTCGTTGAGCTAGAAATAACCATAGTTCTTCTAAGTGCATATTATTATTACAAACTACAACATTTTAACACCGACCCTAGCAGAAGTTCAAGCAGCAATTAAAGAAATGAGAAACAACAAAAGCAGTGGCGAAGACGGTACAACAACAGAAATTTGGAAATACGCTTCTGAAAACATATATGAGGCTCTACACCAAAACCTTGTAACAATCTGGGAAAAAGAGGAACTACCAGAGCAATGGACGAATGCTGTAATCTGCCCATTACACAAAAAGGGGGAGAGGTCAAATGCCGACAATTACAGGGGAATCTCTTTACTAGATTGCACCTATAAAATATTTTCGAGGATAATTTACAACAGAATTAAGGGTCAACTAGATGCGGAATGAGGTGAGTATCCGGGAGGTTTTAGACCTTGTAGAAGCTGTGCAGACCAGGTTCTAACGTTAAAATTAATAATGGACTATTACAAAGGAAGAAACAAACAACTGATGATCGCTTTAATAGACTTCAAAAATGGCGTATGATTGTATACACCGAACATCGGTGCTCAAAATCTTGAGAAATATGGGACTGGATCCGAAGTTAGTCCGATTGATTGAGCTGACTCTATCGGGCACAAGATCTAGGGTAAAATTTTGTGGAGTACTCAGAGGATTTTCAGATTAAAACAGGACTCAGAAAGGGAGACGGTCTGTCACCGCTATTGTTCAACTGCGCCTTAGAATACATCATCAGAAAATGGAAACTGGAAAATCCGGAAAATATTAAATGCGGAAGAAAACAGAAGAGCCACATCAAAGTGAATTGCCTAGGTTTTGCAGACGATCTGGCACTGCTGGGAGGAAGCATAGCAGAGCTACGGAAACAAATTGTATCGCTAGAGAATTTGGCTGCAAAACTTGGTTTAAAGATCTCATATGAAATAACCAAAATCATGGCTATCGACCCTCTGGTAGTCAGCAAAGTACAAGTGAATGACAACTGGATAGAAATCGTAAAAACTTTAAGTATCTTGGAGAAACCATAACGGAAACGAAAGTTCTGCATGGAGGGAACGTATCAACACGTTCCTTAAAGCTCAGAAATGCACCCAAAATACCTACAACAAAAGGTCTTTGTCCACCGGCACTAAAATACAGCATTACAGAACTGTTGTGCAACCAGAGGTCACTTATTGCAGCGAAACCCTGACGGGACTGACTAAGAGAAACAGGATTCGAAAAGTTCAGATGCTGGAAAAAAGGATGCTAAGAACCTGCATTGGAAAACGAATGTTCAGAGATGGTATCTGGATGGTACCATCCAAAAACTTCACACTTTTTCTGGCATCCAACACACACTTTTTTTGGCTGGTACAACTTCAGAGAAGTTTACAGAAACATTGAACCTGTACCAGACACAATGCGCAAAACACGGATCTTTTTTCTTGGACACATCATAAGAACTCCTCAAACAAGAATCCTCAGACAACTAATAGAATATATGTGGGACCTTAAGTCGGGGCCGGCTTGGATTCGTGAAGTGAAGAAGGTTTTAGTGGAGCTGAACCTATTATTGGAGGACCTTGAAAAAAATCCGATAACCTGAAAGCAATCAAACACATAAATATCAAGTTCAAAAAAACGGTTAGAAAAATACAGAACCCTAGAATTTTTTCAGATGCTAAACGGGCTGCTAGATCCCAGATAATGAAGAACTACTGGGAGAGGATTAGGAGGAAATTGAGGAACTGATATTATTTGATTAAAGTGGTCCAATGGGCCTTACAAGAAAAACACAAAAAAAATTAGCCGGATTGTGAAACCAATTTTAGTAAAATTAACATATTTCATGGCGTCATCGAATAGAACACGTTTCATTGGCGATACATATGAATTACGTCCATGACAGGGAAGTGGGGTGTTAAATTATTTCCATTCGATCTGCTAGTTCCAGGGCTACAAATATAGTTCTGTTTCTGATCACTTGGTCACCCAATTATATGACAACTATTCAAGAACAGAAGAAGTAGAGGTGTAAAAGACACTAGTCACAGTTATCTCTTCTGAAAGTAATGAATTTCATTATACAGCCAGACCCTGTGGTGAATGAAATGAAAGTGTCATTTTCAGGGTACAGAGTAGATGCTTTTCGGAGTGCCTGGCATGCTGATAAGCATAGGGCTACTTGTTTACTCGGTGAGGAAGGCAATTGTAAACCACCTCACTCCTCATTTTACTTAGTAAAACCTCTAGAGGTTCAAACGAACCTTTCGGCTGTTGACCCTAATAACAACACAAGAACTAGAAAGGCAAGCGAAATGTTTTTCTTTTATTTGCAGCATTTTGTCTAGACAATATTTTAGGAAGAAGGACATTTGTATATTTTTCAAATTTTGATTACTGCTGAACATGTCTGATAAAAAAATATAGCTGAAATTAAGTGTATCTTGGCCAACGCGGTATTATTTTGCTTAAAACTTGGGAATCACTGTGACAATTCAAAATAGTTTTTTTAGAAGTAAATACTTTTCTTAAAGTGATGAATATAAAAAACTAGAAGTTAAGGTAAAATACTAATCAAATATTACTTAAATAAATTTATGCGCAAAATACTGCTCTTAACTACGCTAAGCTTATTAAAAACAAAACCCATGATACCATCAATGAAAATTTTATCCACAGTTGTTTTAAATTAGGATGTATCATTATAAGGCTGAAATATTCACACTTCAAAAATAAATATGCTGATTGTTAAGATACATTAATGTTCTTCACAATACACGATTACTACAGTTTACACGTACTGTTTTTACTGTAGCCACTAATATCTTGAAGTTTTACGACATTTATTTGAAAAATAAAACTGTTTGGTAGTCAATTTCTGCGGTCTTATATAGGCTTCAATAACAAAAATATACATTAAAAAGGTTCGTAATATCATGTTATTTAATGTATGAACGAACAGCAACTCACAAATGTAGTTTGAATACAGAAAATGTGTAAAGGGTTGATGGCTTGAGCAGGTAGTCGAAGAAAAAGCAGTTTGTCGGTAGGTAGAAAGAGAGAGAATGAGTGACCGCCGGGTGTATGGCGTTGTCATGTCACAAAAGACGATGTCAAAACATCATTAACAAACAAAGATGGTGTTATAGACCTAATCTGCAGACCGAATGACGCGCATACCCAACGTCCTGCTCCCGGTTTTTCGTGTGTAAGTGTCTTATACTCGTATTACACAAGTCAACAATAGGTCTTACTGTAAATAGAATAAAAGTTGTTAGGCCTACAACAATATCCGACCTTCTATTATATAAATACAATAGCGCGCAGTCCTATTAAATAATTTTTATGAATAGGCATACCCCTTTGTCCTATTGGCCGGCCGTATTGGCGAAGTTGGTAACGTGCTCGCCTCTCATCATGCGGTCTTGGGTTCGAATCCCATTCAGGCACGGCATTTTTTCATACGTTACAAAAAATCATTTCATCATTCACCGTCTGCATTAGCAGTAATTGCAGAACAGTCGGACGTTAAACAAAAAAAAAAAAAAAAAAATTGTCACTTGGATGTCCTATTGTTCCTTTTTCATTCTATTATCTACTTAGTACCATTTCATGAATGAAACGCTAGAACCTTCGCGAACCATCCTTTCCTTCGATGTTGTTACAATACTTTAGTGACGAGATTGCCTTTTGGGTATGGGTTGACAGTGCTGCCAACCTCAACACTACTCGTAGCACTACTCGCATTTCACTACCGTCCAGTTACTACGTCCATTTTTTGTACGCTGTGGTTTACTCCGAGAAAATGTTTTCTTCATAAACCTTATAAGAAATAAATATGACCTGTAACATTGCCTATAGCTTAATTACATGACTAGAAATGTTTGATTTACTCTAATTACAAGCTATCATATTCCATTGGAACAAAATTTTCAAAGAATGAATCGCCTTGTTTACAATCGCTGTCACCGACCGGCGTCTTCACTATCAGTCTCACTCACTAGTATCTACCTAACCGTTTCCTTTTCTTTACCACGTGTGTCAGCAAAACTGTTGAAGAATAGCTTCTTCGTGTCTTTAATAATTTCCTTCTTTATTTTTCGAATTGTGGAAAGAGAAACGTATCACAGTAGTTATCTGATCGCTCACGGCTTTTGTTAAGATGCACGGATAGGCATTTTTGTTAAACTTCAATTTCACAATATTTTATTAGGCCTACATTGCATATTAGATTTCGTTCAGTACTGTGAATAGTTGGACCACGTTTTCAAGAAACCGACATTTATGTTGACTGTAACAAACAGTTATATTCATATAGTTAACACGTACAAAAGGTATAGGCTATGCTCTGGGTGTAATATAAGTTATGTTTGTACTACTGAAATAAAAGCAGTTGCGCATGCGCATTGATGCTTTTCCCCCTTTACCCCTCGTTGCAAACAAGGGAAAACTCGTGACTCAAGTGACTATAAATTAATTAAAAAATCTGGTGTGAAACACTCACACAACTTTCTCTTGCCAATGCAAATAATTAACAATAAACAAAAACTAACCTCAATAAACTGAACCTTAATTTTAATCATATATGAAAGACACAATATGAAAATCTATCTCAGTTTGGCTTAAAAATACGGAAAATCACACTTTCACGCTAAATTAGGCTCTGCAGAGAAAAATGCTTTAAATAAAAGTTGTACGTCTTTTAATTTACTATAAATTTGATTATATTCACTTTTGTTATAAAATGCATACTAAGGCCGAAATCTTTAAAAAAAATCGATTTTTCACACGTTTTCGTGAGAAAAAAAAACAGAAAATTGCTCACTAAACTAAGCGTTATACAAAAAAATGTTTGAAATAAAAGTTGTAAGATATTTAATTCTCTACATTTTTTATCAAATAAATTTTTCCGCTAAAATGCATATTAAAGCCGTAATCTTAGAAAAACAACTTTTTTACGTGAAAACAGCCTCACCAACAATTTCAGCAAACATGACGCCCACCCTATCCTGTAGAGCATAAACAATTTAGTAAACCAGGCCATTTTTTAAAAAAAAACGTAGGACCAGTTTTTGAGAAAATCGTAAAAAAGTGAAAAATTACACGAATAAACTACTACTTCCGGTTAACCGATTTTGATGAAAATGTTCGTGTCGGGTGCGGTAGTGGTATGTAGGCTAACTTAAGTTTCAAGTACGTACGATGTTCCGTTCTTGAGATATTCTGTTTACAGACACACACACAGACCAATCGCTAAAAACATGTTTTTTTGGGTTCAGAGGGTGTGAAAACGTGTAGATCCGGTGAAAACTCGATTTCTTAAAATCGACATGAAAACAATACTTTTCTTCCTATATATTCATATAGGCAAGAGAAAGTAAAAATTATAAATAGTAAGTGTTCGGTGTTAAAAGTATCCATTTTTTAATGACACGCCACTGTGGGCAAGAAATGCTTTTAAAATAGCATAATCGGCTAGACAAAGGTAAACTGTTTAAATAATACACGCTTTAAGTGATATGAATAATTTATTTGAGTACACCGGTTTCATTTTAACAATTTTCTTGCTACATTTTCTTGTACATTTTTTTAAGCAATATTCCATTAAAATGATTATGTGATCGTTAACCTTTCTCATAGTTTTTTCTCGCTCTCTTTCCCTCTCTCTCTATCTTTTGTAATGAATCTTATTCGTCTCTATTTAATCATTCATTCTTTTAGAAAAAATATTAATATAATAAAAAGAAAAGTATTTATTACAACTGGTTTTCTGAGTACAATAAAACATTCTCATTGTTTTCATGACGATTCCGAGTATGCCTACTTAAAAAACGAGACTAGATTTCATGTGAATTGTTCAGTTTCGTTCCACGCGCACCCATTCATTCTCTTAGTTGAATAAATTAGAAATATAATTAAATTAATATTTTAATGGCTTGTTTAGAGGAGAATGACGTGTCAATTACCTTATATGTGAAATTTAAATAGGCTACCTTTCTTATTTAATTGACCGTATTTGAAGGGATGTATCATTTAATAAACATATCGGTAACGCCTGCCCATAACAGACAGGTGGAGTGTCAAATTATTTACACTCAATCTGTTCGTTGCAGGGCTAAAATAAATAGTTCTGTTTCTTATCATCACATGGTCAGTCAATTAAATGACTGAATAAGAACAGAAGAAGTAGAGGTGTACTGTGACACTAATCAGAGTTATTTCCTCTCAAAGTAATTTCATTGTACAGCCAGACCCTGTGGTGAATGAAGTGAAGGTATCATTTGTAGAGTGGAAAATGTGTGCTTTTCAGAGGGCCCGGCATGCTGATAAGCGTACTTTACCACTGAGTGAGTTGTGGCAGTGGTAAACCATTTCACTCCTCGTTTTACTTAGTAAAACCTCTACAGGTGGTTCAAACCAGCCTTTCGTCGGCTGATGACCTAAACAACAACATAGGTAACTCAATATAAGTTGACGATTGTCAGCGAGAGTAAGACTGGACTATGCGGGGGGTGGGGCGTGGGAGGTGGAAGTGCTACTATATGTGCTTTTCTAAATAGCCTACATCATAGCAACAGCTGTTCTAAACATCACATCATGTTCTAGTTTTACTCATACATTGATTCATTATGTTTACAACTACTATATCGTTTTATAAACATCCCATTCTATTATTTATTAATTACGTATTAATAATTATTATAAATTTTAGACATCCATTCCAAATAAGCCATAATACTAGGCCTAACCTATATTTAGTATCATTTTTGGTCATCAACAGTAAACTGAATTACTGCACTCTGACATTATTTGTAGTGATAGACTAGTTGTTAAACCGTGAGTTCCGTCTATGCGAGCTTATTATCGTGAGTAATACTAGTTTTACGGTAATTTCTAAATGTTATTGTATTTTTAGGGTTTTCATGTTTCATTATTTTCAGTAAAGTTATGTTAAATTGCAATTGAATTTTAAACAATTCACTTTGTTTAAATAATTATGCACCACAGGGTTGTTTACGTACGCCTTCGTGACTGTACTGCTTGAGTCGAAGCTCCCTCCCTCCCTCCCTCCCTCCCTCCGTGTAGTTGTTGTGGAATGCAGTGCGCATGCGTTGGTATAGTATTGAATGACGGTTAGTAGTGTTTCACAGCTGATGCATTTGTATTGGTAGCTCTACTAACTAGACCAAAAAACATATTCTTATCATTTGGCGGGTTATTAACTTGGTCGGATTCATAATATTTTACTTTACAATTCATATTAAAATATGTACAATTAATGTAATAAATACAAACAAATATGTTAAATAGGAAAAATTTCAAAACGAATGTTTTGTGTATCAGGGTAATCATCAACAATAATTGTTCTCCCAGCATGCATCACTCATTCATTCATTATACCTGACCCGTACCCTTCACCCCCCCCCCCCCCAACTACACGCAGCTTGGAACCGCACAATACGTGATGGGAAAGGCGAGAAACGGAAAGTTGGGCTGGTATTGCGCATGTCTGTTCCGCGGTTCTCTACTATATAGACGTATTATAGTGGTTTGGTTTTAACTTGATCAGTCTGTATTTGGGGTGTCGAAGTTGAGCCCCTTGCTTCTTATTAATTAGAGCCAGCCGCAGCTGGAGATGTTGCAGTTACTGCAGCCCTATCACCCTTGCCATCACATCATTCACCCTTCAACGAATTCGCAACATGCATACTCTTTAGGGGAGGGAACGTAGCACCTTCATTTTTTACCATCTAACGAATAACAAAAATTGCCTTCTGTCATCAAACGGTTAAATAGCGTATGCAGATATTCGTCTCATTCATCACTGATTCTCTAACTATCCCATTATCCATCTAGTCTAGACAGCTCTAATTCACCACATTTTCTCTTCTCTTCTCTTCTCAGTGTAAATAATCAACAATATAACCTACCATTAGTAATAAAACATTATTATAAATTTGGTACAAAGGTTAAAAGGTAGCACCTTCTCACCTTTGTACCAAATTTTCACTTCAAATAAAAGCAAAATGGTTGTGTTGAAACGGATAAGCTAATGACGGATAATCAGTGTTCAATGTATTTATTACTTTCTCTTGCCTACATGAACATACTATAGGAGTGAAAGTATTGTTTTCATGTCGATTTCAAGAAATCGAGTTTTCACCGGATCTACACGTTTTCAGTACCCCTGAACCCACGCAAACATGTTTTTAGCGATTGGTCTGTGTGTGTGAATAGAATATCTCAAGAACGGAACATCGTACGAACTTGAAACTTGAAACTTAAGTTACATACCACTACCGGACCCGACACAAACATTTTCATCAAAATCGATCCACCGGAAGTAGTAGTTTATTCATGTGATTTTTCACTTTTTTGCAATTTTATCAAAAACTGGTCCTACTATTATCTTTAAAATCGGCTGGTTTACTCAATTTTATTGCTCTACAAGATAGAGTCATGTTTGCTGAAATTCTTGGTGAGGCTGTTTTTACGTAAAGAAATTGTTTCTTTAAGATTACGGCTTTAATATGCATTTTAACGCAAAAATGTATATACTTAAAGTTGTAGAGAATTTAAAATCCTACAACGTTTATGTTGAACATTTTTTTGTATAACGCTTAGTTTAGCGGTAATTAGCGATTTTCTGTTTTTTTTCTCACGAAAACGTGTGAAAAATCGATTTTTTTTCAAGAATTCAGCATTAGTATGCATTTTACGACAAAAATGTATGCATTTTACGACAAATAAAATTTATAGGAATTAAAAGATCTACGACTTTTATTCAGAGCATTTTTCTCTACAGAGCCTAGTTTAGCGTGAAGGAGTGATTTTCCGTATTTTATAGCCAAACTGAGGTTGATTTTCATTTTGCGTGTTTCACTCATGATTAAAATAAGGTTATGTTTATTGAGGTTATTTTTTTGTTTATTTCTAATGTTAGGTTATATTGGTCATTATTTGCATTGGCAAGAGAAAGTTGTGTGAAGTGTTTCACAGCAGTTTTTTTTCTGAGCACACATTATTGTGTGCAATCGTGGGCATCTATGCCTACATATTTAAGGCGGCCACCTTCACGAGACAACACTCTATCCAAGTTATTTAATATCTATAAAACAATAAGATAATAATATAATCATTGTATAGGAATAGAAAAAGGTGTTAAGAAAAATCACATTAAAAAAAACTAAGACAGATAAAGAAAAGAAACCTGCTCCAATAATACCGTAGAGAACAGGGAAATGTACTTTGAAATATTTGTTGTGTGTGGGGGGGAGAGAGAGAGAGCGAGCGGGTGTGAGAGAGAGATGCGATGAAGAAGGGTCAGCTTTTATAAAAGATGATAATAAGAAAACACACCTCGTTGCGCTAATGATCCTTCCGATCTGTTACATTCTTTTAGTACTATCTATAGATTGTTACCGACCAGACTAGTTTACATTCCACTCTATTAAAATGTAAATTAGTTCTCTCTCTCTTTCTCTTACTCTTTCTCACTATGCATTTTGTAAATTACTATTATTATATGTATGTAATAGCAATAATAATAATAATAATTATTCTATAGTCTGGCCGCCGCCCCCGTGTCTCAGTGGTGTGTTATCTTGGATTCCTTTGAATTGGAAAAGGGTAAGGTTCCGGGTTCGAATCCCGGCTAAGGTGTGGCAATTGTTACACGATAAAATTCTTTAGTACAGTATTTCTCAACCGGTGGGTCGCGACCCCTTGGGGAGTCACAGGACGTGTCTGGTGGGGGGGGGGAATGAAAAATACAGTAGAGCAGCGTCAATAATCCGGACTCCGATAGAGAGTAGATAATCCGGATTCAATTTTTGTTAGAGTAGGCCTATGTGTATGTATTAGTTAATACTCGTTGCCGACAGAATGCGTGCAAATACCGTCTTGCGTGTACTTTTGTTTGTTAATAAAGCCGGGTACACACCTACAGGTATAACTGATAGGTCTACCCGTCGCAGGCAAACTGTCGTGTCAACGTTAAATGCAGGGAGGGGCATCACACGTACAGTCTACCGTCCGTCCATCAGTTGGTTTAAAAATGTCGAGAGATAACACTATTGCTGTGTAGTACGATAACGTCGGCTTGTATAATTCATCGGCCGATGATCCAGTTTTCTTGGAACCTTTTACTTTTTTAAACTCCTTGCGGAAGTTACTTCTTAGAGTGTTGATTTTTTTTAATACTGTTTCTCTGGTGGCACTTGGTTCAATTCCTTTCAGAGTTTCTAATAGTTTTGCGTAAGCAGCTTCTTTTCGGTGGCGATTGCTATATTCTGCGCTCTTAACGTTCCATATACATGGCTCACTACGATAAATTTCGATGAAATCTTCCATGACTTCTTTCTTCCTAGATTCCATTATCTAACTATCGAAAAACCGGACAACCGCAATATAAAACACAAAAACTACTAAAATTAAAATAATGAACTATATAATATAAAAACTACGAGATATAAAACTACACAAAACAAAATCAAATCGCAAAACAAAATTAAAACAAAGCAAATCACAAGCAGTAAAAAACGTATTTACGCCACAAGAGAGTACTATTCATTCAGCACGAGCATGGACAACTGACAGTTAAAATGAAATGCCTACACGTTAGCAGGTGGACCGGCGGGTGAACCGTGCACCTGCCGAATTTTCAGAAAGGTGACAGGCGACCTGACAGTTGCAAAAACTGACAGTTTTTGTTCATCTACATTGTACGTTTGACATGACAGTTTGCCTGCGACGGGTAGACCTGTCAGTTATACCTGTAGGTGTGTACCCGGCTTGACATGACCCAACGGGTTGGTCTGGGGTAACGTCGTCGCCCGTAGTCAGCTGTTTAACGGCTGATTTTCGGAGACGAAGGTTCCTGGTTCAAATCCTAGTAAAGGTAGTTACTTTTTTACGGGTTTGAATACTAGACTGTGGTTACCGGTGTACTTTGATGGTTGAGGTTTAATTGACCATACTCAGTGAGTGTGTCTGTAGAAGACTACACCACCTCATTTACACGTCATACACATCATCCTCATCTCATTGGGTCATCAGGTTGCTTATTGTTCTAAATTGAACAGATTGCAACTGACACTAATTAGGAATAAAAAAAAATAAGACATACCTACAATACTCTGCCCAAAACAGACAGGTGGAGTGTCAAATTATTTACACTAAATCTGTTCGTTGCAGGGCTAAAATAAATAGTTGTGTTTCTTATCACATGGTCAGCCAATTAAATGACTGAATCATTTAATAAGAGAAGAGGTAGAGGTGTACTGTGACACTAATCACAGTTATCTCCTCTGAAAGTAATGAATTTCATTATACAGCTGGACCCTGTGGTGAATGAAGTGAAGGTGTCATTTTCCAGAGTGGAACATATGTGCTTTTCAGAGGGCCCGACATGCTGTTTAGCGTACTTTTCCATTTAATGAGTTGTGGCAATGGTAAACCACTTCATTTCTCCTTTTACTTAGTAATACCTCTACAGATTCAAACCAGCCTTTCGGAAGATGACCTGAACAACAACAATTTAGGGGTGACCTTAAAAGGCGATCGCAGTGTGAACCCAATAGTTGCTAATTATCCATCTATTAATTATAACCATCTATTATTATCCATCTATTGATATAGATTCTGAAGTCACGAGATTGTCTTTTGCGTATGTGTGGGTTGTTGAGGAAGGGAAATGATATATTTGCAGTGCTGCCAACCTCAACAGTGAGACACTACTCGTATATTTCACTACCGTCCAGTTTTTAGATACATTTTGTAAGCTGTGGTTTATTCCGGGAAAATGTTTTCTTCATAAGCCTTATAAGAAATAAATATGATCCCTAATATTGCCTATAGCTTAATTAAATAACTAGAAATGTTTGATTTACTGAAATTACGAATGAATCGCCTTCTTTACTATTGCTGTCATCGGCGTTTTCATTATCAGTCTCTCTAGTATCTACCTAAAAGTTTTGTTTTTTTACCAGGTGTCAACATAACTGTTAAAGAATAGCGTCTTCTTGTCCTTAATTTCCTTCTTTATTTTTCGAATTGTGGAAAGAGAAACATCACAGTAGTTAGCCGCTCGCTCACGGATATTGTTAAGAGGCATGGAGAGGCATTTTTGTTTAGCTTCTTCAACTTCATAACATTTTATTACATTATATATTAGATTTCGTTCAACACTGTGAATAGTTCGACCACGTTTTCGAGAAACCGACATTTCTGTAACGAACAGTTAACGTAGAAAAGGTTCCGCGATATACTGTAGCCTATATGCTCTGGGTACAGTATAAGTTGTTATGTTTGTCGTAGTGAAATTAAAGCAGTCGGGCATGCGCACTGATGCTTTTCCCCCTTTACCCCTCGTTGCAAACAAGGGCAAACTCGTGACTCAAGTGACTATAGTACCAATTAAAATTGTTAAACGTGTGGTAGAGGTAGCTCACTTCTACAATAGTTCTGCTCCAGTTGAGTTGGTTGACAGCGAGTCTATAGTTGTCACGTGATGCTACGCTAACCAATAAACTAAAAAGTAAGAAAAAACAAAGTAATTTTCATCAAAATTTATTGTTTTTATTTTATTGTTTTCAGGGTTGAACGAGAAAGTTCAAGTTCAGCTGCAGAATCCAAATAATGGGGAGAGCATCGTCGATGGAAGTGACGTCGGGTTGAAGTGTCAGTCTGAGGGCAGTGGCGACATCATCACCGAATGGTTCAGGTAACATTTTTTTGCTTCTAGTCTATTTAGGCACCGACTTTTACTCCATTTCTGGAGGTACGTTGTTGTTGTAGTGTAAACAGCACAACTTTTTTTGTCAAGGTTCCCGGGTTCCATTCCCGGTCAGTCTGGCATATTTTTATTACTTTCTCTTGCCTATATGAATATATAGGAAGGAAAGTATTGTTTTCATGTCGATCACAACAAATACACTCTTCACCGGATCTACACGACCCCCTGAACCAAAAAACATGTTTTTAGCGATTGGTCTGTGTGTGTGTGTGTGCGTGTGCGTGTGTGTGCGCGCGCGCGTGTGTGTGTGTGTATGTGTGTGTGTATAGACACGAACATTTTCATCAAAAGCTATGCTCTGGGTACAGTATAAGTTGTTATGTTTGTCGTACTAAAATTAAAGCAGTCGCGCATGCGCACTGATGCTGTTCCCCCTGAAGTAAGGAAGTCGTTGCAAACTCATGACTCAAGTGATTATACTAAAGTCCAGCCTCTGTTAGTTTGCTCCTAATGTAAACAAATAGTGACGTCACTGAGCATGCGCATTATTTCAAAATGTGTACACGCTGATTAAAAAGTAACAACAAAATACTTTCAAAAGTATTTAAATAGAAAATACTTTTAAAAGTATTTTTCTAAATGAAATTGTTAGGCCTACATCGTATCATGACCGATGTTTTTAGTACTGTAAGTACTTATAATTTAAAACATAGTAAACTTAATAGGAATACGACATCTGTAAAGTGGTGGAGTGTAGCGTGCACCCTGTAGTAGGTGGCTTTTGTTTGTTGACAGAAGGAGGAGGAGCTAACTAACAACGGCTCAACTGTAAACAGATTAGCCTGACTTAGTTAACCATACATGTCCGCCTATTAAATTTACAAGGAGTGTAGTACGTATTACATTAAGAAACAAACATCAGAGGGCGATTCTTATATGCAAAGACAGGTTTAATGGCGTGGAGGAAGAAGTAAGGAAGCCGTACATCTTTTAAACATAATACTGTATTCGATCCCACTACAGCTTGTAAGCGTACAAAAAGACCACCCCTCAGTAAATGCGATAGTAGAAGTATTAAAGGTGTACAACAACAACTTCTAAAAAGGATTTACGCTATTTGAGATGAATTACTCTTTGTCTGTCGTTGCCCGTAAATTAGGGGAGTCTACACAAAAGAATTAATAATGGGCCAGCGTTGTTGTTATGCTAAGATCCTATTACTCTTAAATAAACAAAGAGAACATTTTAAAAATAAATTAACTCAATTTAAGTCTCGTATATAACAATAGTCTATCTACATCTGGGAAAAATCTGGTGTGAAACACACACAACTTTCTCTTGCCAGTGCAAATAATTAACAATAAACCTAACATTAGTAATAAAGCATTAGAAATAAACAAAAAACTAACCTCAATGAACATAACCTAATTTTAATCATGAGTGAACAACGCAAAATGAAAATCGACCTCAATTTGGCAAAATACAGAAAATTACTCTTTCACGCTAAACTAGGCTCTTTAGAGAAAAATGCTTTAAATAAAAATTGTAGATCTTTTAATTTCCTATAAATTTGATTATATACACTTTTGTCGTAAAATGCATACTAAAGCCGAAATCTTTAAAAAAATCGATATTTGACACGTTTTCGTTAGAAAAAAAAGAAAATCGCTGATTACCGCTAAACTAAGCGTTATACAAAAAAATGTTTGAAATAAAAGTTGCAGAATTTTAAATTCTCTACAACTGCTATTATATACATTTTTGCGGTAAAATGCATAATAAAGCCGCAATCTTAAAAAAACAATTTTTTTACGTGAAAAAAGCCTCACCAACATAATTTCAGCAAACAAGGCGCTTACCCTATCTTGTAAAGCATAAGAAATTTAGTAAACCAGACGATTTTTAAAAAAATCGTAGGACCAGTTTTTGAGAAAATCGCAAAAAAGTGAAAAATTATACGAATAAACTACAACTTCCGGTTGACCGATTTTGATGAAAATGTTCGTGTCGGGTCCGGTAGTTGTATTTACACACACGCGCGCGCGCACTCTCTCTCTCTCTCGCACACACACCCACACGCACAGAAATGTTAGTTTCTCAAAAACGTGGGCAGACTATTAACAGTGGTGAACGAAATCTATTATGAAGTGTAATAAATTGCTGTTGAAGCTAAGCAAGAATGCTTTTCCCTGCCCCTTAACAAAACCCACAAGCAAGTGGCTAACTGCTGTGATATTTCTTTTTCCACAATTCGAAAAAAGAAGGAAAATTAAAGACGTGAGAAAGTTATTCTTCAACAGTTTTGTTGACACACGTGGTAAAAAAAGGAAGCGGTTAGGTAGATACTAGTGAGTGAGACTGATAGTGAAGACGCCGGTGACAGCAATAGTAAAGAAAAGAAGGCGATTCATTTGTAATTAGAGTAAATCAAACATTTCTAGTCATGTAATTAAGCTATAGGCAATATTACAGGTCATATTTATTTCTTATAAGGTTTATGAAGAAAACATTCTCTTGGAATAAACCACAGCTTACAAAATGTATCTAGAAACTGGACGGTAGTGAAATAAATGTACGAGTAGTGCCACACTCCTTTTTTTTTTTTACGCCCTGGAGACTTCAGGAGGAGTATAGGACATGTCGTCAGATATAACACCTGAAATACATATAAGAAACACACTATGTATCACTACTATCAACAAAGAAATTCATGTACGCTATAAAAAGTTTCACCGACCAAGTAATTTTTTAGATTTTTTTAAAGGAATTCAAATCCTCACAACACTTTAAAGATTGGGGTAATTTATTTATGAATTTTCTCCCTGCATAAGTTGGTTTTTGTTCAAACAATTTTGTAGAGTGATTAGCCACATAATAATCATTCCTGTTTCTCGTGTTATGATTGTGAACATTGAAATTCTGCATAACATTTTTTTGCCTAACATACATAATCACCTGAAAAATGTAGAGGGAGGGAACTGTAAGCAATTTAAGCTCCTTAAATAGTGGTGTGGATGAGGTTAGCTGGTTAGCTCCCACCATACACCTAATAGCTTTCTTTTGAATTTTAAAAACCCTATTCATATTACCCATGCTAGAATTACCCCATACTAAAATACCATAACGGATATGAGACAGAATGAGGCCATGATAAGCTGCCATTAGTAATTTTTTATCATTTAATCTGGCGATTTGTTTTAGTGCAAATACCCCAGATGATATTTTACTACAAACTTGATTGATATAGAAGTCCCAAGACAAAGATCTATCTAGAGATACTGCTAGGAACTTCACTGTTTCTACACGCTCTAAACTATTATTATGAATAAATACATCCACTTCTCTACTTTCTTTAACGTTATGTTTATTTTTGAACTGCAAGTAGTGACACTTTTTCCCATTAACTGTTAATAACATTTGATTCAAGAACTGCACTACGGACTCTATGTTAACATGTGTATTTACTTGAAGAGCATCTACCAGTAAACTGTTACTGATTACTGAAGTATCATCAGCAAATGGTGTTGGTGTTGGCAGCACTGTTAAATTTTCATTTCCCTTCCTCATAGCCCATCCATACGCAAAAAATAATCTTGTGACTTCAGTATCTATAGTATAGTAACAAATTTTATGATTGAGTGTTGCATTGGAGTGGAGTGCTGTACCTACCTATTTTGTTATTTCACATCGTCAAAATAACGTGTGAATGCACCTTTACTGTTCGACCCACCATTCGCCAGTGCGTGCTCTCTATTGTTCGATTAGCAATCGCTTGTTTCTTTTATTTCGGTTGTTTTCATTTTTGTTTAACATTAACTGTATGTTATTATTTAAATGTAACTGTCTAAATAAAAGAAGAAAGAGAAGAGAAGGATGGTTCGATAATCGAGCAGAAATGTGTCGCTCATTATAGGTGTTACTAATTGTGCAGATTGGTTTATTAGAGACCACACCCAACGCCAACGATCCTGGACAGTGGTGTTCACTATCACATCGTATCCATTCAAACAAATGCACAAATTATCCAATATTCTTTTCTCTTGAAGGAAACGTATACCTCCTTCCATAGTAGAAATAATAAGAGCCAATTGCAAAAGATTCATTATTAATTGAAGAGAACACGTGCAAAGCAAACAACCAACTGATGTGTTTTAATAAACATGCGAACAATATTAATTGTAGTGAGTGGGAGTCATCAGTCATAACAATAAAGATGCGTTTACACGAGGCAACTTTAACGTTACTTTTTTTTTTTTTTGCGCCCTGTAGACTCCAGGAGGAGTATAGGACATGTCAGCTACAACATCTGAAATACATTATAAGAAACACACAATGTATCACTACTATCAACAAAGAAATTCTTGTATGCTATAAAAAGTTTCACCGATCAAGTAATTTTTCAGATTCCTTTTAAAGGAATTCAAATCCTCACAACATTTTAAAAATTGGGGTAATTTATTTATGAATTTTCTCCCTGCATAAGTAGGTTTTTGTTTGAACAATTTTGTGGAGTGATTAGCCACATAATAATCATTTTTGTTTCTCATGTTATGATTGTGAACATTGAAATTCTGGATAAAATTATTTTGCCTAACATACATAATCACCTCAAAAACGTAAAGAGAGGGAACTGTAAGCATTTTTTTGTTTGTTTAACGTCCGACTGTTCTGCAATTACTGCTAATGCAGACGGTGAAAGATGAAATGATTTTTGCAACGTATGAAAATATGCCGTGCCTGAATGGGATTTGAACCCAAGACCACATGATGAGAGGAACTGTAAGCAATTTATGTGAATGTGATGTGATGTGAAATAACGGAATAGGTGCGGAGTGGTTCACTATTCTATGATAGACTGTTGAATTGTTGTCTTTATTTGTTTAGGAATGCAGAAAGAGTTACAAAATCGGATCGAATACAACTGAAGGGGAAGCGTTTACATATAAAATCAGCGACGCCACGTGACAACGGTTTGTATAGATGTTCGGCATCAAATGAAGCCGGCCACCACAGTAGCACTGGTGCCAACAATTTCATCTTAGCTATACCAGGTAATCTATCTCAGTTAACCATTTATCAAATTCAGTTTTAAATTGTCGCTTAAAATTTTTTGACTAGTTTTAACAAAAGAAAATTCAGGAATATTTTTTTTGTAGTCTTTGGTCTGAACAAGATTTGTCTGTACTAGTGATGAGAAATAGAGAAGCTATTTTTACTTTCTCTTGCCTAGTATATGAATATAATATAGGAAGGAAAGTATTGTTTTCATGTCCCACTCTTCACCCACCATATAAACCTAAACAGACACCCTCACACCCACACACACAACTGCTTTTTACCTATTGGTCTGTTGTGTGTGTGTATACAGAATATCTCAAGAGCGGAACATCGTACGAACTTGAAACTTCAAACTTAAGTTACATACCACTTACGGACCCGACACCAACATTTTCATAAAAATCGGTCAACCGGAAGTAGTAGTTTATTCGTGTAATTTTTCACTTTTTTGCAATTTTCTCAAAAACTGGTCCTACGATTTTTTTTTAAATCGCCTTATTTACTTAATTTTTTATGCTCTACAAGATAGAGTAGGCGCCATGTTTGCTAAAATTCTTGGTCGAGCTATTTTCACGTAAAAAATTTGTTTTTTTAAGATTGCGGCTTTAATATGCATTTGAGCAAAAAAATGTATATAATAAAAGTTGTAGAGAATTTAAAAATCTCCACCTTTTTTAAAACATTTATTTGTAAAACGCTTAGTTTAGCGGTAATTAGTGATTTTCTGTTTTTTCTCACGAAAATGTGTGAAAAATCGATTTTTTTAAGATTTCGGCCTTAGTATGCATTTTACGACAAAAGTGTATTTAATCAAATTTATAGAAAATTAAAAGATCTACAACTTTTATTTACAGCATTTTTCTCTACGAGCCTAGTTTAGTGTGAAAGAGTGATTTTCCGTATTTTTAAGCCAAACTGAAGTAGTTTTCAATTTTGCGTCTTTCACTATACTCATGATTTTACTCATGATTGAGGATGATACTCATGATTAAAGTAAGGTTATGTTTTTTGAGTTTAGTTTTTTGTTAATTACTAATGTTAGGTTATATTGCTCATTATTTGAAATGGCAAGAGAAAGTTGTGTGAGTGTTTCACACCAGATTTTTTGACTAGTTTTAACAAAAGAAAATTCAGGAATAATTTTTTTGTAGTCTTTGGTCTGAAGAAGATTTGTCTGTACTAGTGATGGGAAATAGAGAAGCTATTTTTTGATGTTGTGTTACTGAAAATCACAGCCTGCTTGATAACAGGATTCTCTATAACACGTTATTAAAATAACACTGTTATTATCATCCAGACTACAACACAATGTAGTTACAGGTAATAGGAAACGATACATGGGGAAAAGAAATGAACTAAATTATTCACTAATATGCTTTTCACAGTTGATGAGCTCTGCTGTTTCACATGTTTAGACCAATCAGAATGTTTGCCAGCGTTGTTAGATTGTACTGACAAACATTATGCACGCATTCATATAAGAACTGCAATAGTTCACTCTCGTCTTGCTTCTCGTACTGAACACATCAATTATAGAGCGTGTTAACATGCGATACTTTATTATAATAATAATCAGCTGATTATTGTATGTTCATACATTATATAATTGTTATTGAAAGACCAAAAAAATGGCCGATGAAATATTTTATAGAACTACAAGAGCAAGTGTTGGCAACGTTGGTGGCAAGTGATTGGCTAGCTATAAAGTGGGTGGGTGGGGGGCTCATCACCCTTGAAATATAGTATAAAAGGTAAATTTTTTGTTCAAAGGTTTCTTGGTACCAAAAATGGTTGTCAAAACAAACCGTCAAGCAGTGACATGACTCGCTGAACGGTTTGTTTTGGGTATTGACTTGGTTTCATCCTGCAATCGCCTTTATCAATGCATGGCTGCCCACTTCTCAGCTCGGTCTGTCTTGCTGTGTGTCCGTGACTGGCCACCCTTGTGTTCATGAAATATTGCCTTTGGTTATAGAACATAGTGCTGTTTGTCTTAACCCACCTTGTGTTTGTATTAATTTACTCCTAATGTGTGTACGTTGCAATCTGTTCAATTGAGAACAATAAGCAACCCCATCACCCAACCAGATGAGGATGATGTGTATGACGTGTAATTGAGACTGTGTAGTCTTCTACAGACACACTCACTATATATGGTCAATTGAACCCCAACCATCAAAGTACACCGGCAATCACTGTCTAGTATTCAAATCCGTATAAAAGTAACTACCTTTACTATGATTTGAACCAGAAACCTTCGTCTCTGAAAATCAGCTGTTAAACAGCTGATTTTGGCGACGACTTTACCTCTAGACCAACCTGGTGGGTTAGTATTATAATGCAGTTAGTTTAACAGTGAGACAAGCATCATTTGTAGATGAGTATATTAATTGGCTTTGAATGAGGGTGTTAGGTTAGTAAGAGGTGAGAGGGTGGCTCAATCCAGTAACCATGTTATGTTAAAAATAATCCCCATGACTTCTCCGTACCTAGTTAAACTGAACGCAGATTTTTAAGATTCCAACTTAAATGTGCATTTTACGTCAAAAGCATGTGTAATCAAAGTTGTAGCAACTTAAGAAACCGACAAATTTTCATTCAAAAATGTTTTTACAATGTTTAGTTTACTGTCAAGCAGTGATTTTTTGTATCAAAATTGGTAAATAATTTGATTTTTCCCGATTGCAGCCTCAATATCAATTTTACAAAACAACCTTCCCATAATAAAAGTTATAGAACATTAATAAAAAAAAAACTTACAACTTTTATTTAAAAAAAGTTTTTTTTCTACAGAACTTAGTTTAGCGTAACCATTAGTGAATTTCAGTGGTGGCTTACAAATAGATGAAGATGCAAGAAATAAAAACCAAGAAAAGTAATACAGTAAAACCTCTCTAATTCGTCACTCTCTAATTCATCACCTTCTATAATTCGTCAGCCCTCCCCAGTTCATTATAGGAAAATATTTCTGCAGAGTTTGATATTTTCCGAAAATGAAACGCAGGTTCAAGAATTTTGGAAAAAGTATACAATCAAAGATGCTATATATAACATATCACAAGCATGGCATAACATTTTGAAAACAACACTTAAGTCTTGTTGGAACAATCTGTGGGCTGACCGAGAAGAAACTAGTAGCATCCGTTCTTACAATGAAACAAACAATGTCTTATCAGAATTAAAAGAAGTGTGCCAGAGTATACCTGTGACTAAAAATATTACCGACGAGGAATTAGTTGAATGGATAGAGCAAGATGCTAACGAACTTGGGTATGAGATTTTAAGTGACAAAGAAATTGTGGCCTACGTTCAAAACAAAGATTCACCTGTTGAGGAAGATAGCAACGAAGAATATTTTTCAAGCCGTGAAAATATTAGTACGAATCGAGAAATAGAAGGAATGCTGACGAAGTGCATCGAATGGTATGAGAGACAGAAAGAAGCAGAGTTATCAAAATTAATTGTAATACGACAAATTCGCCAGTTGGCTGTGGAAAAAGAAAAGAACTCGTTGGTAGAAAAGAAGATAACCCACTTTTTCAAGAAATAAATTTGGCATTTTACATACATACATACATATTAGTGTAATTAAGTAACGTTTTCTAAATTTTAATGTGATTTTTTTGTAGTGTTAAGTGATACATAGTTAAAGATTCGTTTAATCGATTTTGCAAATGTATACTTTTTCGATTGTAATTTTATATTTGGTAACGTGTACTGTGTTTTGGGTTCTACAAATTAGAAAATGTAAGTACAACCATATACAGAATTTCTGAAGTAGTATAAAACTAGATACGTAGACTAATACAAATTTACTGTAGTTATAGGACTTGGAATTACTTATTGTGTTTATCGTTAATGTAAGTTTCATTTATGTAATTCGACTTTTATGGATCTAATATACGTACGAGTATGTTATTTATTAACCGTTCATAGCAAATTCCATAATTCGTCACTTTCTGTATTTCGTCACTCCTTCGGTCCCGAACGAGACGAATTAGAGAGGTTACACTGTACTAATAAGTATCATCCATGAGATTCCCGAGAGTAAAAAAATGTACAATATACAAATACTGCCCGTGCGGGATGAAGGGGACAGATGAAGTACTAGACTGGTGTTACGTCATAACACTCTACTAATCATCTCATTGCTCTTCGCTGGACAGTAGGCTGCCTCCTAGTGGGGTGACATACGTGATGAATGTTGTTTTCTCTATTCCCTGTAGACGGTGTAAAGATGGGTTAATTAATGAATAAATGAAATGAAATAAAAAAAATAAATGAATTAATGAAATGATATTTAATATCGATTATTATTAACAAATGTGAAATTGACCTTTACATATTAAATTGAAAAATTGTACTAATTGATTGAATTTATTGATGACACTATTGTTACACTTTTAATTATTCTAATGAATTACTTTGATAAATATATATATATTGAAAATTGTTATTATGAAATCTTTAAGTTTATTTAATAGTATTTACTGTTATTTACTGAGCTCAGTTATTAAAAATGAAACGAATATAATTACGAATTGCTTGCAGTCCTCTTGATCCTCCTTGTCCATCCATCGATCGGAAATCAAATGGGGCCTCGATGCATTGTTGCACTTGGTTTTATAGTTTTTAACAATTTTTTAAAATTTTATCTGCATCTTCTGAAATAATCAAAATTGTTTCAGTTGGTTCCATAATTTAATTAAATCTTGATATTCTTGCAATTTATTTTAAATCTTTTCTAACTTGTTCAAAATTCTAATTTAAAATTATACTGTCTTTTGTTTTCTTGTTTCAAGTTTAGATATTTGGCTTCTGGATTATTATTTAAAATTAAATATTTTCTTCTTATAATTTATCTTGATATTTTTAGTTTTGATTCAAAATAATTTAAATTTTATTAGAAATTATTTATATTTGATTATTATTTGAAATATTTCTTTTTATTAAAATCCAACAATTGAATATTATCTACGATGTTATGTAGAATAGACTGCTATTCTACAACGGTGACACATAATAATAGGCTATTTGACAATGCGAAAAAAAAAGTGTCAATTGCTGTCATCAGTATAAATTAAGAGTTTAAAAATGGTTATTTATTAACGTAAGTTGAAAATAATAATTGATTTATTTAAAAATCCATAAATAAAAATGCAAATTTTTAAACGTTTGTCACGTGACACAAAACGCTCTTGATTGGTCGAGTTTATGATGACGTCACATGCTTGTAAACAAACCTCGTGGCTCGTTTGCCTACTTGTTATATTAGCTTTCGAAACTGTTATTAAGATTTTCCTTTGTTTTTGTGTGATTTATTTGCAATATTTTAGAAATTTTGTCAAGTACCTACTTTTACCATGGACAACGATTTTGTAAAAGCAGACAGCAGAAACCTGCCCCAAGTCGACGCAATCATGGTCGGATTATTTTTCAAGTTAGTCGGAATCTTTTAGTGTAATGCTTATTGAAATCATAAGACTCTGTAGCTACAATTTTTAACTAATATTATGGAAAACAGGATAAATATTCGAAGTGAGTTGCAAGAGACATTCTGTTAAAAACATAACCTAACATAGGTATTATAACCTCCAATCAATAACGAAAATATTTACATTCTAAATGTAATTAATTATTACAAAATATAAAAATATTATGTTTACTTACATCGAAATGGTCTTCACAGAAGAAAATATTTGTACTATTCGCTATGTCATTAGGATCCCTCCGAGAAAGTTGCAACCACTTTCGGCGCACTTCGACATTCTTTGGAACACTTACAAATAGTTTTTCCGGAGTTGTTAACGACGTATTTGTACATTTTGGAACTGCACACCATTTGTAACTCATTTTGTTACATAAATCACCGATAAAATGTAAATCCAATCGCACTTTCGTTTTTTGTTTACAGGCAAGTGACGTCACCGACCCGTTTGCAGCGCCATATTGTCAAAGTAGTGTTTTGGCGCGCTATTTAAATATTGAATTTTTAATTTGATATTTTTCAGCAAATATGTACCAGATTTAAAAAATGAAACTTTTACTGGGTTCCTTAAACTCTACTACATCATATAAAATGTATTTTAAAAACCTGTCAAATAGCCTATTATATTGTATGTAGTTTGGATAGTACCCCCCTCACTACTACAAACATAATACAAGTAAAACATTACCACTACTAATGCAATTTCTCACTGTAGTAGTAAAGTAATGCATACCTCTCAGCTGCACAAAGCTTGGCAACGCACAGTACACAGGTACAAGATAACCGTGTGACACCGCAAACACAAAACTAATGTAGCTGTACATAGAACATTGAGGTGCAGTAGGAGTAGGGTGGTCAACGGGTGGAGAGAGCTAGGTGTGCATATTTGCCACCGCTGTTATCTCCGTTGTCATGCCAAATGGAAGAGAAGCAACGACCAACCATTTAACTCTTCTCTTGGCAATTTTTTACATGTATTAAGGCAATTAAGGGGGGTCTCAACGCCCTATCTCCACCATGTTAACGTTTGACCCTTTTTCTCAGAAATGGTTAGAGATAATTACTCCAAATTTTCAAAACATATCTATCAATATATATTGTAACTTTTAACACAGCCGTTTGTTGGTACGATTGTTTTAAAAAAAGAAAAAAATTTTTTACTGAGGTACCCATAATAAGTTCCACATTTCATGCTGGAAAATAAGTAATAACAGAGAAACTGACAAACCCTTGCATTAAAAGTTGTAAAACATATCCAGTGAAGTGCATGCAAAATTTCAAGAGATTATCTCTGCCCATTCCTGAGAAACGGGTCTTTTGTACTAAAAAAGTGATTTTTCGGTAAAACGCGTTCCAATTTGGTAAATGGAACGCGCCAATACACTAAATGTCGCTTTCTGTGGTCATGACACTCATACATAAAAAGTGG
This sequence comes from Catonia carolina, assembly GCA_035578175.1. NCBI lineage: Eukaryota > Metazoa > Arthropoda > Insecta > Hemiptera > Achilidae > Catonia > Catonia carolina. The sequence goes on along the minus strand of JAQMRL010000002.1, from coordinate 525,098 downwards.
CATGTATGAAAAACTACTCATCATATTTTAATAAATTTAGTCTTAAATTAAACACAATCACTAGTAGAATATAATTCTACAAAAAAACAAAATTTGAAATTTTTCACCAAAATTGGATTGAGATCCCCCTTAAAAGGGATATTTTAAAACATTTAAAAGAAGCAGTTACAATAATTTTATGTACTTTTTTACATAACATTTCTTCAGTTTTATTATAAAACAAAAAGTAATTAAAATGGAAATTTATATTTGCACTCAATCTGTCAGTTGCAGGGCTAAATAAAATAGTTCTGTTTCTTATCATATGGTCGACTAATTGAATTACTGAATCATTTAATAAGAGAAGAGGTAGAGGTGTACTGTGACACTAA